>CM061750.1:400125150-400714333 GCA_030979885.1 Lolium multiflorum
CGAAGCTCTGTATGGAAGAAAGTGCAGATCACCGATATGTTGGTATGAAGCTGGATCAAGCAAGGAGTTCAACCCAGATTATGTCAAGGAAAAGCAACATATCATTGACATCATAAGAGATAGACTGAAGATAGCCCAAAGTCGACAGAAGAGCTATGCAGATCAAAAGAGAAGGACTTGGGAGCCACAAGTTGGAGATATGGTATATCTTAAGGTGAGTCCAATGAAAGGTCTACAGAGATTCGGAGTGAAAGGAAAGTTGAGCCCTAGGTACATTGGACCTTTCAAGATACTGAGTCAGAACCGAGGTTTAGCATTTGAATTGGATCTACCGGGAAGGCTAGCACAAGTTCACAATGTATTCCATGTGTCACAACCGGAAATGCTTAAAGACCCCAGATGAGCCAGTATCCCATGCTGAGCTTGAGTTACAACCAGATCTGACTTATATCGAGAAGCCAGCCAAGATTCTCGAGGAGAGCTGGAAACAACTCAGAAATAAAGCTATCAAGTACTGTAAGATACAATGGAAGCATCACCCCGAGAGAGGCCACCTGGGAGAAGGAAGAAGACTTGAGGGAAACATACCCCGAACTGTTCAGGTATTACAACCACAACTTCGGGACGAAGTTTTCTTTAAGGGGGAAAGGCTGTAATGTCCCAGGTTTAGTGACGATCGAGGGGTAGATTTTAGAAAGGGATGTGCATTGCATAGTAAATTCTGGGGAAATTTCGCGCTTTTAAACAAAAACTGCATCGAAGGGGGACAAGTTTCTCTCTCGACACCTTACAGGGTTAGGGTTTCGAGAGTGCGACAAACTTGTATCTCACTTCATTAGTTTAGGGTTTTGAGAAGAGAGGGGAGAGTTTGCATGATTGAATTCTTAATAATACGACATGGTTGAATTCAAACCAAGTTTGAATTTGAATTTCAAATTCAAACCTTAAATAATTACCCTAAATAATTCAATTGAGGAAATTCATTAAGTAAATAATTAATAATAAACAAGTTGAACAATTACAATAAATGAAGCTCATTAGGGAAAACCTTGAGCTTTATTGAATAACACACAAGATACATTGTTGTTACATTATTCATAATAAATGAATTACAACACATTACATAAATGGGCAGAATAGAAGAAAGAAAAAAATAAAGAAAAATTACAAGTTAATGATCCTAGTCTAAATTCTACAAAATCATCTTCATTTGATCTTGAACTTGAAGAATTCCAAATCCATTTTTAGCCATGGTTGATCCCTGCACAAAAACACAACAAAGAGAAGTTATGCCAAGTGGCAAAGCCACTTGGCAAGTTAGAAATAAAATGATGAGGTGAAATGAGCAGATAAGCTCAATGTGGCCGAGCTGATCCGGGCCAAAGCCAAGTTCCAGGTCCAAGTGCACAGCACTTGACAACACACACACACAGCCTGCTCACAGGGCTGTGTGCATGCTGCACACACACACAGTGAGTCACAAGGGTGGCAAGCAGGAGCTGTCGACCAGTGAGGTTAGAGAGCACCATATATAACCTTTTCAGAGCCAAACCCTAGCTCATTCATCGACAAGCTTCACAGAGTAAGTCACAGGACAGCCAAGAACACAAGAACAGCCTGAACAGTCACTGCTGTTCAACACATTTCCACCACCACAGCACATAACCAAGAGGCATCAAGCACCAGGAGGAGCAGGGCAAGTAAATCAGCCACAAGAACCACACAGAAGCAAAACCTCTACACCAACAAATCATCTAGGAGCTGGAGTGAGGTATAAACAAGATCAACCTGAGCAAAACTCTGTTTTGCTCATAAATAAGCATGTGCATAGCACATACACAAGCCAGAGGGTATGGTTACCCTGTGTGAATCATCATTTGGTGATCAAACCATTTGATGCTGGCAAAAGGGGATTTAAGCCAGAAGAAATCATCCCAGGGAAGAAATGGTCAAACCCACTGTTTTAACACTGAGGTAAACCAAAGCATCCAGCAGGGGAAAGATTCACAGCTAGCCTACCCAACTCACCTAGCACTACATGGTTTGCTAACCATCAGATAGATAGGCACTTGTGCCTATTCTAGTTTGTCAACAGCAAAGAGCACTGGAAATCCAACATGGATTGCCCAGAGATTTATCCACCAAGCCACAACAAGCCACAGAGGGGGGGAGCTACCCTTGGCAGCATCACAGTGCTGCCAGGGCTACCTCAACCCACAAGCCAACACTTAGAACCACCACATCATCACCAGATTGGTTCAGTAGTGGGCTATGGTACCCAACCAGTGGTTGGCATCCATATAGCCCTAATAAATTCATTGAAATGATCATCACTGAATCACAGTTCACATCATTTATCCATATAATCAAGCAAGGACAAACAGATAAATGAAATAGACAAGCAATTGATGCCCCAGGGCTTTGCAGTGATCCAATGAACCACTGCAAGCAACAGCAGTTGTTTAAATCAGCATCAGCACACACCAGAGAAAACCTGTGTGACATACACACATCACAGGTTGTGTGGCATGAGACACAGACACAACACAGCAGTTCTTGCAAGCAACTGATGATCATATGATCATCAGGAGCCTGCTAGAGCATGCCAGGATATGCTAAGGTATTACTGGCATCAAGTATGAATCAAATAATTGAACAATTGCATCACAGATAAATGAATAGAACTCCATAATTATGTCCAGAGCACTGGCACTTGCCTAAGGCAAAGATCATCACAGGATGATCAAGCCAGGAGCAATCTATGACACATACAGGAAAGGGATTCTATAAAGAGAATCTGCAGGAATCACTAGATCACACAGAGCACCACATCATGCTCAGGAGCAACAATTTATAAGTCGCATCAGCAAGCAACTGAGCAAGAACAGCAGCACAGCAACACAGCACAAGCAGTAGGGCTAGCACAACATCTAGTACAGCAACCCAAGTAGGGTAGCAGCAGCAAAACAGCACCAGCAGAACAGCAGTAGCATCACGGCATGGCCGCACCTCTATGAGGCACGGCAAGCCGAGATCGAGCTAGACGGAGAAGAGGAAGGGAAGGAGTAGAACAGGCAAAGAAGAGAGAGCAGGAGGTGGCGCACATACCCGGGGCAAGCAGACGAGCAGATGCGGCCATGGCGGCCACGGCGGCGCGCGCCGAGTGCTCGGTAGCACCTGGCCAGGCCAGGCCATGCGCCGACAAGCGCCGTAACGCCCCACACCACCGTGGCGAGGCCCACGGCGTCACCGCGCCTGGAGCCCAGTGAGCAGCGGGATCATCACGATTCCGTAACCCTAGCCGCCGCAAGGGTGGTCGAAGACGAGCTGGAGCAGCACCGCTCCAGATCGACGCGGATGAAGAGGACCGCCGTCGTAAGGCGCGTCGATTGCGCATCATGGCGGGGGTCAGTTCCGGTGGAGCTCGCCGGAATCGGGCGGCGACGGCGGGGGCGACGCATATCGCCAGAGAGGGATTAGGGTTAGGGTTCGAGCACGCGTGCGAGAGAGAGAGAGAGAGAGAGTGAGGCTGGTCGAGCCGGACCAGGTGGGTCGGTCGACCTAACCCCACTGGGTTACACCGACAGGTGGGCCCAGGGGCATTTTTGCCATTTCACAATCTTTTATAAATGCAGAAACTTTGAAAATACACAATAAATGTTTCCTAGCTCTAAAAAAATAATTAAAAATATGATAATTGATCAGCATAAAATTCCCTATCTAAATAAAATATGAAGGAGAATTTTTGAAGATAATCAAGAATAAATCTTAATATGATGATTTAATTAATCATTTTAATCACACATATTATTTTCTATAATAAAAATTAAGTCCATTAATAAATTTGGACTTTAAAAACACCTTGACAACATTTCAAGGTTGTATTTTTCCCTAAACAAGTATCCCCAAATTATTCTTATTATAAACCTTCTACCTAAAAATAATAAACACCGGGAAAGGGGGGAACAAACCCTAAAACTGGAATCATGCATAATTGCTTCTTAACCATTGCCCTTATCGGACAATGATGCTATTTTTCAACAACAAGGACAAGGGTCAGTCCACACAATCCAACTGCAACACTTCGCAGTATTCAAGCAAGTTCATCGCTTGCTCATGTCATTTGAGTATTTTTACCAAATTACTTGCAAAGTACTATGTTTATCACTATTGCATAAAAATCAAAACCACTATTTTCATAACTATGAATATGACTATGTGGTGGGCAATGGAACCATGGTATGTGTTGATATGGTGGAGGTTCCATTGCAAGGGTTTATATCCATCTAGGATTAAACAACAAATGTCGTCCAGTGATTCTTGTGCCGTAATACCCGTGTTAACCATAAGATCTGGAGTGGGACGGAGTAGTCAAAAGTGTTTCCACCTCTCGTTCATCAACGGATGCGCTTACCGTAGCGGTTGCGGAACAACCGGAGGGTGGGGAGCCCATTCTAATTCCCCACGGTAATGCAATGCTTACCGTAGCGGTTGTGTCTTGCGGAACAACCGGAGGGTGGGGATCCCATTCTAATTCCCCACGGTAATGCGGTCTATGATGGGTTGCAGCTACCGACGAAGGAGTTTGGTTCGATCCCAGGCTGTCGTCGTGGCCGGGGTCCACCCTGAAATTGGGAATAATGGGACCGGCGAGGACCCAGGGTCGGGGCATGCAACAAAGGGTGGGTGTTCGAGGTAGCGGAGGAACATGATTGACTAGGACCTTATACCGGGCCTCACACCAAAGGAAGTGTGGACGGGAAAGCTGCCCGGTTGGTACCAAGGTTAAGATCTCTTATGGGTAAAGCAACACACCTCTGCAGAGTGTAACGAATCGTGACCAGTCACTCCTTGTTCGGGATTTGGACTGCGAAGCTGGAAAGGAACTCCATGAAGTTCTAGTAAACCGGTGAAGGCTGACGGACATAGTTCTTCGAATAAAAACAACCTTTTGAAGAAATGGTTATCAAAACTTGCATGGTATCAGACTTTCTGGTCTGGTACCGTAGTTAGAGCATTAAACACCTCTTTCCTAATATGAACTTGTTGAGTACGCTCGTACTCATACCACTCTTAAATCCCCTGCTTAGACTGAATCATCTGGAGGAGGACAACAACAACCCTGAAGGAGCCGACTTCATCGGCTATGAAGAACCAGACCTCTCTGGAGGTGTTGAAGGTGTAGACTACCTCATAGTCTACGGAACCGGGGAGGCTTCCGGAGGAGACCAAGCCTAGAAGTACCCAGCATTAGTAGTAGAAGCCGAGCAGTGCGAACTCTTAATACTTAGCTGCTCGAGAGAATAAATGTTAAGTCTAGTGAAACTCTTATATTGTAAGCTAAGTTGGGTTCACCTCGAACCCAGGAGTAAACCTCTTTGGACCCAGGAGGAGCTCCAAGATGACATGTACATTTGGTTTGTAGTAATGTATGAATGAGATATGGACCCTGCTATGTTCTGTTGTACTACTCTGAGGGATGTAATATTTGCGGAATGGTACTTCGTGAATGTTATATCAACGAGGCATACTACAACATGCATGGTATGGTCACCACACTTGTCCTGGCTCATCGGGAAAATAGGGCCTTCTGCATAAATTCCGAGGATTTTCCCGTTGGATTTCTGCACAAAAACGAGACACAGCAATTCTGCTGAAAACAGCGTTAGTCCGTGTTAGTTGTATCCAAAATACACAAATTAGAGGCAAAACAATAGCAAAGTGTTCGGGAAAGTAGATACGTTTTGGACGTATCAACTCCCCCCAAGCTTAGCTTATTGCTTGTCCTCAAGCAATTCAGTTAACAATTGAGCGACAAAAGAACTTTCACGAACACATTTGCTCATATGATGTATATATTCTCATGCTATGGCTAATACTTAAGCAATTCATAATGAGATACATGCAAATAAGATCATCCAACAGCTATGTCAATCATGGAGAGGTACCAACAATTAATAATAAGCATCATGAATCATGTATATAAGCAGGATTGCAATGTTCATAAGAGAATATGATAAAGTGGTATCTCGCTTGCCCGTATTTGATCGGCAAAACATAAATGCCGAGGCACCTCTGAGTTCATAGAAAGACTAGAAGTAGTGATTGCCAAAGATAAAAGCATCAAAGTTATACCACAATCAATCATATTTCGAGACAAGCATATTATACTAAGAATGACAGTTGTGCTCTCAAGATAGTGCTCAAAGAAAGAATGGAGACACAACATAAAAGTAAAAGATTGACCCTTCGCAGAGGGAAGCAGGGATTAACATGCGCTAGAGCTTTTCATTTGTAAAGCAGGAGTGAAATTATTTTGAGAGGTGTTTGTTGTTGTCAACGAATAGTAATGGGTACACTAACTACCTCATCAACCGGACTCCCAAGAGCGGCTCCCATGAATTATTTGCATGTTTATGTGGCACTCCTTCCAACCTTTCTTACACAAACCATGGCTAACCGAATCCTCGGGTGCCTGCCAACAATCACATACCATGAAGGAGTGCCTTTTTATTTAAGTTTTATTATGATGATGACACTCCCCCAACCTTTGCTTACACAAGCCATGGCTAACCGAATCCTCGGGTGCCGTCCAACAATCACAAACCATGGAGGAGTGTCTATTCAAGTTAATTAATTTGGGACTGGGAATCCCATTGCCAGCTCTTTTTGCAAAATTATTGGATAAGCGGATGTGCCACTAGTCTATATGAGAGTCCGTCAAAAGTAAATGACAAGGTTGAAAGCTAAACACCACATACTTCCTCATGAGCTATGAAACATTAACACAAATTGAGAAGCATTTTGAAAGTTTTAAAGGTAGCGCATGAGAATTTACTTGGAATGGTTTGAAATGCCATGCATAGGTATTTATGGTGGACACTTTGGAACAACTTGGTTTTCAGGTGTTTGGAAGCACGAGCGGCGATCCCGCTCAGTACAAGTGAAGGCTAGCAAAAGACTAGGGAGCGACAAATCAAGAGAGCAATAACTGTCATAATCATGCTTGCGGCAAAATAAATTAACGGAGGCATAAAAGTGATACAAGAACTCTGAAGCAATATAAATCATCGAGGCTTAATTGACTTTTTCTTCAGTCATATGCATGCGTGAGCATGTGCCAAGTCGATATAAATGAATTATTCAGAGGAGGATACCACAATGCCATACTTACTTATGAATAAAACAATGCAAGCAAACATCCATGACATGCTACTCATATTAATAAATTGGAGCTAAACATGAGAGATCATGAACTACTAGACTTTCTCAAATAACATATACCTCACATGAACCAACTAAGCATGCTCACATGGATGAGTATATGTACAAAAATGAAAACAAATAGAGTTCATACCAGCCTCTCACCACAATCCAATTGTCGTAGATCGTCATTATTGCCTTTCACTTGTGTAGCTTGGATAATATGAAATAAAAACCACGCTCCAGCCACCGAAGACCATTGAACTCATGATGAACTTTACAAACCAAAGAAGAACAGCAAATATTTTTGGTGTTTTCGAATTGGAAACAAGAACGAAAGGAAACAAGCAAACAAAGCAAAATCTTTTTGGGTTTTCTCATAGCAAACCAACGATAGCAAATAAAGTAAACTAAGAGCAAGGAACCAAATAACCAAATGGTGAAGAGAAACAACAGAAATATTTTTGGTCTTTTTGTGTTTTAGGAAAGAAACAAGGCGAAAACAAAAGAATGCAAACTAACAGAAACACAGAAAAGCGGGATGACAGAAATCTGCCAAATCCTGACAGCAGTACAGAAATCGAAATTAACAAAAATCTTCCATTGCTCAGACCAAAAAGTGTTCAACTAATGAAAGTTAGATAACAATCTGGGGCACATGCTCAAAAATTGGCAGCTCAAAATAACGTTCTGGCTGTGCGTACGAATTTTTTTGGTAACAGCCCAGAATCTGTTTTTGGACAGCACTTCCCCAAATATCATCTCCCTCTCATTAGAAAACCACTCTAGGAGACTAAACAAGTATGTACAAGTATCCAGCAACCATAATATGCAAAGAATGAGTGATGCCGGTATACCTCCCCCAAGCTTAGGCTTTTGGCCTAAATGGAGTTCATTCCCAACGAGGGTCGGAGTTCCACGCCGGTGGATCATACATGGAGTGATAATAAGGCCCCTGCGCAGAAGAATATCATGGAGGCTCCACATGACCATGATGTTGATATGAGGAGCTCGCTGCATCGGATTAAGATTCAGGGTGCTCCTCGGCCTCCTCCACACCTTCCCTTGCACGACGGCTTTCCCTTTCTATGTATGCGTTTAGCTCATTTTCTGTGATCGACCACCCTTTCGTGGCATCAAGGTTAAACAGAGCAGGTGCAGGCAATCGTACTAGTTTTTCAATTTTCTTAGTTATGCTCCAATTTTTCTTATACAAAGTTATCCTATAATGCAGGTTGTTCAAATTAGATGCATCTGAAATAAACTCATGTTTAATCATGGAAACAACATCAAGCTTCTCTATAGAAAGCGGAATATCTAAATGGTGAGGTCCTACACCATGCATAGCTAATAAGCGAGAGGCGATAAGACCTCCACAAATTCCTCCTTTCTCACGGTTAGTGGCAAGTCTACAAGCTATTAAAGCACCCAAATTATAAGTCCTATCCTGTTGCAAAGCGGCAGCTAAGAAAGCCAAATCTTGGACAGATAATTTACCTCCAGTCTTCCTAGCAAGAACGCACTTTGTAACGAAATAAGCAAAGTAGCGGATAGCTGGCTGTTGAATGCTACTAATCTTACCACTATCATTGGAGAAGCTCCTCCCATTACAAATCATTGTATAAAGATTCGAGAGCTCCCGCGGCGTTCCCCTGATCTTCTCGCAGGATCCCCACCGCGGCACTCTAATTGCTGTACAAAAATCAGAAAGGCAAGTTGATAGTTTTGTTATAAATCTTGTACCGGACCATGGGGTTAGTTTGAGACCGGTGAAATTCGAAACAACCGACACCGTTAGTTTAGCATATTGGTGAGGTTCACCAACAGTAAAACCTTCCAACCCTGCATTGGAAATCAGTGTTTGAACATCTTGCAGGATTCCTGCATTCCGCATAAAATCCGTGCATGGGTAATAAGAGGGGTATACTCCCTCTTCACGATGAACTCTCATGACTTGCTGTACCTCCAACTCTTGTTGGTTAAGTTGGTGCATACTCCCTTCCATTTTCTGAAATTTTTCAACAATCATTATAAAATTTGATTTCAAGGTATATAATTGAAGGGAACTACTATAGGAACTTGCTAGAGTACTAAACATGCATCAAAACTAGTTTCTTCCTCTTAGATCAAGCATGCAAGCTCACTAAACATGTTATCTACAGCAGCAAAATATTCAAGATACACTCAACCAAACAAAATTCTAATTGGACAATCAAATGAGTCACATACCAAGGAGTAAATGTGCCAAATTTCAAACAGAAATCTGGGCTGAGCAAGGAGATCGAAAAATCGCGAGTTCTTGAGCAGAAACACGAGTGAGAGGAACTTGGTGCGAGTTTTTCGGGAGAGAGAAGATGCTGGGAGGAAGAGATGAAGTAGTGGGGCAAGGAGGGGCCCACACCACAGGGTGGCGCGCCCACCTCCTTGGCCGCGCCGGCTGTGGTGTGGCACCCTCGGTGCCCCACAGTCATCCTCTGTACTCCCAGGTGCCTCGTCGAAAAATAGGACCAACGGTGTAATTTTTGTAATTTTTAGAGAACTTCGAAAAATGCACATTTCTGGGTGTTAAACTAATTATTACTGCGCAGGAAAATGATTTCCAAAATCTTAACAGCTAAGGCATATTGCAAAACAAAAGGTGCTACAGCAAGTAAAATAAGTGGAGGGAGAAAGAAAGAAAGAAATGTTGTTTAGCTCTCTTATGCATTAAAATATACTTGTTAACAAGGTTGATCAAGTCTTGCTACCAAATAAATTTTATATGACATAAGAAGAAATAAACCTCAAATCAATCATGTTACCTTATATTGAATTGATATGGATCCAATCACAAGAGTTTGATATTCTTCTTTAGGCTCATATATAGGACAATCAATGGATCCCACTTTGATAGTTTTCACATTAAAAATTGTATTAACTCCACATACTTTATCAATCCTCTTGGGAAAATAGACAGTATGTTCCTTATCATCAACATTGAAAGTAACCATGCCTTTATTGCAATCAATAACAGCCCCTGCAGTATTAAGAAAGGGTCTTCCAAGAATAATGGACATATTATCATCTTCAGGCATTTCCAACACAACAAAATCAGTTAATATCAAGCAATGCTTGAGTAACTTGAACAGGAACATTTTCACATAAACCAACAGGAATAGCAGTAGATTTATCAGCCATTTGCAAAGATATATCGGTTGGTATCAACTTATCTAGATCAAGTCTCTTATAAAGAGAAAAAGGCATTACACTAACACCTGCTCCCAAATCACATAGAGCAGTTCTAACATAATTATTCTTGATGGAACAAGGAATAGTAGGTATACCTGGGTCCCAACTTCTTTGGAATCTTACCATTGAAGGAGTAATTAGCGAGCATAGTAGAAATTTCCTCATTGGGGATTTTCCTTTTGTTAGTAACAATATCTTTCATATACTTTGAATAAGGAGGCAATTTAATAGCATCAGTCAAAGGGATTTGCAAAAATAAAGGTTTCATCCAATCACAAAATTTATTATAATGTTCCTCCTCCTTTGATTTTAGTTTCTTAGCAGGAAAAGGCATTTGCTTTTGAACCCAAGGTTCTCTTTCATTACCATGTTTCTCAGCAATAAAATCTTCTTTAGTGTACTTTTTATTTTTAGCAGGCTTTTCAGGTTCTTTTTCAATTTCTTCTTTATCGGGAGTATCATTCTTATCATTATCTTCCTCATGTTCATTACCACTTTCAGTTTCAGCATCAGAAATAGAAATACTATTAGGATCATTAACAGGTTCAGAGGATTCTACAACATTCTTATGTTTCTTTTTCTTTTTCTTAGATGGAGCACTAGTTTTAATTAGTTGAGAATCTTGTTCAACTCTTTTGGGATGCCCTTCAGGATATAGAGGATCCTGGGTAGAAACACCACCTCTAGTTGTTACTTCATAAGCATGTTTTTCTTTAGAATTATTTCCCAACAAGTCATTTTGCACTTTAGTAAGTTGATCAATTTGAGTTTGAACCATTTGAAAATGTTTAACAAGTATCTTAACATCATTGGAGGTTCTCTCCACAATACCATGCAATTCACTAATAGCTCGAGAATTTTCCATTAAATGATTCTCTACTCTCATATTAAAGTTTTCATGCTTAACAATATAATTATCAAACTCATCTAAGCATTGAGCAGGAGGTTTTGAATACGGAATATCTTCCCTAGTAAAGCGTTGAAGAGAGTGTACCTCAATCATGGATGAAGGGGAGTTATCTCACATAAATCTTCTATAGGAGGTAAATTCTTCACATCTTCAGTTTTAATACCCTTCTCTTTAAGAGACTTCTTGGCTTCCCTCATATCTTCATCATTTAATTTAATCATTCCCTCTTCTTCACTATCGGTGTCGGGGTTGGTTCAGGTGTAGACCAATCATCATGATTCCGGCCTATTTTAGCCAATAATTCTTCAGCGTCGTCTGGAGTTCTTTTCCTGAAAACACAACCAGCACAACTATCCAGGTATGCCCTAGACTCAATAGTTAGTCCACTATAAAATATATCAAGTAAATCATGCTTTTCCAAATCATGGTCAGGCTGAGCTCTAATAAGAGAACAAAATCTAGCCCAAGCCTCAGGCAATTTCTCTCCATCTTCCTGGTCAAAATTATAAATTCTCTGCAAAGCAGCATGTTGAGCACTAGCAGAAAAGTATTTCCGGAAGAAAACATCAAGCAATTCTTTTGGACTTTTAATAGAACCAGGAGGCAAATTATTATACCAAGTTTTAGCATCATCCTTTAATGAGAAAGGAAAAAATTTAGCGACAAAATAAGTACGCATCTTAATATCATCAGAAAATAAGCCACTAAGAGTAGATAACTCAGTCATGTGTTCAACACACTTTCTTTTTCAGTACCACAAAAGGGTGTTTTCTCAACAATAGCTATATGAGATAAATCAAGAGAAAAATCATAATCTTTATCCCTAATGTTTATAGGAGATGTGGCAAATTTAGGATCAGGAGATAGTTTATATCTAACAGCATGTTCTGCAAGCAACTTTTTAATTTTTCTTGCATCAGTAGTAGCATTGCATTTTTCAATAAAATCATCATCAAGCTCTACATAATCTTCATCAAGATCATCACTAGAATATTCAACAGACTCAGGTGAATTAACAGGTGTAGTAGAATTTTCATTAGGAGTTTCAGTATTTTCAATTTGTCTAGACTTAGCAATTGTAGCATCTAGAAAAGATCCTAACGAACCATCATTATCAAGCACAGCAGACGCATCATCACAATTATGAGAGGAATTTTCAGATTCAGCAGAAGTACCAGCATTTGAAGCTTGTGGTGGTGAAACAAGTTTACTTATCACAGATGGTGAATCAAGAGCAGCAGAGGTACTAAGAGTTGTACCTTTTCTTGTAGTGGATGGTAATATGGCGATCTTAGTATCGCGAGGTTTACCCATGATGGAGAATTTGCAGCGAACAATATCAATCCAAGTGAACTTCCAAATAAAGCTATGCTCCCCGGCAACGGCGCCAGAAAATAGTCTTGATGACCCACAAGTATAGGGGATCGCAACAGTCTTCGAGGAAGTATTACCCAATTTATTGATTCGACACAAGGGGAGACAAAGAATACTTGTAAGCCTTAACAACGAAGTTGTCAATTCAGCTGCACTGGAAACAGACTTGCTCGCAAGAGTTTATCAGTAGCAACAGTTTTATAGCGGAGGAATAGTGAAATAACGAGCGGTGAAATAAAGACAGCGGTAGTGATTATAGTAAACAAGAGATTAAAATACGTAGGCACAGGGACGGATTAACGGGCGTTGCATGGATGAGAGAAACTCATATAACAATCAAAGCAGGGGCATTTGCAGATAATAATAAAACGGTATCCAAGTACTAATCAATCAATAGGCATGTGTTCCATATTTAGTCGTACGTGCTCGCAATGAGAAACTTGCACAACATCTTTTGTCCTACCAGCCGGTGGCAGCCGGGCCTCTAGGGAAACTACTGGATATTAAGGTACTCCTTTTAATAGAGCACCGGAGCAAAGCATTAACACTCCGTGAACACATGTGATCCTCACATCACTACCATCCCCTCCGGTTGTCCCGATTTCTGTCACTTCGGGGCCATTGGTTCCGGACAACAACATGTGTATACAACTTGCAGGTAAGATCATAAACAACGAATATCTTCATGAATCAAGAACATGTTCAGATCTGAGATCATGGCACTCGGGCCCTAGTGACAAGCATTAAGCATAACAAGTTGCAACAATATCATAAAAGTGACATCTACGGATACTAGGCACTATGCCCTAACAATCTTATGACTATTACATGACCAATCTCATCCAATCCCTACCATCCCCTTCAGCCTACAGCGGGGAATTACTCACACATGGATGGGAAACATGGCTGGTCGATGGAGAGGCGTTGGCGGTGATGGCGGTGAAGATCTCCTCCAATTCCCCGTCCGGCGGAGTGCCACGGAGACTTCGGCTCCCGAGACGGAGTTTCGCGATGTGGCGGCTCTCGGAGGGTTTACGCGACTTCGACTTCTCCCGTGCGTTTTTAGGTCGAACCCGATAAGTAGTCCGAAGGAGGGCGTCGGAGGCCGGCCAGGGGGCCACACCATAGGGCCGCGCGGGCCCAGGCCGCGCGCCTTATGGTGTGGGGCCCTCGGGCCTCCACCTTACTTGTCCTTCGGCTCGTCGATATTCGGGAAAATAGGGCCTTGCATAAATTCGAGGATTTTCCCGAAAGTTGGATTTCTGCACAAAAACGAGACACAGAGCAATTCTGCTGAAAACAGCGTTAGTCCGTGTTAGTTGTATCCAAAATACACAAATTAGAGGCAAAACAATAGCAAAAGTGTTCGGGAAAGTAGATACGTTTTGGACGTATCACTCCCCAAGGAGGTCACTCAAAGAATCATTGCACTTCTTCATGCATATCTATGGGAAGGGCCGTGACGAAGTGACGGGTGGCATGTGCAAAGTAAATTGGGAGAAAGTTTGCCGCCCTACTAATCTTGGTGGTCTTGCTATTTTGCACATTGATAAGTTTTCCGACGCTCTAAGGCTAAGATGACTATGGGTTGAGTGGACCGATGAAACTAAATCTTGGATTGGGCTCGGCGATCCATGCAATAAGGAGGGCCGGGGGATTTTTTCGGCCGCTACTCTTGTTAATTTTGGAAATGGAGAAAAGGCAAAGTTTTGGACTTCACCTTGGCTTCGTGGAATTTGCCCGTGTGACTTAGCGCCCTTGCTCTTTAAATTATCTAAGAAGAAGAATTGCTATGCTCAGAAGGCTCTCCAGAACAACTTTTGGGGCAATCAAATCAAGACCTCATTATTTTGGAGTGCCACATGTTGAAGAATTTGTCAAGCGATGGGGACTTCTTGACGATGTGCATCTTGTGCATGATGTGCTAGACACCATTCTTTGGAAGTTCGCGAATGTTGGATAGTACTCCGCTTCCTCGGCCCGCGAGATGCAATTTGAAGGCCTTGTCTCAACCTCCCTAAACTGCACGGTTTGGAAAGTTTGGGCACCTCCGAAGTGTAAATTCTTCCCTAAAATAGAGTTTGGACGGCGGATAGACTTTAGCTTAGAGGTTGGGACAATTGTGGGAATTGTCCTCTTTGCAACCAAGTCCAAGAAGCGGTGGAGCACCTCATGTACAATTGTCGATTACCTTGCGGATTTGGAAAGAGACACTTCCTTGGTGTGGCATTCATTATAGATCCCGGAGTCTTGAGTCAATGAACCAAACGTCCATATGTGGTGGACAAATATTGCCTTAGAAGAGACCAATATAGGAACTCTATGGCATCTTTGATAATGCTCATCTCTTGGGAAGTTTGAAAGGATCGCAATGCCAGAGTCTTTCGCCACCATCAATCCACCACAAACATAATCATCACCAAGATAAAAGGATGAGGCTCGTGCTTAGTGCTAAGCCGGGGCAAAACATTTGAGCAATGTAATACCTAAGAGTAGGTTTTTATTAAAACCAGTGGCGGAGCTGCGTCTGGTGCTACCGGTGCTGTAGCATCGGTCCAGCACAGCAATGAGTGCGTCATAGATTTCAACGGTACAACATGAAATTCCTAGATGTTTAGCACCACTAAGCCAGTATTAGCACCACATTTGGGAAGTTTCTGGCTCCACCGCTGATTAAAACCCTAGGGCATGTACTAGACATTTGTTCTAAAACTCTAAAATTCTTCTCTATTAAAAATGGCAAATCTTTTATCTTGTTTAAAAAAATATCTCGACAGTGTGGTGCTTGTTTGAGTCGTTGCAGTTCCGTGTCAGGCCGGGAAATTATTCTTTAGATATTCTTATTTTTTAGTTCGTGTCACGTTGACCACATACCTAACCGTAATAATCGAGTTTGCAGAATATATGCGTATCCCGTCGAATCCGAATCCCACGGCGGCAAGACACGTTCGGGCGTGCGTACACGCAAACCACAATTATATTCCGATTTTCTAACGCCGCCGAAAGAGACCGCCTTTCCCCAAACTAAAGCCGCCCCAGTCCCGAGCTCGGATCCGTGTCGCCATCGACCCGGCGTCTCTTCCCAGGCTACCAGTACCAGCTGATGGCCGAGCCGCTCCCGTTTGACCGGAGTTCGGGCGTGCGGATCCACCCGCCGGCTAATTGACCTTTTAATAGTAGCCGGAGAGTAGACGAGGGGAGCTTGGACCTTGGACTAGGGGGAAAGGCAGGAATCGGTCGGTGATGGGCGGGTGCAGCAGCTCCTGCTGCGGGGATCAATCCGGCGCCGACAACCAGCTGCCGGAGCCGTTCCAGCTGCCGGCGCCCTTGCCCGCGTGGCCGCAAGGTCTGTGACGCCTTCTTCTCCCCTGTTCGTTGTTTGTACTTCGTAGCACTGGTAACTAATTTGGTTCTCGAATCGGTTCGGGATCGTCGATACCTCTCATGCTATCAGACTGAATTATTTTCATGATTAGAAGCTCTACTCACCGCGTGTGAGTTTGTACTACTTAATTTGTTGACCACTACTTTCTTTGCTCAATTGTTATCAATGTTGATCGTATTGTTGTTTCCTTCTTCCCAGAAGGGGATTTTTCTAGAATGACAACAGTATATTTATCCTATGAGCATGTTGTTTAGATGGTTATTTCGTGGTAGGTATGATCTTCGTTTAGGAATTTGCTTGCCGTAGTGGCTTCCTCTTGGTACTTGCCTTGGAAGTTGCTTCAGAAGCAATCGATATGTTTTACTTAGAAGGCATCGCATTTTATAAGGTACCAATCAATCATAGGTTCAAAGATTTTCTTTAGGGGCAAGAATATTGTTAATCATATAGTATGAGAGAATGTACAAGGTTCATTTTTAGGAAGAAACAATTTCTGCAGTTAAGTTTCTACATACTACCCAAAGTTGGTATTTTTGTTGTGATGGGGCTGCAATTTCCTTTTGTGTTCTTACTTTAGTAACAATGATTAAGCGCATGTGCAAAACTGTTCCGTTTCTGAAACTGCTTGTCATTATTTTGCCAAATAGAGTTTCTTTCCTGAATACTCGAACATTGTAGTAACTTTGTTTATCAACTATTTCACAGGAGGGGACTTTGCTAAGGGTGTGATATGCATAGGAGAGCTCTATGTTACAAATGTTAGCGAATTGCAGAATATATGGAGTTTCTCTGGAGCTACATTCTATGAGCCAAAGGAAGTTCCTGATGGTTTCCACTGCCTTGGGCACTACGCCCAACAGAATGACCAGCCTTTAAATGGCTTTCTTCTTGTTGCAAGGGAAGCAACTAGCTCTCAATTGATCAATAGCAAGCCCGCTCTTGTGAAACCATTGGATTACACCCTCGTTTGGACCGATGCTGACTCGTATGAAGATGACAATGGTGAATGTGGGTGCATTTGGTCGCCATCACCACCGGAGGGTTATGAAGCCCTTGGCTATGTGGTCACTAGAGGACTAAAGAAGCCATCACTGGAAATTGTTCGATGTGCGCGACATGACCTAACAGATGCATGTGAAAACTTTAGGTCAGTCCTGAATATGAAAAGTTCATTCCAAGTTTGGAACACAAGGCCTTCTGACCGTGGGATGGCAGGACGAGGTATACCCGTTGGTACATTCTATTGTCAAACAGATTCGGATATCACCGAGGAATCAGGCATTCCCTGCTTGAAGAACTTTGACCCGAATCTGAGAGCCATGCCTAATCTAGACCAGATTCATGCACTAATTGAACACTATGGCCCGACTGTTTTCTTCCACCCGCAAGAGACATATCTGCCGTCATCTGTTTCTTGGTTCTTTGAGAATGGAGCTACCCTGTACAAGAAAGATATAAAGATGGGAGATGCAATACTTGCTGGTGGCTCAAACCTGCCTGCTGGTGGGACGAATGATGGTGAGTACTGGATTGACCTCCCTGATGATGATAGGAATGGGTATGTCAAAGTTGGTAATCTGAAGAGCGCCAAGCTCTACACTCATGTTAAGCCGGCTCATGGAGGGACCTTCACTGACATTGCGATGTGGGTGTTCTGCCCATTCAATGGGCCAGCAACAATAAAGATTGGACTTGCAAGCTTTGCTCTTCAGAAGGTCGGGAGGCATACCGGAGACTGGGAGCATTTCACCCTCCGCGTAAGCAACTTCTCGGGAGAACTCTCATCTATCTACTTCTCAGAGCACAGCGGGGGCGGATGGGTGGCCGCTTCCGACTTAGAGTTCATCTCAGGAAACAAAGCGATCGTCTACTCGTCGAGGAATGGGCACGCAAGCTATGCCCATCCTGGCTGCTATCTGCAGGGCTCTGAGGCGCTTGGCGTCGGAATGAGAAATGATGTCGCGCGGAGCGATCTGTCGGTCGATTCAAGCACGATGTATGAGGTAATCTCCGCGGAGTACCTGGGAGACACCGTGGTGGAGCCATGCTGGCTGCAGTACATGAGGGAGTGGGGCCCGGCCGTGACCTACAACTCACGGTCTGAGGTGGACACGGTGCTCAGCTTCCTGCCGTTCTTTCTCCGGTTCACTGTGGAGGCAATATTCGACAGTCTTCCGGCGGAGCTGTATGAGGAGGAAGGCCCGACTGGACCGAAGGAGAAAGATAACTGGGAAGGAGACGAGCGGTGCTAGGTTGTATCGCCTTAAATTTATGTATAATGTACACATTGTATATATGGTGAGGAGATTGTTATGTACTAGCTTTGCTAAAGAATTTCTTCCGTGCCAGTTATTTTTTACTGATATATCACAATATACTTGATCAAGCAGAACTTGGAAGTTGAACTGGAAGTGGGGAACTGCTGAAACGAGCAGAACCTGTATTTACGGGACACATTTGCAAGCTAAGAACCGGAACAATTCAACTTGGAACATTTAGATGGGCATAGTGAGCTCAAGCACTTCAATCTGTCGCTAGGAAATTTTTTAAAAGTCCCATTTTATTCACTTCCTCTTTCTTCTTTTTTAAAAGTCATCAAATGTATTTTTCTATGATTAAACTTGAAACTATTATGTATTATATCGTTATATAGTTGACTCACTATATGATACGAATCTATTTTTCATTATTCGTATCCGTTTTGAATTAAAAGACACATCCAATCCATATCCGTATTTGAGTAACATCCGTTCCGCAATTGTATTCAACGACATCCATTTTTTGTATCCGTATTTGTTTTAAAAATATGAAAAACAGATATTAAAAGGACACTATCCAATCAGTTTCCACACATAGGCATGAGAGCTTGGGTTAATTTATCCCATGGTATTTGCCTACTTTTTTAGGGTATGGTATTTTTCGACTGTGTTCCTCTACGCATCCTTATAACATGTACTCTCTCTGTTCCAAAATAAGCTGCTTAACTTTTTCTAGATACGGATATATCTACATACTAAAAATATGGTTATACTATGTATCTAGACAAATTTGAGCATTTTTTTTGGAAAGTAATATTTTTAAATTACAAAACAGTTGTGGTGTCTTTGGTGGGCCGGGCTGGACACGAAGGGCGGCAGCCCACTGACGGGAGGGCAACCTGAACGCGCTCCATCTTCCCCAGTAGGATACACTACACACTACACACACCCTCTGCTCCCCACAATGCTCCAACAATTTCGAATCTCTCTCCCTCTCTCAACGGCTCTCTCTCTCTACAAAATTCCCCATTCGATTCCAGTCCGAGTTCTCTATCTCTCTCTCCGAAGGCGCTCGTTGGGCAGCTACTACTAGTACTGGTGGTGGTGGTTGGTTGTGAGTGGATTTAATGGAGGCGGCGGCGGCGGGAATCGTCGTCGGAGGCGGCGTCAGGGTCGTCGCCAGGATCTGCCCCCCTGCTGCTTCCGATCCTGCCGCTTCCACATCAACTACGGCATCAGCTGCCAATTCGTTCCGGGCCTCCGCCACGCGTGGCGGCGGCCACCCTCGTTCCTCCGACGCCGCCGCGCTCCTCGCCTTCACCGCCGCAGCAGCTCCGTCGTCTTCCTCTTCTTCCTCGCAAGGGTAAAGTCGTCGAATTTTATCCTTACCACCAACCCGCCGCAATTCGTTCCGCCGAATCCTATAATTAGGTCCCAATTGATTTCGAATCCCTTGCAGAAGAACCCCCAACACGCGCAAGGAAGAGCACAAGCTCGATTGGTGCTACCACCAAGACGAGACCAATCACCACGTCTTCCTCAACGAGGTCAAGCCCCTCATCCATCACCTTTTCCAGACCAGCGGAACCAACGCCTGCGTCGTCGCGTGCGGCGCCGGCAGCGCCAAAGATCACCTCTTTGTGGTAATGCTCCTCCGTCAGTAGTGTTACAATTTCGTTTCATATAGTACAATGGATGTTTGCACCAACTCATTCTACTCCCAACAAAACTACTCTCAGGGGTCACAGGATCAACCAGGCTTGGTCACCATGGCGATGGAGGAAATCCTCGACCTCTCCAAAACCATCAGTGGGGCGGTGGTCAAGGTCTCATCTTACCAGGTGGTCCAGGACACCCAGATCTTTGATTTGTTGGAGCCCAAGGACCAAGAGGTTCTCATACTCGAGGATGCACAGAGGAGGACTCATCTGAAGGGCCTATCCAAGGTACAAATATCCTTGCTACTGCTCATACTCTTCTCTACCAAAAAATACGAACAGAGAATGGAAAACATAGACTTAGATTACCTCTATGGATGCCTCACACCCAACTATTTTGCATCCCTGATAACCATCTCATTTTAACCGAGTCCTTCCCTTCGCAGCTTCATGTGAAGTCAGTTGAGGATTTTGCACACTTGAGCTGCTTCGACAGCAACCATCAGAATAGGCAGTCCACTAAAGCTTCCACCCAGCTACACACTAGGGGGCACCAAGGGCTGATTATTCACATCTCTAGGGTTGATCAGGGAGGCACGGAATGTGCTATAGCTAAGATGAACTTTCTCAACTTGACAGGTTTGTTGGTTCTTCTCATGCCTGCACCTGATTGCCTCGTTGACATAGTATGTAACATTGTTTGGTCATTGCATCAGGCTATGTAGACCCCAAGCAGAAGAATAATGGTGGAGTGGCCGCTCTATCGAACAGTAACAAGTCTATGTATGCCTTGATGAATGTCGTGCAAGCACTGAATAGCAACCAGAGCTTCCTACCTTATAGGGAGAGCAAAGTTACTCGTATCTTGCAAGATTCTTTATGCAAGACGAGTGGGGCTGTGCTGATCGCCTGCTTGGTAAGCTACTTAGCAACTTCATCTTGTATGAATTTAATTTGTTACGAGAGGCGCCAAAGGAAATAATGATGCTTCAATAGTGGAAAGTCCATGTGTCAACTTAGTCCTATAATGCAAGTTTTAGCTATTTGTAAGAACGCCTTTGAAGCTAACATGAGTTTGATAAATAGGTTAACTGAACACTAGATTGCAGCACTTATTCGTTTATTAAGAACCTTGCCTGACTAAATATGTATGTCTTGTGAAGTTTTAATGTTCCTAAAATAATAAAGCTTGGCATGATAATCTGTAACAGTACCTTCTTGGTCAATTGTTGTGTTCCTCAAATAGTGGAATATCTGTACTCTTTTTTATTAAGACAGGTGTCCGTGCCATGATATAGTTCTGATCAATTCTTTAGTTGCTACTTGCTACTAGTAAACAGAACATGCAGTACATCATATGTTCAGCCACCATTACGGTGACTATTTGCTATGTGCTCCTTTTGGAATTCGCGCATCACACCTATAACAATCCAATTTTAATCTGCTTTTATCTCTTCGTGGTCAATGCAGGATGAAATTTCCTGTCAAGATACAGTTTCTACTCTTAGCTTGGCTGCTCGCTCGAGTCAAGTGGCCAATGAACAATATCGCAGATCCATGAGTGTTACAAGTTCCAAAAAGGAAAATTTTAACTTATCTGCAAATGCCAAAAACTCCTCAAGGCCAATCCTTACTTCTATACACCAACCAAATCCTGTAGCAGAGAAGCAAGATCGACCCCAATGGAATAACAGCGCAGCAAAAGCATGTCAAACTCCTATTGCCAATAAGAGGTTGCATTCTAATCCAGCTGGTAGCAGATTTGAGCTAGGAACTTCGACTAACAATGTGTTAATTTTTTTTTCTTATAAGGTCTCAACCAATCATGCATTCAGCAAAAAAATCTGAGAGCTTGTTCTCTACTCCAATCAAAACGAAGCAAAAGGATGCTAAACCCACAATGGGTGAAAGGTGCCACTTCTGAAACCCACAAAAGGCTGGGAATTGATTTAAGCTTGAGACTTGACTAAAATTGTGTAATTTTTATTTATTTTGGTAGAAGCTCTCAGCCAATCGTGTACCCAGCAAAGAAAGCGGAAAGCCTGCTCTCTACTCCAATCAAAATGAAGCAAAAGGATGCTAAACCCACAATCAGTGGAAGGTACCACCTCATTGAACCCACAAAAAGCTGGTAACTAATTCAAGCTTGGGCCTTGACTAAAATTGTGTAATTTTTATTATTTCATGAAAGGTCTCAACCAATTGTGCGCTCAGCAAAGAAAGCGGAAAGCTCGCTCTCTACTTCCAGAATGAAGCAAAAGGATGCTAAATCTACAATGAGTAGAAGGTACGGCATAGTCCATTAACTCCAGAAAAAATCTTATCCAGGCTCTTGTCTTATGCAAATAACTTGTTTTTTGGTTGTTGTTGTACAGAACCTTGTTATGTCCGAGCACCAATTCGTCAAAGGTAAATAACTAAACATATTAATTAATCACTTGTTGCAATATTGCATGAAGGTGCTGAAGTTACTATTATCATGTTTTTAACTAATCAATTCCACTCTATGAACTTTGTAGGAAGATGAGATAGTCGTTGCACCAGCTGCAGTAGAAGTCAAGGTTAGTATCCACATGTGCTTGTGCATGATTGGTTATTAGTTACTTTATTTAAACTGTTTCTACTGCATCATTCTGCAGGAGGTACAATCATCACGAGACATGGAAGTCCATGCTCCATCAACAGATGTGGTATGATTTCTTTTTGACTGTGTAGTATCACTTGGTATATGATGCCCGTATGAATAATGATTGCAATATGTTGGACGCAATATGCAGGAATTTGATAAAACAAGCGATACTTTAGATACTGTATCATCTAAAAACAACAAGACCAAGGGAAGGACCCTGGCTTATGTTCATAGAAGGAGGGAGAAACACGATATTGTATCATCTGGAACACAAAAGGTGGTCTCAAGTAGTATGGGGGAAGAGGTATGCGCGGAAATACAAGTTTAATCAACAAATGTGGTACTTTGGTTTCTTTTTGGTAGTGTAGTCATTAGGTATATGATGACCTTATGAATGCTGATTGCAATATGTTGGACGCAATATGCAGGGATTTGATGAAACAAGCTATACTTTAGATACTGTATCATCTGAAACACAAAAGGTGGTCTTAAGTAGTATGGAGGAAGATGTACAATCATCACGAGGCGTGGAGATCCATGCTCCATCAAGAAATGTGGTACTTTGGTTTCTTTTTGGTAGTGTAGCCACTTGGTATATGATTACCATATGAATACTGATTGCAATATGTTGGACGCAATGTGCAGGGATTTGATGAAACAAGCAGTACTTTAGATACTGTATCAGCTGAAACACAAAAGGTGGTCATAAGTAGTATGGAGGAAGAGGTACATAACCCTGTGCAAAAAAACAGGAGAGCTGTTCTTTGTTTTGTTTAAGTAGTTCTGTATATCATAAACAAACATCTTCCTTTTCTCTATATTCAGGACTATTCGTCGTCAGTTTTGCATGCATTGAGTTCACATACTGACTCCGGTGACACCTGCTCTTCTAGTGTACCTGGTAAACGCAACTCTTAGTAATTTTTTTTTGGTAAGTTTCCCATTGTGCTCTTAGTTGACAGTTAACCATCACTGCCAGATGTCCTTGTCGAGAAGACTCCGGTCGATGCTAAGAAACAATCTCCAAAGCTTAGTGACCGTCTGAGAGAAATATCAAACTCACTGAAGCTTCTTAGCACTCGTCCAGTGAGCATAACAACACAAAAGATAATGGAAACACCACAAAAAGTAGGCATGGAAACGCCACAAAGAGTAGGCATGGAATATGTGCAGCCGATCAACATGGATGTACCTGAACCAAAAACTCCTGCGACGCACCTGAAATTTGAGCATGCCGAAGAGCCAAGTAATAACTCATTTAAAGCTCGCAGCGTTGGGATCAAGGTTACATGTTCATAACTTGCTGCCGCATTCTTAGCATATATATATAACTTCTGTACATTGCTTTCTTCATGAACCCTAACCTTATTTTTTTTTTCAACACAGAATTCCGTAATTCAAGAGTGTTTGACTTTCCTGAACAGTGCTAATAAGTGAGTACAATCCAAACTTACGAATTATTTGGCACTGTTTCTGCGTATCTAATTCATGTCTCTATCCATTCGCAGGGAGGAACTAAAAAGCTTGAAGGTGTGCTCCGGGTCCTGATAACTGCTAACCCATATATTGTGTTTTCTTCCTACTAACTGGCTGTGAATGTGTAGGGGATTGGAGAAAAAAGAGCAAATTACATAATTGAGCTCCGTGAAAAATCACTGGAGCCATTTAAAGAGGTAGGTTGTAGCTTTTTATAAAGTTCTGAAACTATGAGCCAACAATATGATCGACTTAATCTGCTCCTGTTATTTTGCTTTCACAGATAGATGATCTCAAGGATATCCTTCGAATGGATAAAAAAGAGGTATCGGAGAATCATGCTTTACATTGTCTTTTCAGTAATGATATGCTTCCAGTTTTACTAGTACTTTGACAAATGAGTGTACTTTGTCAGATATTTCACACCATCATTATATCATCGAACATGCTACATTTATATCCGCCGTATAATATGCATTCCATTTGATACTTTTAGCAAGACACCATGATACAACAAGGTGTGTTCAGCTGATAATTTGGTAAAAAAGAAGCAGCCATTTTACATAATACGCCGTTGTTTTTTACCAGATAAAGAAGATGATATCGGGGATCATCGACTCCTAGATCCATGATAACCTGTACAGGAGTGGAGGACTACTTTATTCTTCTAGTGCATCAGAAGTCAAGGGAACGACGGGTATTATGTACAACGGTTGTTGTTGAGACTGCCACAGCTACGTAGCTTCTTTTGCCCCTCCGTCTGGGGTTGCTTTGGTGTCTGTGTTGAGCGAGATAGAGAACAAAGCTAGAACGTGTGCTTTTGCTGCAGTATATATTTATATATGTGTATAATCCGACAATTGCATCGTACTATCGTGCGTTGTTAAAACCGTGTCACATAAATCAATGAGAACTGTAAAGGTTGCTTGCCTGATTCGACGACGTGTTCCACTTCACAGTGATCTGACTGCCATAGGCCACTGAACCAAGCAGAACCTACATATATCACCGTGTCACATTTTCAAGCCAAGAACCAGAATACTTTTACGCATAACATAGAGATGGGCATTGGAGATCATGCACTACAAATCTGAAGAAGAGAACAAAACTTTCCCCTTTTATTAATCATGTTGTTCACTTCCTTTTTTTCCCCATTATGCAAAGGGAGAAGAAGTAAGTGTTTATACATACACAAGCATCACAGCTTGGGTTAATTCCACCAACTCTTCCCGTGGCATTTGCCGACTGTGTTCCCTCGTATAGTTGTTATTCAGGTCAGGGAACGCCCGGCGGTCTTTCCCTTCATATATCTGTCCTCCCCTCCTGTCTCACGTCGCCCTATGGTGCTGCTACTTGCTTCTATGGTGTAAGTAAGGCTGGCAGATTCTGCTACTTTACCAACTCCCAGCCTCTGTTCTTGGTGGGGATTTAAGCTAAGCCTCTCTCTATATACAGCTTGACCGTGTGGAGTACTCGGATACTAGCTGCATGAACATGGAGGACTTGTCCTCCAAAAGCCTCTGGGGTGTGTCAAACTCTGTAATTTTACCTGAAATAAACAAGACAAGATCAATTCGTCGTAAACTCTGTTGGTCCAAGTTTTTGTGCGTCGCAAAATTTACTCTTCAGAGCATTACTCAGAGAACTAAGAGAAACAGTAGTCAAGCAAAAGGAAACAAACTCGTGATGATCTAACTAGAACTGGAAATTTGACTTCGTTAAAATGTGTGAAGGAACATGTACCATCGCTGAGCACCAGGACTAGGTCACTGTCGATGACAGTCGGGATCCTGTGTGCAATTGTACAGACAGTGCAGTCCTTGAATTCACTGCGAATAATCTTTTGAATTAGATTATCTGTAGCTGTGTCAACCGATGCAGTTGCCTCATCAAGCACCAAAATTTTCGCCCGCTTGAGCAACGCCCTACCCAGTGCAATAAGCTGGCGCTGCCCGACACTCCAGTTATCCCCATTCTCCAGTACTGCAATGGCGCCATAAATATCCATGAAACATATAACTTTGCATCAAGAAGTTGCATGCTTACTCTTTGACCTAGTGTTCTTCTATTTAAAATTAAAACAGACCTGGACTGTCCAGCTTCTCTTCCTTCGAACGAATGACCTCTCCTAGCTGGCACTTTTCTAGTGCCTGAAATAAAAGAGTTCTCTTCTATAAGGATCATGACAAATTTAACAAACGGATAGCCAAAGGATGACCAGGGCATACCTCCCAAATTTCATGATCAGGGCGTTCTTCAAGAGGGTCAAGATTCATCCTGATAGTACCCTCGAACAATGTAGGGTCCTGAGGGATGATGCTCAACCGCGACCGCAGATCATGAAGCCCAATTGCAGAAACGTCGACGTCGTCAATGATAATTTTTCCTCCTGAAGGTTCAATCAGGCGGAAAAGAGCCTGAATAAGAGTAGATTTACCGCTTCCAGTTCGCCCAACAATCCCAATCTTTTTCCCTCCAGGGAAGATGCAACTGACTCCATGTAAAACGAAGGGAAGGTCATCCTTGTACCGGACCTATGATATTTAAGAAAAGCACAATACGATGAAGTAAAATAAAGTTGAAGTATGTTCAGCATGGATGAAGAGACAATAGATTACACATGAGGTGGTTATTATGTATAATGAACAGAAAATGGATGGCCAAGGGCTACAAGTTCACCTTCAGATCAATCAACTCAATATTTCCATTCTCAGGCCATGAGGGCAAGGGGCGGCAATTCTCAATAATCAGCGGTGCTTCACTCGGAATCTTGCAATACTGATAAATACGCTCAACAGAGATGATTCTGTTCTCTAATTTACAGAAACTCAATATCCACCTTGACATCCGAGCATTTAAGTTGAGTCCATATGTGACAGCAAGCCCAGCCATACCTATATCAAATGGAAACCTTGTTTAGACGCATCTTTGTTGAATTAAAAAGATGCAAGTTCTCTAATGCACCCAACAAGCGAACGATTGGGTAAAGCAAGATCATAAAAAGAAACAGAATGGCATTGTGAGACAGCAGGTAATACATACTTGGTTCAATCGTTCCAGGAGGAAAGCTCACGAGTATTGCCATGCAGAAAGCAAACACAAAAGTTGAGAGCAATTCCATTCGCAGGCAGAGCCATTCAATAGCTGCAAGGCTGGAAAATAAAGGCCGAGAAAAACAATCGAGGAGGTACAGATTTCTTTTCATGAATCTTTTTTCTTGACCAAACCCTCTGATTGTAGCAGCACCAGCAATTGACTCGCTAAACAAATGGATCACTGGAGACTTTTGAACGCTCAATATCCTAGTCAGTTCCCTCGATGAAGCAATATAGTATCTCTGCAAATTTGTAGTAACTATTTATTAGTAAAAGCCCACTTTGGGGAATGTCATGCTAGCAAGGAGATCCATTATCTACTGTTTGATAAAGATCTTTATCTACTGTTTGATAAAGATCTTTGATAGTATTTTGGTACTCAAAATCATCAGGATATATTGAACATGGGCATGTGTGCTTTGAGAAGAGCTTAATTCACAAGTTTCAATACTTTCATGCTGAGCACATGCATCAGTTTCTGGTTAATTGGCTCACTAACTAAGAGAGCTGACCATTATTTGCGCGGAGTTCTTTTATTGATTTATTTAGGGTACCTACCCTTGCTATCTACTTCATTCACATTATGATATCCATTGGAGAAATTGAGGACCTCAGGTTCAGGTCAGCACTACAGAAAACCTGAAAGTTCAGCAATTTACCTGCATCCACATGCATCCCATAGCCATGGGAACTATAAGAAACAAAACTTGCCATGTGACTTTGCTCATGACAGCAACGATTCCAAGGAGTTGAATTGTTGTTGATGCAAAGCCCCCTAGCCTGAATGCTATATCAAGGTCCACAACACTTTGATCTACAGAAACCTGATATGAAGTATCATTGAAAAAAATGGGTGCAGATCAGAAAGGCACACACAGCATTGCCAAGTACGGATTAGGAGCAAGAGCATGATCGAAACTTACTCGATTCAGAATACGTCCAGCTGGTGTCGTATCGAAGAATGACATTGGCGCTCGAAACACGCACCTTAACATTTTTATAAATAGCTTTTGAGCAGCTGCTAAACCAAATGTAGCTACAAGAAGGCTTCTCACAAACACAAACAATGAACTCCCAAAAGCAAGGCACATATAAACAACGAGTAGGACCACATTATCTGTCTTAGGTGCATCTCCTTCTGTTTGTGGATTCGCCCATGCCATCCACCAGTTACTGGCAATCTGAAGAACTTGGAACATGGTCTGAGCCAAGACAATGAGTGGTATCAGTGTACCTTTGTAGGCTTCCCCCATGTATGACATATAAACGTTTAAGCTAACTCTTCCTCGCTCCCTCTCCTCCTCTTGAACTGTACGCTTCTTCTTACGCTCCTCACTCTTCTTCTTGTCCTTTATTCCACGCGTATTAGATGACTTCCCATTTTCAGATACTTTATTTTTCAGGTTATCGATATTGCTAACACTTGGTATCAATCTTTTGTTAGGAACAGAAGGAGTAACATCTCCATCAGAATCGTCAAAAAGATCCATGGTCTCAATAGCTTCGTTATGAGCAGAAACTAGAGCATTGAAATCAGTTCCAGCTTGGAGAAGATCATCATATTTTCCAGCTTGGGTGATACGACCATCCTTAAGAACCTGTATGATGGCAAAACCACAAATGAGAGTATTATCCCATGAATACTCTAATGCCCGCGCGTTGCGGCGGATCGATTCGTTCGGTATTATTTTTTCTCGGTGGTAGCCGGTAAAACCGGTTCCCCCCAAAATATCGGAAATTCCGTCAGAGAAAAAAACCCTTCATACATTAATACATATACAGATTATCTTCGGTTGTAGGCATTGGATTTGTTCCAAATATAGAAATAATAGTCTACTCGAGTCAACATAAGAGGCAAGCCAACGCAAACAATTTGTATCAACTCACGCCTGACAAAACATGAACTTAAAGATGGACAAAATTCACCTAAAATAGAAAAGGAGCATTAAGTATATGGGCAATGCGCAGCAATCTTCTACCGTTCTCAAGGTGAGAATCTCAGCTAAAGAGAATCGCAGCCACCTCCGCGCTGGGCTGGAACTGGATCCAGCGATGATGCTCCCAGAGGCGCTATGACCTGATTTCATTTGATTTTTCGTTTTTTGTCGTCCCGAGCGGGCTCGCAGCGCTCGCCATGGCCAGGCTGAGATCATGCTGGCCCGATTTCGGGCGTCTTGTTCTCGACCTCGAGCCGCCGCCGGCCATGGCATTTTTTTTCGACCTGGTGGTGTCGTCCCGAGCGAGCTCTCATCGCTCGCCATGGCCATGCCGAGATCGCGCTGGCCCGATTTCGGGCGCCTTGTCCTCGAACCCGAGCCACCGTCGACCATGGCATTTCTTTTCAATGGCAGCGGCCTTAACCTCCCTACTCCAACCATGGCAGCCGACTACCTAGTTCCTCCCAATTTGAGACGGAGAAAGGAAGGGATATAGGGAGAGGGACGCGGCTCTTGCTCCCGTGGCGACGGCCGACGGGGCCTCCTCTGCCAAGCACGCTATTTTCCTTGCAGGCGACGCGGTTCGTGCTCCCCTGGGGCGGGGAGGAGCGAAAATAAGTGCAGAACCCCACCACCGACGGCCACCTCGCTTCCGCTCCGCCCAGCCCGTGCAGCACCCTACCGCCGATGGCCACGTCCGCCTCCAGCGTTCCGGCCGCCCATCTTGCTCGCTTCTGCGTCAATCATCAATCTGGTGCCGGTGCTGCTCGGCTGCTGCATTCTAGAATACACGGTCGGTTTGTTCGGGATGGGAAAAAAAATAGAACGAACCGGTATGTAATGGCATTGTGCAGTATTATGCGGTTTGGTGGGAAGGCAAAACGGTCCAATGAAAAGTTGGACGAAAATTTTGGCAGAAACCTTAACTCCTTTATTATTACTAGCAGAAGTGCCCGTGCGTTGCATCGGGAAACAAATCCATCAAACTATTCTATGTTGTGTTTTTTATGGGAGTATTTTATTTTGCCTCATTCATATTAGCAATGAAAATAAATTGTCCATTAACTAAAGTTTGATCGGTTAATAAGAATACCTTAACATTAAGAGCTACAGCATGAATCTATTGTTCACGAAAAAAATTCTAATAAATGTACACAAAAAAGTTAAGAATTTTTAAAAATTCACTCAAATTTTTAAAAGTTCATGGTTGGGACCTGATTAAAATTAAGTATTTACCAAATGATTTGTATATTTTCAATAGTTTAGTTTAAATTAAGTAAGCAAGATTTAAAAAATCTCGAGTGTTTAAAACCTTTTTAAATCCCCAAACCTTTCTATCTTTTTCTCAAAATGAAAATTTTAAAAAATTAAGAATAAAAAAGGTAGAAGCCCCCACTAAACTTGCCACCCCAGGAAGGCCCCCTACCCAGACCCAGCAGCCCAAGATAACTCCCGAAACGTACCCAACCCAACAACCTAGAACCCTACCTCGGTCGTCTCTCCTCCGAGCGCCGCCAGGAGCCGCTCGATCCCAGTCCCCTCCACCGGTCGGTCGCATCAACTCCTCTGTGCCATCTCTGCGCCGACCTTCGCATCTGGGAGCCCCCGGCAACGGCCGTCGCGCCGCGCGGTCGACAGAGAAGAGACACAGTCGCGCGACCTTCTCGCCAGACCGGCCGGCTGCTTGATTTTGATTTTGCTTTGGATTTCCGTTCCTTTCCTTTCCATCTGAGCATGGAGGATTCTGTTGGGTGCTCCCCCTCGCTTGCCTTCCTTCGTAGTACCAAGCAATGGTACTACTACTATTTCTTGTTTGATTAGCTTTGCTGCTATACCCGTAATCCCTGGGCTCCATATTTGGAGATGTTTTCTGATTTCCTTCCTCAATCAGATTCCTTTCTCGATGGGTCCTTCCTTCTTAAATTCCACTCCTTAATCCGGGTCTCGTTCAATTCGTGGGCTTCATATTTGGAGATGTTTGTTGTTCCAAATCAGCTTGTTATAACCCAGAAACTAAGGCATATAAATCGGTAGAACTCGGTATATGCAAGCGATGTGGGACTATTGTTGACACAAAATTTCGTGCGTGAGGCAGGGCTATGATATTTTGACCAAAGAAGCCCAAAGTAAAAGCCAATACAGGCCCCGAACCGGTACATGGCGTGTAGTATTAAGGGATTGACGACCTACCGAAGCGACACGAACGGGATTGAAATTAGCGAACCGGTACGCTACATAGGATGGCAATTGCAGTATTATGGATTTTGGTGGGAGGGCAAAACGGTCCAATAAAAAGTTGGACGAAAATTTTGACAGAAACCTTAGCTCCTTTATTATTAGGTATAGATATAGATTAGGTATAGATAGTGTGCTTTCATGCAGAGCTTGTTGTATATAACTCTCAACAGGAAAACATGGACAAATAACATGTCCCATTGAACAACTCGATAGGTTATTAGAAACTGGAAGAAGCAAAGGTATGTGCATTAGCCATTAAACTGTATTTAGATTGTGAGAAAGAATTATTACCAATATCAGGTCAGCAGCTGGTAGGAACTCAACCTGATGGGTTACATAAACTACTGTTTTGCTAGCTAGTGCGCTCAATATATAGTCCTGCAAGACAAAAGCTGCATGTTATGAAACAGAAGAACCTTTTTAGAAAGAATATAGAATAAGGAAACATCGGTACATACCTTAAATAGATCACTTCCAGTATGAGCATCAACAGCGCTAAATGGATCATCAAGCAAATAAATATCAGCATCTTGGTACAATGCTCTCGCAAGCTGCACTCTCTGTTTCTGGCCTCCACTCAAATTAATTCCTCTGTCACCAATAACTGTCTGATCTCCATACTGGAGCAACTGGAGATCTTTCTTCAGAGAGCAAGCCTCAAGAACTCTCTTGTAACGTGGTCTGTCCATTGGAGTGCCGAAAAGAACGTTCTCCTCAATGTTTCCAGACTGTATCCAGGCAGTCTGAGGAACATATGCTGCTGTACCACTGATCCTGACCTGAATAAGGAGCAGAAGGAAAATATAATTAAACTGTCATCTAAGTTAGCATCAACTTTTTTTCATTCGTTTACTTACTTGACCACACAGTTTCGGTATCTCCCCAAGTATAGAGGACAATAGACTTGATTTGCCAGAACCAATCACACCACATACTGCTACTCTCATGCCTCTCACCACACTAAGGTGTACATCAGAGAGTGTAGGGGTTGAACCAGATGGATTCCAGGAGAAGCTAGCATCCTTAATATCGATTGCCTTGTCTGTACTACCCTGTGGAACACTTATTGTTGCGTCATCTGGCAATTCTTCTTGCTGCAGAAAGTGGGACAACCGGTCCAAAGACACCCTCGTCTGAGCAATCATGGAGATGAGATCTGGGAAATTCCTCAGTGGCTCTTGAAGGATCCTAAATGTTGCTAGAGCGGAAAGAACACCTCCGGCGGTGAGCTCGCCACCAAGCAATATACAAGTACCAAAAGTTATGACCGCGACAAAGATTGGCGAACTCCAGAAAACGAACGTGACTGCGGCCTGTGAGTACAAGGCCCACTTGAGCCACCTGCATTCCACGTTCCTCATCTCTTCAAGCATGAGCCTGTAGCGGTCCTCCCACGCCTGCAACTTAAGAATTCTCATGCTCTTGAGGCACTCTGAGGTCTTGCGCATGCGCTCATCCTTTGCTGCCATTAGCTTATCTTGGTAGTGCTCCTGCAGCTTGGCCACAGGAACCGATGCGGCAATTGACAGCGTGGTGGCAAGCAATGTGGAGAGGGTGGCGATCCCGACATTCTTGTAGAGGATGGCGAGGGCGAGGACGATCTGCAGTGGAAGCATCCATATGTCATGAAAGTACCATGCATAGTCCCCGACCCGCTGCACATCAACCGCCATGTAATTCACAATCTCACCGCTGGTATGGCTCTGCTTGGAGGCGTTGGACAGCCTTAGACCCTTCCTGTAGACCATGGCGGTGAGCCCGGACTTGACGTGGATGCCCATGACGTCCACGCCCAGGTACCACTGGCGAGCGGTGAGCGTCTCGATCAGCTTTGACACGAAAAACACGGAGGCGAGGATGTAACCTTCGTGGGGGAAGGCGATCTTGCCACTGAGGTAGTCCACGAAGTAGCTGATGAGGTAGGGGCCGACGTAGGAGACGACGGTGTTTGCGGCGGCGAAAGCGCCGTTGATGGCGGCCTCGCGCCAGAAGGACTTGAGTATGGCCCATGCGAGCGAGGGGTCCTTGCCGGGGCACTCGGCGCGCTGCCGCTCGTAGTGGCTGCTCATGGCCTTGTAGCAAAACTTGGAGCGGTCCTTGTGAGCCAGCAAGGGTATGTCTGCCAGCTCGAGCGGCCTCTTGGCCCCGACGGAGAGCAAGGGGCTGAGCCAGGACAGCGTGGCGAGGCTGAGGATCCCGGCGTCGCCGTAGGGAGTGACCCGCAGGCACCCGGGCTCCTCCTCGGCGTCTCTCCGCTGCGCGCCGCCGAGCAGCAGCGGGTCGTGGACACTGCTGTCGTCATCACTGAACTCCAGCTCTACGCCGCTGGAACCTATGAGACCGACCAAGCAGAGGAAGCCGAGGGCTGGTAGAGATGCGAAGTTGGCGACCATGTGTGTGTAGTCGGTGTTGTCGGAGTCGGTGGAGTTGATGAGGCGCCTGGAGTCGTCGTAGGCGATGGCGAGGGAGAGCGCGAAGGCGACGATCCACCAGACGCGGACGAGCACCGGGAACCTGCCCCATCCGCCGGCGCGCGCCTGTAGGGCGAGCGCCAGCAGGGCCGCCCAGGCCAGCGCCTGCACGGCCGGCAGGAGCAGCGCGTCGGGGGCGACGTGGGGCCGTGTGGATGCGACCTCGTAGGCGAGCGCGGCGAGCTGCACTAGCAGGGCGTAGCCGCAGCAGGCGAGGGCGGCCCGGTACCATGCGCCCGCGGTGGACGCCGAGGCGGCCGCGGCGGCGTCGTGGAGGGCCCCGTCGCGTCGGCGGGGCGGCTTGAGGCAGGATGCGCAGCGGGCGGCGAGGGCGCGCGCCCCGCGGAGGAGCAGCAGGAGGAGCGCGAGGGCGAGCAGGCCCGCGTGCGCGGCGGCGGCGGCGGCCTCGGCGAGAGGCAGCGGGTGGCGCGGCATTGGGAGGAGGATGGGATCAGGAGGGGGGCGGCGAGGGGTTTAAAAGGCATTGAGGGCAGGGCAGGGCAGGGGTGTGCGGCCGAGGTCTGGGGCTCTGGGCGGCGGATTACGGCATCGGGCGGGGTGGGTACAAAGGAGGGTTTTGGCGGCGCTCGGAGGCGGTAGTCGGAGAGATTTGGCGGATTCCGGCTGAATGCAGCGGCGGCACACGCACGCACGCAGGGAGGAACTTCTTCAGGGTAATGAATGCCCTCGTCCGTGGCGCCGCTACGTGTTGTTCGCCGCCGATCTCTGTGGCGGTCAGCAACCCTGCGTGTCGCTGCGGCGGTGCCGCGTGGTGGGGGAGGGGAGATGCGGTGAGGAGTAGGTGGAGGTGGAGGATTTGGGGGCGGGGCGGATGGGCGGCGGTGGGGAGAAGAAGAAGGGTAGGGGGATGTTGGATGTGTGTTGCTGCTATTTCTTCACTATATGATGGGTGTTTGGGTTTCAGACGGGACGAGACGATGACGAGTCGTGCACTCGCTCGCTTATAAAGGAGAGGAGAGTTCCGTGCGTGCTTTTCCTCCTCTCCGGTCTGGGCCACGACCCTTTGGGGCTGCATAGGTTTCTATTTATTGTGAACCCGAGGACTATTTATTATTACTCAATCTAGTCATTAGGCTGGTCCTACTGGATACATAATTGAAATATGAATTCTACTATATATATTTTACCACATATACTTTATATTTTTATCAATCTTTTTTTGTTAGACTACATGTAATGCGTATAAATCGGGTGACGTCTATGAAAACAACCATCTTTATCCGCGTTTAAATCACATATTAAGCCAAGTAAATGATAAAATATCTCTCTAGCCTTGTTACTAATGACTAATTACTGCAAAGATGTGCAAATCCTTGTTCTAAACTGTGTGATGCAGAAAATCACATTTTTATGGCGAAATCTGGAGCAAATAAGGAAAAAAATCATGAGTTGTCAATACTCACAAGTTAACTAGGGTCGAAGAGGGAATTGCAGAAGTATTAACAACCGTCGGTATGGGCGGGACTTGCCCATACCACGCGTCATACCACTCGACACCGTCTTGCCAGATCAAACAGAGCAACTTTCATCAAGACACCTATATAGTTCGAGACTCAGCCGCCGCAGAGAGAGACGCCATTCTCGGATTGCATCAGAAACCACCCGAAAAAGATCCACCACTTCACCACCACCATAGTTCATCTTCTCCATTCCATCTCATAGCCATATCCATAACTTGTATTTGACATCTCCTCGTGATTGGCGATCTTGTAATGGATCACCGTCTTGTAAGGTATTGGTCTAAGTAATTCTACGATGTTTTCTAATCTTGATCTTATTATTATGAGTGAGTGGTTCTAATGGATGTGGGTTGATGAGTAGCCTCGCATCGATTATGTGCATCTAATTGCATGGGATATTTGTTGGAAAACGTAGCATAGAAAACAAAAATTTTCCTACCGCAATCCAAGCCAAGATGCAATCTAGAAGACGGTAGCAACGAGGGGATGATCAAGACTAACCCTTGAAGAGATTCCAAAGCCTATAAGAGTAGGCTCTTATTGCTGCGGTAGACGATCACTTGCCGCTTGCAAAAGCGCGTAGAAGATCTTGATCACGATCGGTTCCGGCGCCACGGGCAGCACCTCCGTACTCGGTCACACGTTCGGTTGTTGATGAAGACGACGTCCACCTCCCGTTCCGGCGGGCAGCGGAAGTAGTAGCTCCTCTTGAATCCGACAGCACGACGGCGTGGTGTCGGTGGCGGTGGAGAAATCCGGCGGAGCTTCGCTTAAGCGTGCGGGATGTGGTGGAGGAGAGAGACCGCTAGGGTTTGGGAGAGGGTGGCCGGCCACTAAGGGGTGCGGCCAAGCTATGGCTTTGTGTGGCCTCCCCTTTGCCCTCTATATAGGTGGAAGCCCCAAGTGTTGGACTACAAGTCTTGAATAAGACCCGAACCCAAAACCTTCCATATGGTGGGAAACCTTCCCTCCCACTAGAGGTGGGAATTCCACCTTCCATAGGGGGGTGGCCGGCCCCCTAAGGGAGTCCACTTGGGACTCCTCCCACACTAGGGTTGGCCGGTGGAGGTGGAGTCCCATGTGGACTCCACCTTCCTTGGTGGTTTCTTCCGGACTTTTCTAGAACCTTCTAGAACCTTCCATAGAACTTCCGCATCATTTTATTCACATAAAATGACATCCTATATATGAATCTTATTCTCCGGACCATTCCGGAACTCCTCGTGATGTCCGGGATCATATCCGGGACTCGAACAAATATTCGAACTCCATTCCATATTCAAGTTCTACCATTTCAACATCCAACTTTAAGTGTGTCACCCTACGGTTCGCGAACTATGCGGACATGGTTGAGTACTCACTCCGACCAATAACCAATAGCGGGATCTGGAGATCCATAATGGCTCCCACATATTCAACGATGACTTTAGTGATCGAATGAACCATTCACATACGATACCAATTCCCTTTGTCACGCGATATTTTACTTGTCCGAGGTTTGATCATCGGTATCACACTATACCTTGTTCAACCTCGTCTCGACAAGTACTCTTTACTCGTCCGTGGTATGTGGTCTCTTATGAACTTATTCATATGCTTGCAAGACATTAGACGACATTCCACCGAGAGGGCCCAGAGTATATCTATCCGTCATCGGGATGGACAAATCCCACTATTGATCCATATGCCTCAACTCATACTTTCCGGATACTTAATCCCACCTTTATAACCACCCATTTACGTAGTGGCGTTTGATGTAATCAAAGTACCTTTCCGGTATAAGTGATTTACATGATCTCATGGTCATAAGGACTAGGTAACTATGTATCGAAAGCTTATAGCAAATAACTTAATGACGAGATCTTATGCTACGCTTAATTGGGTGTGTCCATTACATCATTCATATAATGATATAACCTTGTTATTAATAACATCCAATGTTCATGATTATGAAACTAATCATCCATTAATCAACAAGCTAGTTTAAGAGGCATACTAGGGACTTCTTTGTTGTCTATATATCACACATGTACTAATGTTTCGGTTAATACAATTATAGCATGATATATAAACATTTATCATAAACATAAAGATATAAATAATAACCACTTTATTATTGCCTCTAGGGCATATCTCCTTCATCTCCCACTTGCACTAGAGTCAATAATCTAGTTTACATTTGTAAAGATATAACACCTTGGCTTTCTGGTGCTTTATCATGTTTCGCTCACGAGAGAGGTTTTAGTCAACGGATCTGACATGCTCAGAAACGTATGTATTTTGTAATTCATTTGCGTCTTAACGCATCACTCATTTCCAAATGAGTCGGCCTTAAATATGTTTGGTCTTCTGGTGGAACCTTAATTCCGCGGTCTGAAATATGTCACTAATATTGTCACATACAATATAGCTTCAAAGTTCGACTCGGAACTACACCAAGTTCTCAAAGAACCTCTTGACTTTAACATCCTTTGTCATTGTCAAAACAATGACATACTTTGCCTTCTTTTGTAGATTCCGTCACAATATTTAGAACTCTTCTAAATCTAGCATAGACAACTTCTAGCTTATTGTGCTACCTTTTAAACAACACTTAGTCTAATTTGAGATTGAAATTATATTTTATATGTGACAAAACCAATATCGGTGTAACACCTTACAGCGATTTGTTTGTCATTTCTTCATACAAAAATATATATATATAATATATCCTTAGTTCTTCTAAAGTACTCAAGGATATTCTTACTGTTGTCCAATGATCATCATATGAATCATTCTGGTATATGCTCATAACAATTTATAGCACATGATATCTGATTGTGTACATATTATTCGTGATCTATAATCACTCATGTGTTTTTACTCATTGAGTGTCAGATACACTCAAGTCTTGTTAAACCTTCATATGACAAGAACATTTTCTTAATTTTTCTATATTGAACTACTTCAATATCCATCATATGTACTTTGACTTAAACTTATTTATGTGTTTCAATCTATCTTTATAGATCTTGACACTAAATTTGTTTCGGTCCATATCCTTTCATTGAAGTTAATTCTCAATGAAACCTTTTTAATCAAGTATATAATTACATCATTTATAACCAACTATATGTCACTTACATAAAGTATTATAAATGTGTCTTAGCGCTCCCACTTAATTTCTTGCAAATGCAAGCCTCTTCATTGTCTTTGATGAAATCAAAAACTCTTTGACTATTTCATCTGGTGAAGATTCCAACTCCGCAATACTTACTTCATCCAATTGAAGTTCGTATACCTATCTAGTATTCCACGGACCAGCAAAAACTCTTGGTTGTATCTTGTATACACCTTTAATACATACTTCGATAAGTAATGTATTTTGCCATCCTACTAGAATAATCCACATAGACTATAAGCATTGCTACGGAAGATCTAATCTTATCGTATTCAACTCTTTGAACTTTGTCGTAAACAATTTTTCGATAAGTCAAGCTTTCTTCAAGGATATTTCATCCAAGTCTATCAATTTCATAGATCCATTTACTTTCATAAAGTATTCATCTATCTTGGATTTCATGGCGCATGACCATTTTAACGGAGTCAGGGCCCATCATAACTTCTTTGTTTGTAGTTGGTTTATCATTGTTCAAAATCAATCCTTTGTTCACAAATCATTTATTTGATCACAAAGTAAACCATACCTACAAGGTTCAATATGTACTTCGATCTCCATGGCTAAAACACTTTGTAGTCATGGGAGTCATGATCGTCGTGGCCGCTTCCGATGCTGCGCTACTCTGATCATTATGCTCAGGTTCATAAACCTTATCAAATTATATTGTCCTCCCACTCAAATACTTCACTAGAAACAATTTCTTGGAAATAAGAAACATTGACAAACACTTTTGTCTTTGTCTTGTGGAAAGAATTCCCAATCAAATCTCTGGGATAACCAACAAAGACATTCATCCGATTTTGGTTGTAAATTTATTTACTTATGCTATGCATACCAAAATTTAAGAAAAGACTATCAGGGTTTATACCCATGCCATAACTCGTATGGTGTCATTTCAACGGATCATGAAGATGCTCTATTCAGTGTAAAAGCGGTAGTCACTAAAGCATAATCCACAAAAATATAATGGCGTTAATATCTTATCTCATCATTGATCCAACAAGGTTTGGATACATCTCTTGGATACTTCATCGTCACTATGATACTCCAAGAAACGTGAGTTGTAGAACAATTTCATAACTCTCTTAGATGTTCGCTAAAACTCGTAATTCAAATATTTCCACCATGATCCAATCATAGATATTTGATTTTTCTATTACGATGATTTCCACTTCATGCTGAAATTTATTTGAATCCATTCAAATGTTTCAAACTTCTTCCTTATTGAATATATCCACATATATATACTCAATTCATTGTTGAAAGTTTTCATGAAGTAGAAGAATCTCCCGCACACAACTATGCCCAGTGAACCATATACATCATCATGTATTTTTCACTAAGTTAGTTGCCCGTTCAACTCTTGGCCTATGAACAGTATTTTAGTCATTCTTTTTAGAAAAGATTTGCAAGCGCCAAACGATTCAAAAATCAAATGACTCCAAAAATCCATTTGCATGGAGTTCCTTCATGCGTTCCTCTCTAACATGACCTAAATGGCGGTTCCACAAATAAGTGGAATTCAAATCATTTGCCTTATGGCATTTTAGCGTCAGTGTTATGTATGTGTGTTTTCACCATTAAGATTCATAATAACTTATCCATTGTACATGGAGTAATGTCATAATTTGAACAACTCATTGTTTTCATTTGACCAGAGCAAAATAACAATTATTAAGTTCTTTATTATAAATTCTAAGGGCTAGGTAGAATGCCAACGGCAAACATAATAACACTTTATTATGTTCTAGACGTGCATTATTACCATATTCCTTATCATCACTTAGGCCATTGTATTCTTGTATTGCGTTGTTTTGTATGACACTTCATACCAACCAATATGGTACAAATACCCAAGAATTTCATTGTGTGACAAAATGAGGAATACATCCATAACATGTATATCATTTATATATACCTGAGCTAGACTTTCTAGTCTTTTCTTTCTTTCTGCCAAAATATCCTTTGTAGTTTCTCTTTTAGCTTTCCTCATTATTCATAAAAACACTTCAACATCAATAACTTCTAGGTTTGTTGGTCAAATACCAATAACCTTGAGGTTCTTACTTTGAAGTTGATCATCATATGACAAGTGTTCCAGATTTCACTATTAGTAACTTTGTAATATGATGAACAATTTCACTCATAATTTTATCCATCATATCATGACGACTTTCCGAGACCATGTCTGTACATGCTAGGCTCGTAAAGTTTAACCTTAGTATTCGCATGTGCAAATCTGGCTTGCACCCGTTGTATGCACACGTAGAATCGATAACACCCGATCATCACGTGATGCTTCGAAACGACGAGTCTTAGCAACGGTGCATACTAAGGACGATAACTTCATGGATATGCGAATATTATTAGTGCCCCAATAGTTGGAGGATTGGGACGCCTTGCATCTTCAACCTTCGTACATTCCCATAAAACTTATGAGTTTATGTAGTCTCACCAAATGATATTCTATCATCTTGCAATAAGGTCTTAGATATCACATATATCTCATACCTTGATTTTCTGAAAACTAAATTTTCAGCTCCTTACTTTTCAAACAGATTTGAACTTCAAGTTTCACGGAGACAAGATGACTTTAGGTACTAAGAAACCATAGCTCTTTGAATCAACAATGTGAGGTTTACTAAAAGTTTGCAATAGGACTTAATCAATTCTTGATTCTTTAACAATACGGTACCAGTCCGTAAAGTTTCTTGTCAGATTTTAACAGTATTTCTATCTCAATTACAAGACTAGCGCATGGTAGAAAACGGATGCCAATACTACAAAATTAATTCAAAATACTACTCAGACTATGTTTATGATAATTAGTTCATGTTTTAATCTAATTACTAATGAACTCCCACTTAATACAACATCCCTCATAGTTGTTAAGTGGTACACGATCCAAATCCACTACACCAAAACCGATCATCACGTGAGATGATGTAGCTTCAATGGTGAACATCAACATGTTGATCATATCATCCATATGACTCGTGTTCAACCTTTCGGTTTCCGTTGTCCCGAGGCCATGTCTGTACATGCTAGGCTCGTCAAGCAAACCCAAGTATTCCGCGTGTGCAACATGGCTTACACCCGTTGTATGTCGAGTTTATCACACCCGATCATCACGAGATGCTTCAAAACGTCGAACAATGCAACGGTGCATACGAGGGAAGAACACTTTATTATCTTGATATTAATGTGAGGGATCATCTTATAATGCTATCGTCGCGATCTAAGCAAAATAAGATGCATAAAGGATTAACATCACATGCAGTTCATATGTGATATGATATGGCCCTTTTGTCTTTGCGCCTTCGATCTTCATCTCCAAAGCACGGACATGATCTCCATCATCAACGGGCATGATCTCCATCATCGTCGGCGTAGCGTCAAGGTCCATGGCGCCGTCTTCATGATTGTTCACCTCATGTAGCAACTATTACAACTACTTTGAAATACTACTCAACATGAAATTTAAAGACAACCATAAGGCTCCTGCCGGTTGCCACAATACAATAATGATCATCTCATACATATTCATCATCACATCATGGCCATATCACATCACCAAACCCTGCAAAAACAAGTTAGACGTCTCTAATTTGGTTTGCATATTTTACGTGGTTTAGGGTTTTCGAGTGAGATCTAATCTACCTACGAACATGAACCACAACGGTGATACTAGTGTTGTCAATAGAAGAGTAAATTGAATCTTCACTATAGTAGGAGAGACAGACACCCAAAGCCACTTATGCAATACAAGTTGCATGTCGAGCGTGGAGCAAATCTCATGAACGCGGTCATGTAAAGTTAGCCCGAGCCGCTTCATCCCACTATGCCACAAAGATGCAAAGTACTCAACTAAAGATAACAAAAGCATCAACGCCCACAAACCATGGTGTTCTACTCGTGCAACCATCTATGCATAGACACGGCTCTACCACTGTTGGAAAACGTAGCATAGAAAACAAAAATTTTCCTATCGCGAACACGCAATCCAAGCCAAGATGCAATCTAGAAGACGGTAGCAACGAGGGGATGATCAAGACTAACCCTTGAAGAGATTCCAAAGCCTATAAGAGTAGGCTCTTATTGCTGCGGTAGACGATCACTTGCCGCTTGCAAAAGCGCGTAGAAGATCTTGATCACGATCGGTTGGCGCCACGAACCGCAGCACCTCCGTACTCGGCCACACGTTCGGTTGTTGATGAAGACGACGTCCACCTCCCCGTTCCAGCGGGCAGCGGAAGTAGTAGCTCCTCTTGAATCCGACGACGGCGTGGTGTCGGTGGTGGAGAAATCCGGCGGAGCTTCGCTTGCGTGCGGGATGTGGTGGAGGAGAGAGACCGCTAGGGTTTGGGAGAGGGGTGGCCGGCCACTAAGGGGGTGCCAAGCTATGGCTTTTGTGTGGCCGGCCCCCTCCCGGCCCTCTATATATAGGTGGAAGCCCCAAGTGTTGGACTACAAGTCTTCGAATAAGACCCGAACCCAAAACCTTCCATATGGTGGGAAACCTTCCCTCCCACTAGAGGTGGGAATTCCACCTTCCATAGGGTGGCCGGCCCCTGGGGGAGTCCACTTGGGACTCCTCCCCCACTAGGGTTGGCCGGCCATGGAGGTGGAGTCCCATGTGGACTCCACCTTCCTTGGTGGTTTCTTCCGGACTTTTCTAGAACCTTCTAGAACCTTCCATAGAACCTTCCGCATCATTTTATTCACATAAAATGACATCCTATATATGAATCTTATTCTCCGACCATTCCGGAACTCCTCGTGATGTCCGGGATCATATCCGGGACTCCGAACAAATATTCGAACTCCATTCCATATTCAAGTTCTACCATTTCAACATCCAACTTTAAGTGTGTCACCCTACGGTTCGAACTATGCGGACATGGTTGAGTACTCACTCCGACCAATAACCAATAGCGGGATCTGGAGATCCATAATGGCTCCCACATATTCAACGATGACTTTAGTGATCGAATGAACCATTCACATACGATACCAATTCCCTTTGTCACGCGATATTTTACTTGTCCGAGGTTTGATCATCGGTATCACACTATACCTTGTTCAACCTCGTCTCTCGACAAGTACTCTTTACTCGTACCGTGGTATGTGGTCTCTTATGAACTTATTCATATGCTTGCAAGACATTAGACGACATTCCACCGAGAGGGCCCAGTATATCTATCCGTCATCGGGATGGACAAATCCCACTATTGATCCATATGCCTCAACTCATACTTTCCGGATACTTAATCCCACCTTTATAACCACCCATTTACGTAGTGGCGTTTGATGTAATCAAAGTACCTTTCCGGTATAAGTGATTTACATGATCTCATGGTCATAAGGACTAGGTAACTATGTATCGAAAGCTTATAGCAAATAACTTAATGACGAGATCTTATGCTACGCTTAATTGGGTGTGTCCATTACATCATTCATATAATGATATAACCTTGTTATTAATAACATCCAATGTTCATGATTATGAAACTAATCATCCATTAATCAACAAGCTAGTTTAAGAGGCATACTAGGGACTTCTTTGTTGTCTATATATCACACATGTACTAATGTTTCGGTTAATACAATTATAGCATGATATATAAACATTTATCATAAACATAAAGATATAAATAATAACCACTTTATTATTGCCTCTAGGGCATATCTCCTTCAATATTGTGTGGTAATTTCATAGCAGATTTTTATTTTCATCATTGTCGCTTCAATCCAAGGACTTTTCAGGTACGCAAGACCCCGAGGATTGATCAAGGTTTGAGGTGAGATTTATGATAAACGGCGCCTACACATGAACCTAAGTGATAGCAAGGGGAATACAGTAACCATTAGGTGATCCATTTGGGAACAAGAACAACGTCATAAATCTTAATGTTTTGGTATGTATTTTACTTAATAACCGTTCATAGCCAGGTGCTTCGTGGTATGATGGTTGGACCAATAGACTATATACTATGTATGTGGCTCGCGGGGCTATAGTATTTACAGATGTGATACTCATAAATTGTACCTATGTTACAGATGGGATGGAAGGATGGTTAATCCTCCATTTATATTACAATGGTCATAATCTAGTGTCAAAGTATTGATGCATTAAAATGCATACATGAAATTTGTACTTTATTGTCACATGTTACCACATATTTGCATCTCATATAATGTAATCTACATGTTTTATATTGTTTTTAGGGATTTTTTAAATAATCCCCTCTCCTGTGGATCTAACTCTGTCTAGCAGAAAACACCTTCTATTAGTATTTTTGACTTTTCGGGAGTTACGGGACTCGAAAAAGGGGAAGGTCAGGGGCCACGCTTCGGAATTTTCGAGACGAACAAAATGAGCTAAAGTGGGACACCAGGAGATAAATGGGCTGGGAAAAGAGGCCCAGTGATGCGCTCATAGGGCACACACACGCAGGGAGGAACTTCTTCTGGGTAATGAATGCTCTCGTCCATCGCGCCGCTACGTGTTCTTCGCCGCCGATCTCTGTGCCGGTCACCAACCCTGCGTGTCGCTGCACCGGTGCCGCGTGGTGGGGGAGATGCGGTGAGGAGTAGGTGGAGGTGGAGGATTTGGGGGCGGGACGGATGGGCGGCGGTGGGGAGAAGAGAAGAAGGGTAGGGATGTTAGATGTATGTTCCTGCTATTTTCACTATGGTTTTTGGGTTTCAGACGGGACGGGACGATGACGAGTTGTGCACTTGCTTATAAAGAGGAGAGTTTCGTGCTTGCTTTTCCTCCTCGCCGGTCCGGGCCACGACCCTTTGGGGCTGCATAGGTTTCTATTTATTGTGAACCCGAGGCCTATTTATTACTCAATCTAGTCATTAGGCTGGTCCTAGTGGATACTTCTTCGGCACCAGTTTATGAACAGAATTGAAATATGAATTCTACAAATTTTAAGACATATAATTTATATTTTTTGATCTTTTATTGTTTGTTAGACGGCATGTAATGCATATAAATCGGCATAAATGGGTGATGTCTCTGAAAACAATCATCTTTATTAGCGTTTAAATCACATATTAAGTGAAGTAAATGAAAAAAACATCTCTCTAGCCTTGTTACTAATGACTAATCAAAGATGTACAAATCCTTATTTTAAATCGTGAAATCTATCTCTTGGCTGACCACTGCGCGTCTTACAGCGTGCTCACGCGCCGTGGCCGCGCGATTCTGATCCGACGGCTCGCGCGTGTCGGTGACTTTTCTCTGCTCACGTCGTGGGACCCACGGCCACGGAGACACCTGCGCGTCACCTGCGGCACGCGTCGATTCAAATTTACTCGCCCGAAGAGAGAGAGCGGCGGAGAGAGAAAATTCCCCTTCCCCCACCTTCTCTGCTCGCACAAGCTCGTCGCCGGCGGGGCGATTCGCTGTGTTTCCCGGCGGAGAGGTGTGAGGCGGTGGTGCTCTGCATCTCCGAATCTACGTATCGAAGCGGGGTGGGTGGATTTGGTAGTTTCGGCGGCTTGAAGGGCGAGGAGCTTCGTTTGCATCTTCCTCGCACCAACCTCGTCGCCGGCGACGATTTCGCTGCGGTTTCCGGTGAAGGCGTGGAGAGGCGGAGGTTCCTCTGCAACTTCGACGCTCCGTATCGAAGCGGGTGAGTTTCGATTTGCCTTTTCCTTCCATCTTCTCCACTTGATTTCATTTCTGGAACCGCAGTAGTCGTCGCCGGCCATGATTCGGTCGTATTTTCGGGCGTAGGTTGGTGAGGCGCAATCTATGTTCAACCGGGACGACCCCTCTCGCTTTTTGTGTTGACGAATTCGTCGCTGGCCATCGTTTTTGTAGGGATTTCCTCGTCGGCGTCAAGTTCACCTCGGCGTCAAGTTCACCTGGGCGTCAAGTTCACCTCGGCGTCAAGTTCACCTGTGCGTCAAGTTCACCTCTGCCAAGTTCGTCCAGGAAGTGTGTTCAGGTTCACAAGGTAAGGCCATGGTTGAGTTCAGTTTGTCCATAGTTTTCAGCATCCATATTTTAACCAGCCGCATTGTACTCAGTAACTATGAAAATGTAGAAGTAATCCATGTTGAGTAATCCATCTGACTTGAACTATGAAATTGTAGAAGTAATTATGCAATGCAGAAGTATGTTTGGTGTCGCTGCAGGGTTAACTTATGTTTTATACATGCTCTGTAAAGTTTTTTAGAAGTAACATGATTGTAGAAGTAACTCATTTTGTTTTTTGTGCTTCTGGCAAGTAACTCAATGTTTTTCATTGTGGGAGAAGTAGAACTGTATCATAGGCATGTGTGTTTCAGTATATGTACATACCATTATAAGTTACTTTTGTAGATTCAGCATTATTTTCTGAGGTGGTGTTGTTAGGAATTTTGTCAAGAAGTAACTATGTTGCCTACTCCTTTTTTGAAGTAACTCTCTGTGTTTTATGAAGTTGCATGAAAAGTAAACTCAATTTGATAATTCAGTGGACTTACTTTCTTTTTACAGATTCACTTCATGAATGTTTTTTTGCTGAATGTTATTTTGCCTTTTTGTCAGGTAGTTTCTTATTTTCGCTCCATTACTGTGCTAACAATCGGGATCATCATGACGCCTTCTGTAAGTTTCCTTATTCTTGTGCTTTTTTATTAGTTACTTTTTTGTGTTTAAGGTTTTCATCCAGTAATCCAAGATCTGATCATGTCATGCAGAAGAATGTTAAAACACCAAAGTCTGGTCACCCAAAGTTTAAGAATCTAAGGAAAAGGTTGCAGTACAAGCACAAAAATGAGGACTCCAGAGATGTTCTAGATGTTGAAAAACAATTACCTGCAGAGGTTCATACTGTACCCCAAGATGTTGAAAAACAACTTCCAGGAAAAAGGAGAAAAAAGGTAAACATGCTGGTTTGATGTAACTTTCTTCCTGTCTGCAGGTTTGTGTTGTATTTACTGGTATTTGACATGCTTTTGTGTTTTATGCAGCAACTGTTTTTTAACAGAGCATCCCCAATGAAAGTTGTTAAACTATACAAGAGTCAAAATGCAAGTCATCACCAAATTATTTCAGCCAATGGGTTTGGTAGTTTCCTGGGCATAAAATGTTCAAAGTTGCACCCAGATCTCTCCAACTACTTGATGGGCAGCTTCAACCATGAGTCATGCTCTCTTGATTTTCCTGGCAGAGGAAGCATTCCAATAACAGATGAAGTTGTCAAAAAGGTTCTTGGCTTACCATTGGGAAAATATCCTGCTCTATACACAGTGGATTCTGAAGCTACTTCATTTGTTATGAATACCCTTGGCTTCGGCAATGGCAAGCAACCAAAGTTGACAGATGTCGAGACTAAGCTGAAGGCGATGGTAAAAGGTGATGATTTGTACTTTATGACATGGGTGATGTATGTTGTCTGCTCTGTGCTAGCTCCAACTACTGGTATTAGAGTTTGTCCCAAGTGCTATCCAGCTATAATGGATCCATCGAAGATAAAAAGACCTCAACTGGTGTCGATTTGTGATCACAGTCCTCATTGAGACAGCGAAGGCAAAGGGAGTTAAAAATCCATTCAAAGCTTGCATGGCATTTTTGGAGGTGAGCATATTTAACTTCTGTACTATCATCTAGTATCTTCGAATTATATGTTACATCTCTTCTAATTTTTTTCTGTTACTATTATTTCATCTGCTTCTTTTTGACATGCAGATTCTTTACATTGACTCACTGGATACTGAAGATGTCAATGTCAGTCAGGATGGTCCAAGAATCTGTGCCTGGGATAACAAATCGGCAACTAAAGCTATCGAACAAGACTTGAATGATGATGGGTCTTTTGGAAGATTACCTGTAAGTTACTTCGAAGATTTCATGCATTTTTTACTTCTTTTTTTATCCTGTTCCTTTTTAAACTAATTTCCATGTTTCCTTCCTCAGCTGAAGAAATGTTTCAGGACCACTGGTGTGTTGATGCTAAGCACACCCACTGTGATTGACAACTTCGTTAAGGCAAATGCGCCCACAGATTGCGGAGAAGAAGTAAGCCCAACCACATCACAGGCATTTTAAAAACTTTTTAAACTGTTTTTTTTTACCATGTTTCCCTACATCCTTGTATTATAACTATGTATATTGTCTTCTGAAAATAGGAAATCTCAAGGTATAGGGAAGCTGCACAAGAGATGTATAGCGAAATTGATGTAGCAATTGCAAAGTTCACGATGAAAGTTTCAACCATTATTACTGGTAAAAAACAGAAGAAATCTTCAACCAGATCTACACCATCTTCAAGAGGTCCAACTGAGAACAAGACTCAGCAGCAATTTTCAGGAGAGGAAACTGAAGGTTCAGATTCTGATTACCAAGTCAGCCTGTCTGGGTCCGAAAGCGAAAGTGAAGGTGAAGGAAGCAAGGAGAATGCGTATGGCACTGATTATGATGATTTTGTCATACTTCCCAGGAAGAGGAAGAATTGCAATCGAGTTGTGCAGCAGAAGCGTCAATCAGATGTCATAGGAAGACATGATGAGTTGCCTTGCAAGGTGGTTCAGTCACATGTACTCAAAGAGCTGACAAAAGCACCAGAAGTTGTTTTGCCTGCACCTAAACTACTGGATGACAACATAGCTCGAACAACGAATGACACAACTTGTAAGCTGCCAAGGCCAAGCAAACTTAAACAAAAGAAGAAGATCAAGGTTGCCAATGTGAACTCCGATGCAGTACCCGAACAGATGATAGCACCAGAAGTAGTTTCTGTTCCACAACAGCATCAAGACAGTGTTGGTGCAACTAATGTCACAACTACGAACCTGCCAAGGCCAAGCGAACCCAATGGAAACAAGAAGAGGAAGTCTGCCGATGTGAACTCCGATGCAGAACCGTCTAACAAGGCAAGATATGTGATTCTTCCTCAGGAAACCAGAGGGACACCAGTTGGGGATTGCGCAAAAGAATCTCATGGCAATGAGTTGCAAGTGGAAGAAAAGGTTGCCATATCTGCTCTGGAGAACTTGAAATTGTATGCTTCTGATTCACAGTCAAGTAATGATCTTATTGGATGTGAAGTCAGTGCAAATCCAACTACAGCCGAGTCACGAACACTCGCACTACCAGGTAGAGGATGCTTGAAGCAAACCGAGGACTGGTCATCTGTGCATGCCATCAGGAAAGTAACAACTTACTGTCCAGCTACAGACATGTCTGATGCGAGAACCATCCACTCCAAGTTGACTGATGCCCCTCATGAAGGATCTGTTGCATCTGCTGTTAGTTCTGAAGATGCATCTCTTACAAAGAAATCAGTGTCTTGGGCAGCCGACGTTCCAGTAGATGCAGTGGTCGATATTAATCAACAGTGCACACCACATGTTCATCCTATCAAGGATCTGCATACGGCCCCAGAAAATTAAACCACAACATTACCTTCGATTACACCTATTCTGCAGAAGGGAAGCCCAACGACCATTGCTAGGAGGCCTGTAACCAGATCAATGTCTCCATTGAAGGCAGCAAGTTCTACCAATACTGATGTCATTGCAGTTACCAGATCAAAGTCCTGTCTGAACCCAATGTTTCTTTCCAAAGAAAACGCCAATGTACAAGAAGGAAGATCTAGTCCTCACACTGGAAATAACAACAAGGACACTAGTACTCCTGGAAGCCATGGAAAGTTCGAACCAAGGACTAGCATACAAGGGAAGAAAACATTCGGCCTTCTCGATGACACAACAACAAAGAAGCTTGATTTTCAGGTCACTTCATACAAGGACAGACAAAGTTTATGGCTGCCCGGGGAAGCAGGATCATTTGATCTGGGGTTTGATAGTCCAAACAAAGAAAATGATAAAGGCAAAGAAGAAGAGGTTGTCACCGGGCTACCTGTGATTACTTCAAGCAATGAGGATGAGTTCTATGGACCAGCTGAGGATTATGAAATGCTTGCAGCCATTGTGGGCGAAAAGTATTTCCCAACAAGCAGCTGCACTTTGAATGTTACTTCACTTGATGACACCGCAAAGCAGAAAGTAACTTCTGAACATGTTACTTCAGAGGGAACATCCAGTAAAACTCCTATTCCTCAGGCTCACAAGAAAAGAGTAATAAAGCCAGCAAAGACGCAGCTATCTCCATATGTTCAGCAGGGCAAAAAAACTGAAGAAACTATTACAAAGGAATCAATTGACATGTACAACCGAATATGTATGCATGGATCGAAAGCGAATACACATCTGAAGGGTCACCTGATAGTTGATTATGGAACATATTTTGTTCATGTCCCGGATTTTGCTGATTCAGTCAAACCTGAAGGTTGGATAAGTAATTCGACTATGAATGTTGGATTACATGTTCTCTCTAAAGAATTGGAAGCACAGAAAAAATGTGTGATGCCTCTCATCATAGCTGTAAGTGTTACATATAAGAACTCCCTCACCTTTTTAATATCCATGTTTATTAACTCAAAGCCAAATGTAAATAGTTTTGTCTGTAGCTAACCTCTATACCTCTCATCAAAAGTAACTCACGTGTTCTTGAATGTCAGAAGTAACTAGGTGTACTTAAGTGTATTTTTTGTTGCAGGACCTATTTTTTGGAAGTTACATGTCTGTTTAAATTTTTGAGAAGTAACTCTGTTAAATTTTAGAAGATAACATTTTAGGCAACTTCAAATCCTGATCTATTTTCTTGCTATTCTTTGCTGACCAGGACAAATTGCGAGACCATTCCTTCACCGGCAAGGACATTAAGAGGGTGTTTTCATTCACAGACAATAACCGTCTTGACCACAAAGAGCAGGTTACATAAACTACTTTTTTTCCTACACATAGTGTTTGCTTTTTAACTTCCAACTGTGTTGACAGAGTTACATATGCAGGTCATGATTCCTGTACTACAGAACTTATCTAATATCGATGATCCGAAGTACTTTTGTGGACACTACTACTTAATCAACCTGAATCTCAAGGCTGAGAGGTTCAAAATTTTTGATTCCTTGAGGAATCTTGGGGACAAGAAGCTTAAGAAAGATAGTGCAATCATAATTGATTCTGTTAAGACTCTCTGGGCCAAAAACTACAAGCAGTCAAATGTATCAATTCAAAACTACGAAACGATTTACATCCCATCTCCTAAACAACTGACAAAGTAAGTTACCCCATATTTTCTCTCTTTTCTGTCTACATTTTTTCAGACATTTGCATTCTAGCAAAACTTCAAAAACTAACACTGTTTTGCATTTCCTTTTTGTTGTAACACTGTTAGTTGTGATTGTCGGTTCTCAATTTTGAAATGCATTGAGTTATGGGATGGAAGAAAGTTGGGTCATTTCGACCAGAAGGAAATGCCACTATACAGGATGCTATACAGCTTCAAGTGGCTTGACTGGTGGGAGAACAAGATTTCATGGCGAAACAAGTTCAAAGCCAAAAAATGACAAGTTTCACAAAATGGTAATTCATTTAATTTTTCTCCAAAATCATTTCTGTGTCTTCAATTATGCAAGACAACACGGTTCACCTAGTGTTATGCTTCTGGTCATACATTGCAAACCAACATATATATCTTTCACTTGGGAAACACAAAGTAGTTTTCAGTAAACTCACTACTAGAAAAAGAAACACAAGTAAACACCACTAATCTAAACACCCTGCATCTTCGATCCATATGGCTCAAGCAGTACAAGAAACTTTTCTGGCCCACTAATGTTTCTACTTCTCATGTGCTGACACAATTATTTACTTCCTCATCATTGGAAAAGCTGAATAATTGGCGTCTTCTCTTTCATTGCAATCTTAGATGGACAATCTTTTGGATTATGCAAGGTTGACCCACAAATAGTACATTTTGTTGGTTTTGCAGGTTTAAGATGTAGTCCACTCTTCTTCCTCTTCTCCTCTGGCCTCCCTTTTGTTACTGTCAAAGGTGGATCCCTAGCTTTCTTGTTTACATGCATATTATGTTCAGCACCAACAGTTGAGCTGCTAGGATTTTCAGTAGTTTCAGCATGTTCTGCACATGGAGGATCAGTTTCCTTCTGCTTCTTTTTTCTCTTCAATGCATCTGCCGCTTGTTTCTTCATTTCTGCAAATTCAGCTTCCATTGCACGCATATGCTTCCTAGCCACTTCATCTGTTTTTTCTGAAGCACATGCATTAACTGCTAGTTTTGCAAAATCTTTAGTGAGGTTACCATAGCGAAGTAACCTCATTTCCTTCCTAGACAATTTGCCCGCTGGCATCTGCTGGGGTTCCGTCTGAGGAATATGTATGTCGGGGGGCGGAACTGACCACCTAGGTAGAATGTAATGTTCTGGCATTACTTCTACTTTACCCAAAGCAGACATAACCTTCATTATATGGCAACAAATCAAACCATCTCTAGTAAATTTGCAGCATTCACAACTGTATTCGTCTTGCTCCAGATTTACAGTTATCCTGTAATTCCTTGATCCATAACCAAACACTGCATTTCTGATTGGAGAAACCTCAAACAATGAAGGATTAATTTGCTGTATGTTGTAGGAAGTAAATTTCTTCAACTCAATTTGAAATTTCCTGAATATGGGAAGTGTGTAAATGGATAATACTTGCTCCTCCATTGGAAAGTCACACCATGTTTTTAGAGTTTTGTCCTCACCCATGAATTCATGTGAATCTTCAGTAATATCTATCCTTTCTTGTAACTTCATGTATTGTTTGAAGAAACGTAGCAGGCTTGCATTTGGGTCGACATATCTCTTCAGAACTGCATTGAATCCTTCACTGCGAGCAGTAGTTTGTAGGAAAGGGAAGAACCTATCCATAAAGTAAGCTGGGACAAATTTAGCTCTAATTTCATATAGGTAAGCAAGGTCTGTGTTGTCCGATACACCATGCCTCTCAATCATGTCTCCCCATCGGTTCTCGAACTCGACAGGTGTCAGGCTATAGTCAACAATTTCATTGAACTCCCTCCGTAGTTCCTCATGCTTCGCCATGAAAGGGCCGAGAGGGGATCCTTGCGCATTTTGCATTATATGCCACCGACAGTTCCTATGGCACGAGTTAGGAAACATTTGCTGGATGGCAGTAGTCATAGCAGCATCCTGGTCAGTGATGATATTGAGAGGGTGTAAACCATCCATAGCATCCAGGAACTGCTCAAACAACCAGACAAAATTACTTATCCTCTCATTCCTCAAGAAGCCACATCCCAACTGGATTGTCTGCCCATATCTGTTAATTCCAATGATGGGTGCACACGGCATCTTATAAGCGTTTGTCATGTATGTAGTGTCAAAGGATATGCAGTCATTGTAATTCTTGTACACTTCTCTAGTGGGTCCATCAACCCAAAATATATTTTCAACCCTGTCCTCACTATCAAGTTTGTATTTGTAGAAGAAATTTGGATCTTCTTTCTTCAGTTCCTCAAAGTAATTCAGAAGCTCTGGTATGTCTTTCACATTTTGCTTCTCATCTATACTTGCCATGTAGTTGCTTATTGTCTTCGTGTCATAAGGAACTGCTTTTCCTGATCCATAAAGCTCAGACATGATATCCATTATTCTTCCTGCTGAGAGGTTCACACTGTCTAACAGATCAATGAACTTCTTTTCTTCTTTTGGTATTTTCTTGTGTGACCGTAAATACTTCTTCAGACCAAGCTTCTTGATAGTTTCATGAGTGTGCTCTTCAATGAACTGTGTTACTTCCCAAATTGAACCCTTTTTTTTTACACGCATTTTTGCTTGACAGTTAGCCCGTATTGTGATTGCTCTGTTCCTCATCTTCACTGCCTCAGTCTCTTCCTTCTCTGCATTTGTTCCAGACTTGTCGCACACAAACAAGTACTTGTCCTTCTGCTTGTCCAATACTGAATTTCTGGAAGAACTCATCTTCATAGAGAAACCAACATGTTCGGCATACCTGTTGTAGTGCACTTTAGCAGCCTCCCACGTATCAAATTTCATCCCTAGGTATGGTTTACGTGGTGCAAATCCTTCTGGCGTTGACTGCACCTCACCATCACTGCCACTTTCTTCACTAGACAGTGTTTGACCAGTCGGTGCACCATCAGTGTTATCATCTACTGACATGAATCCAGAATTAGCACCAGTACCATCTACTGATGTGCCTTGTACTGGTGCTTCAGTTCCATCTGGTTCAATGAAGTCATCATAGTCAGGCGGATGGTTCAGGTCAATACCATGCAGGTTAAACCAATCCATTGCCTGCAAAGAAGAAACAAGTTAAAACATTTTTTTGTTACTTCACCCATGTTTGGCATCAAAACAAAACAGCAAAGGGCAAATTACTTCTTCACATTGTTTGATTAACAAGCATCAGCTACTGTTAGCTTTATACAAGTACTGTTTTATGGTTCTTACACCCTAATTTCCTTTCTTTTTTCATGCAGATATCATTCATGCCTACATCGGTGTTCCAAGATATCATTCATGTTTGTTTTACTGGTTGAATACTTCCTGCTGTCTACAAGATCAACACAACCAGGTTCTCAGCTTGCACCTCCCTGATGGCTTCTACAGAATTCAAAGGCCATCAACTAGATTACTTCCTGAAGGCTAGAATGTCAAGTAGATTACTTTCCTGAAGACTTCTACTGACTTTGGTACAGACAACAACTCAGCAGGAACTGTGAGTAACATGTGAGTTCCATCCAGTATGTAACTTTTTGGCTGTGGTGGATCTGGATGGAACAACTACAACTGGATGGAACTGCTAGATGAATACTAGTAGTACTGGATGGAACTGGATGAATTTGAATCACGTTTTTGTCTTTGTTTACCTTTCTTACTTCTCTGGGCGTCGTCCAGATGAAGCAGCTCCTGTTGTGTTACTTCCTGAAGGATCTGGGGATCAATTCATGGAGGTTCTAGGGTTTGCCTTCCCTTCCTGCTGCCTCCTCTTGCTGCTGGCGGCGGTGGAGAAACAGGGGAGGAAGAAGAAACCAGATCTGGTTAGGTAGGATCCTTTTCTATAGCTGCTTCTGTCGAGACAAAGTAACGTGGGTTGTTTTCTTCGTTGTTTTAACGTGGGCTGTGTGGTCCCGTCATTTCCTTTTTGGGAAAGAAGAAAAAACGCGTTTTGCCCCTAATGGGCTGTCCGAACTGACCACCGGGGTAGGCCCAATAGTGGTTGACCACTGTGTAGTCAAGCCCATTTTAAATTGCATGGTGCAGAAAATCACACTTTTATGGCGAAATCTGGAGCAAATAAGGAAAAAAATCATGAGTTGCCAATACTCCCAGGTCAACTGGGACGAATAGGGGGTTGCATAAGTGTTAACAACCGCCGGTATGGGCGGGACTTGCCCATTCCACGCGCCATACCACTCGGCACCGTCTTCGCCAGGTCAAACAAAGCAACTATCGTGAAGACACCTATATATTTCGAGACTCTCAACCGTCGCAGAGAGAGAGCCCATTCTCAGATTGCATCAGAAACCACCCTAGGGAGATCCAACAAGGGGAGTACATTAGCCATTTAGCGATCCATTTCGGAACAAGGACACTGTCATAAATCTTAATCTTTGGTTTGTATTTTACTTAATAATGGTTGGACCAAGATACTATATCATATGTTTGTGGCTCGCATGAGCTACAGTATTTACAGCTGTGACACCGTCAAATTCTCTATCTAAGTTAGATCATTTACACACGAATATGCTTGACTTTATCTTTATCCCATAGCTATGCATAGCTGCATGTGAAACCTCAACCCTGGCATATCTCCGTCATCGACACAACCCAAGATACATGTCCGCTAAATGAAAGGTAAATCAAACTAGCAAGTCTTGTAGACGTTTCTCAACCAACAACAAGTGTTTCTTCCCAATGTGACATGGGTATACCATATCGGGTACTCAGTATTACCATCCTTGGTGCACAGTCCAGGAAGGAATAGGCGAATGCCCAAGAAGAAACCGACATGGATTCGAAACCTAATACATATCAGAATGGGAAAGTTAGGCCCATATCGGGTGACCGAGTTATACGATGTAATTACTCCTCAAGGTGGACTCTGAGACATAGCCTAGTATATAAAGGCTTAGGAGGAGCCACCGAGGGGGATAGATTAAACTACATGATACACCCTGTAACCCTAGATCTTGAGTAATACAATGTCCGCGATTTGTCTTCGATCGTCCTTTTCGTCGGTTGCCTAGTTTGGCTGACCGATTTGTTGATTCATCAGCGTTCTCCTTCCTAGAAACTCAAGTCCATCATTATGGGCATTGACAAGGTTAACCCTTTGTCACAAGGTTCCATAAACCTAAATCTTCTAGGGAAAATGCTACTATATATACTACATTTGTAATCCACATTGAAGGTATCAACTCTTTTTCTCGCGTCATTGCCAAGGAATAAATTCGCTATCCTGGTAATGTTACTACAGACCTTGTTAGTTACTTTTATTTTTGTTTTATTAGTTTACTTTTTGTCATCAATTGAAAACCCACAAAAAAATAGTTACCTGTTTCGCTATTTATCTTACTCTAAAACACCAAAAAAAATTGTACTATGACATAAAAGAAGCTTGGGGAATATGCTACCCCTAACGATGATTTTATGCGTACACCTATTACTCAGCCCCGTTGTCACGGTGGAGAATTATGAAATTAAGACTAATTTTTTGAGTTGGGTTCAATAGAACCAATTTGGAGGCTCGGTTGTTAAGAATTAAGGTTGCACTTAAATACATTAACTGAGATATGTGATACAATGCGCATAAAGTATGTAAACTCCAATGCGATCAAAGTGCATTTATTTTCTTTCTCACTTGGAGGAAAGGCAAAATATTTGCTGCTAGCTTTGCCTAAGGGTACTATTACTTCATGGGAGGAATGTTGGAGATATGCCCGAGAGGCAATAATAAAGTAGTTATTGTTATATCTTAGTGTTCATGATAAATATTTACATCCCATGCTATAATTGTATTAAGTGGAAACATTGATACATGTGTGTTGTGTAAACAATTAGAGTCCCTAGTAAGCCTCTCGCTTACCTAGCTTGTTGATTAATAGATGATCATAGTTTCTTGATCATGAACATTGGATGTTATTAATAACAAGATCATATCATTAGGTGAATGATGTGATGGACACACACCCATAGTAAGCATGCATAAGAACAAGTCATTAAGTTCATTTTTCTATAATCTTTCGATACATAATAACTTAGTCCTTCAACCATGAGATCGTGTCAATCACTTACACTGGATGAATGCTTTGATTACATCAAACACCACTTCGTAAATGGGTGATTATGAAGATGGGATTAATTTTTCCGAAAGTATGAGTTGAAGCGCATGGATCAAGAGTGGGATTTGTCCATCCTGATGACGGATAGATATACTCTGGGCCCTCTCGGTGGAATGTCATTCAATTAGCTTGCAAGCACATGACTAGGTCACAAGGGATGACATACCACGGTACGAGTAAAGAGTACTTATCGGTAACGAGGTTGAACTAGGTATAGAGATACCGATGATCGAACCTTGGATAAGTAAAATATCGCGCGACAAAGGGAATTAGTATCGTATGTTAATGGTTCATTCGATCGCGAAGTCATGGTTGAATATGTGGGAGCCATTATAGATCTCCAGTGCCGCTATTGGTTATTGATCGGAGAGGAGTCTCGATCATGTCCGCATAGTTCACAAACCGTAGGGTGACACACTTAAGGTTCGATGTTGTTTAGTAGATATGGAATATGAGATGGAGACCAAATATTCTTCGGAGTCTTGGATGGGATCCAGGACATCACGAGGAGGTCCAGAATGGTCTGGAGAATAAGATTCATATAAGGAAAGTTATGTTCCAGAACTGTTCTGGAAGAATTCTGCTGTTTTGTATTTCAGAAAAGTTGTTTTGGCAATATTCTCGGAATTGGACGAAACAAAAGTAGAAGTTCTTATTTTTCTGTCACGCTGACGGAGTCCAAAGGGGAGACAGAGAAAGGCTAGGAGGGGGCCAGACCACCCCTAGGCGCGGGCCCACCCTAGGTCGCGCCTAGGCATGGTCTGGGCTCTATAGGCGCCGGCCCTAGATGGGTTTAACCCTAACCGACCTCTCCCACTATATAAGGAGAGGTGGGGTGGTCGACCATGGCTCTCTCTCCGTGCGAAACCCTAATTTGCCACCTCTCCTCCCTCCCAGTTTCTCCTGCTCGGGCTTAGGCAAAGCCCTGCATGAATTCTCCTCCACCACCATCACCACGCCGTCGTGCTACTGGGTTTCCGAGGGGATCTACTCCTCCGCCGCCCGCTGGAACAGGGAGAGGAAGGACTTCATCGACGCTGTACGCATGATCGAGTATGGAAGTGCTGCTGGATTGCAGCAATGGAAGGATCGTCTACATCAACCACGATATATGATCTCGTTAAGGCTTTGGATCTTTGAGGGTTAGTCTCTTTTCTTTCTCGTTGCTTATATCTCATAGATTAGATCTTGGCTTTTCCATAGATTGGATCTTGATTTTATTTGTTCTTGCGGTAGAAATTTTTTGTTTTCTATGCTACGAACCCAACAAGGAATAGACTAACATTTGTATGATTAAGTTTTCCCTCTAACTAAGACTGTGCAACTTAGATCTAACATTAGAAATGAGCGAGTATTCAATAATAAATCCTCTTTGCCTTCGGTCATCATGCACAAGATTAGGGAAGAAGGAAGAGATCAGATTCTTGCCAGAGCAAAAAACCTTGCGGAGCTCGCGAGCTGACCCTTTTTTCTTTCTCTCTAGTTTTGGGGTTTCTTCCTTCCCCTTTCTTTTGTTTTTGTCTTTGGCGTCAGCTAGACCTCTGTTTGCTCCTCCTATATTAATATAAGGCAAAAGCTTTTTTGCCTCTTTTAAAAAAACATTAGAGGCTTTAGGCAAAAAGATCATGAGCCACTAGCACCTGCATTGGAAGGATGAAGTGATCTGTAATGATTTGTCCCAGCCACAGGATGGAAGAATGGTTAATCCTCTATTTATTTTATAATGGTCATAATATAATGTCTAAGTCTATGCTTCACAGTGCAGCAGGAGGCACATTCATGGGCAAGCTAGTAGATGTGACCAAACGGCTTCTTGATGATTGATACATCGCAAACGTATCTATAATTTTTGATGCTCCATGCTTGTTTTACACCAATTTATAGTCCCACTCATGAGCTCCCCATTAATATTGTTATTAATAATTTTTATGCAAGGCTTTCAGGACACTACAAGGACTATCTAGATGCTTGTTTAGAGAGATCTTTCAAAAGTAAAGAGGTTGAAGCTAAGTGGGATCTTCTTGAAGCAATTCAAAGCAATACCGAAGATTGGGCTAGCAACAAAGGTAAAGAATCAGGTATAAACTATAAGTATGATTGCATTAAGTCTTTCGCTGAAACTTCTGATTTTAAAGAGTTTAGTACTAAATATGTTCTTGATCCTCAAATTATTGTTGATTGCTGTAGAACCTTTGCTTCTCATATTAATGTTCATAAAGGAAATTGGGACATGTATCATGAACCTTATAAATACACTTGCATGAAAAATGAAACTGTTATTAATGATTGCAATACACATGCTCAAACTTCTGAAAGTACTATTTCTTATAACCATGTTAACTTTTGTGGAGTACTTAGACCTTGTGAAAAGCATCAAATCTAAGAAGAATATTGTATCCATCATAGGAATGAAAAAACTAGAATGTGGGACAGGGCTTTAAATGAAATTGGTAAAAAAGTTTGTGCTCTCTACCCTTTTGTTTGTGAACTTTGCTATGAAGTAGGTCATTTCAATTTTCAATGCTCATGCCATGATAATAGCCTTTCGAATCCAATGAGTACTGCAAGTTTGTATTGTGATGACATGATCACTCCTAATCAGCATGGTGAACTTACATTATTTTTGGGGTGTGAAGAGTTATCAAGGAAAACTTCTCTGGTAGATATGAGTGCTCTTGATATGAATAGCGTCCTACATGGATATCATGTCTATTGTGTTGATAATTTCCATGAAAATACTTACATATAAAATATTATAAAAGATGAAACTTTACCAAAATATGACAGGACTAATATGTGTTTTGCTCTTATTAATAAAAAGGAGAAATCCTCCAAAGTTTCTTCTATTGTTTCTGACAATAAACCAGGGTATGTGGAGAAGCTCCCTTTCAAGCCTCTCCCTCCTAAAGAGGAGGAGGAGTAAAAGGAGAGAGGAAACGGTATTTCCCCTAAACATGTTGCTCCTATTATAGTTTTTGATGAGTCTGAACTCGATGATATTCCTATGCCTGTTACCCCTATAGTAGTGATCATTATTGTGAAAAGCACACTACTTTTGATATTGAAAATTTGTTTGGTACCAATTCTAAAAATGATGATGTTTTTTGTACTATTATTAATATCCATGTTCCTTCCAATGATGATATGTTTACAAATGAACACACTTTGGAAGATAACTATTATATTGCTTATGATGATACTATACCTCCAACATATGATGATTACAATGATGAATATGATATTTTCAGTCCACCTAATATTGAGGAGAAAATTAATATTGATTTAAATATGCCTACTATATTTGATGATTATGGTGATGAGAATAATAATGATACCTATTTTGTTGAATTTGCTCCCACTACAATTAATAAGAATGATATTTGAGGAGTAATAATTTTATGCATGCGGCTCATGATTAGAATGTTTTATGTGATAGTTATATTGTTAATTTTATTCATGATGCTACTGAAAGTCATTATGAGAGAGGGAAACATGGTTCTATATATCTCAATAATACTAAGTTTCACCTTTTTATGTTGAAAATTTTGAAATTGCACTTGTTTTGCTTTCCTATGCTTGTTGCTTTGTGCTTCCATGACTTGTTTCTTTACAATATTATTTTTGTAGGAAGTGGTTTAGATGTAAAAAAATTATATTTACTTCTTGATGCTCTCTTTTACTTCAATTTATATTTCTTACGTGAGCACTTTCTCAAACTACTGCGCCTAGCTGAAAGGCGTTACAGAAAAGCACTTTTGGGAGATAACCCATTGTTTTCTTATTGCAATTTTTATTTTACATTGAGTCTTGGAAGTTATTGCCTCTTTAATAACCCCTCCTTATCATTTTTATTTCGTTTTTGTGCCAAGAATAGCCACTAATAGGAAGAAAGTAATATTTGGGGAAGTTGATGTCCTGAAAACAGATTATGTTCCTGTGTAAATATCCAGAGCGGAATTTTGAGATGCCAATTTTTTTGCATATGCCACAGGTTATTATCTAACTTTCGTTAGTTGACCACTTTTCTTGACGAGCAACAGAAGATTTTCGAAAAAATCTATCTTTACCTGCTGATCTGTTTTGACAGATTTCTGCCACTATTTGCATTTGCATCTTAATCTCTTTCTTTTTGAGTTATTTTGATCAAAGAGATTTTTGGAAGAATTGCTACAGTAGCTAATGCTTTAATAGATTTTTTATATATGTTAGAACTGAACCCAAGTGGATTTATTATTTTAATTGTACTAATGCTGCTAATAAGAATTGTGTGAAGTTTTGTATGAAGGAACTTTTCAAGTGTAGTGAGAGAAGAATGATGTGGTGAGATGAAGAAGGGACAAAAGCTCAAGCTTGGGTATGCCCGTGTCACCCCAAGAAATATCCAAGAGCTACAAGCGTCAAAGCTTGGGGATGCCCAAGGCACCCCCTCTTCATCAACAAAGCAACATATCATCTTTCTATGCGCTATATTTTTATTGCTTCATACGCTATGTGTTGTTCTTGGAGCGTCTTTATTTTTGTTTTTAGTTTTGTTTTGCATTGTTTGCTGTAGCATATAGTTGGATCCCGGCATATTTATTTTGGAGAGAGACATGCTCCATTTTAATTGCATAGAACGCTCTAGTTTTCGTTGTTATTGTTCTGCGAGTGTTCTAGTTTGCTAGTACTGCGTTTAGCTCTTGTTCATTCATTCAAATTTTGTTTAGAGCTCCTTAGTATTATTTATTTATGTATGATTATCTCTCTGGTCCATATTGATTTTCATCTCTGAGAGTTATTTCAAATAAGTTGATTAGTGTTGGAGACGAGTAAAATATTTCATGACAATAGTGATGCAAAAGGAAGCTTGTCTAGACTGTGGCATAGACTTTGGCATGTCATGTTGGATGTTATTCTTGTCATATGCTTAGTATTTATTGTTGTATTGTGACTTATTTCAAATAGCTGAGAGTGCATAATGTGCCATTGAAAGAATCGTGTGTTCTTTCCATCATGAAAAAACATAATATTGTGGTATTCTCCTTTTATGCTTTATTGGGTTGACTTGGCACATGCTTATACCATGTTATGACTATAACCAGTCAACTAAAGCCTCTATGATCATTTATTTTTTGATTTTTAATATCACTTTATGCTTTGATTGATAATGTTTTGTCACTATGCATGATTATGACCATTATTTCTCTCTTAGTTGGTCGCTCCCAGTCTATTGCTAGCCTTCGCCTATACTGAGTATGAGCTCTACTCGTGCATTTAACCACCAATAACCAAAGTTTGCCAATTGTGTCCACCATATATATCTAGTAGCATTATTTCTATTCTAAATATATTCATCATGTTTTTATTTATCTTCCATTAAATTTTGGCATGAGAAAATTAGTCAGTAAAGCTCTCACGAACTTTATGGCACATTTACTTTCTTGCACTTAATAAACTTGATCATTGTGACTATCTTATGAAGTTTATATGTTTGAAAATTGCAAGTTGGGAGTTAGCACAACCATGCTTTCATGGGGAACGCTTTCAACATTGCACTTATTCACATTTAGTCGATTCATGTTCTTTTGTTCATGGATGCCTAGCGGTGCGAAATAAAAGGAAAACTTGTAAGTCCATGGAGTTTGTATATGAGTTACAGAAACGTCTGGGCCGCTAATCTAAGCCATGCATCATTCATGGTGGAAATTTACAGCGAACTATAGTGAGAATTCTATGAAGCATTTTTTAATAAAAAGCTATACTCATAGTAAATAAAAAATTCATGAGATGCCCATTGTCTGTTTGTTTTGTCATTTTGGCATGGGATTGCTCCTACAAAAGTACTTCCATATCATCGGGCAAGAGGTACCCCATTGGCGGTTCTCTCGATGATACATGTATACTTATAATAACAAGAACTATTAGGGACCTAAGTTGAGTAGCATGATGTTTAGGCACTCGTATTCGAGGGGCATGAGATTTTTAACTTGTGATTTGTCAATCATATAGCTCATAATTTCCTCACATTAACTTTAACCATTCAAGATGCTTATGATAGGGGCAATGAGAGCTCAAAGCTAATAAGTACCATACTTTTTGGAAGGTTTATAAAACTTGTTAATCTTGCTTACTCTGTAAAGAGCCTTTCTTTTACTTTTATGTTGAGTCTTCACCTTCTTCTTTATGCACCAATTAAGAGAGAATAGTTGTCATTCTTAGTGCAATGTGCATAGTCCCAAAATTATTATTGATTGATTCATAATTATGACTATTGCTTGTTCTTAAATTACTTGTATCTAGTCACCCTTTGAACTTTGAAGGTGTCCTAGCATTTATGTTTTGCTACTTCATAAAGGACATTTTGAGTACCACTTTGCTATGTTTTCTCTATGCTCATAAACAAACAGTTACTTTCAATGCACAATTATTCATGATCCTTTGTTTGAGTTACTTCTCATGTTATAACTTAGTTTCTAAGTTCTATTGTTAGAGTTATATCTATCATGCATATGTTTAGAGTACTTTTATCCCAGCTTACAATGCTTGATCAAGATTGTGTTGGCTTCATGTCACCTCAAAAATTATTTTGTTATCACTTACCTACTCGAGGACGAGCAGGAGTTAAGCTTGGTGATGCTTGATATGTCGCAAACGTATCTATAATTTTTTATGCTTCATGCTTGTTTTACACTAATTTATATATGTTTTGCTCTTACGTCGTTGCACTTTTATAAATTTACCGGCACTAACCTATTGAAAAGATACCACCATGTCAGTTCCCTGTTTTCTATTGTTTTGTATTTCAGAAAAGTTGTATAGGAAATATTCTCAGAATTGGACGAAACAAAAACCGAAGATCTTATTTTTCTGTAACGAAGACGAAGTCCGGAGGAGAGACGAAGGGGGGCCACAGGATGGCCAAACCATGCCTAGGAGCGGCCTGGCCCTGGCCCGCGCCTAGGGGTGGTCTGGGGCCACCAGGCCTCCACCGACCTCACCCTTCCGCCTATATAAAGATCCCGATGCAAAAACCCTAAATCAATCAGCCTTCTCCCACGAAAAGTTCCGTAGCTCCGCTGCCGCCGCAGACAAGATTCGGGGGACAAAAGTTTATGTTTCGGCACGCTGCCGGGACAGGAAATTGCCCCCGGAGCCATCTCCATCAACTCCACCACCATCTCCATTGCCATTGCTGACGCCCATGATGAGGAGTGAGTAGTTCTCCCCCGAGGCTGAGAGGGCTTTACCGGTAGCTATGTGGTGTATCTATCTCTCCTTGTATGATATTTATGTGATCATGAGCATTGTAATCTAGTTAAATAAGTAGATGTTATGCTTCAACTATTGTGCTACTCAAGTGGTTTTATTATGTGATCTCCGGGGACACCTTGTCCAACGGTGTGAAGGTGACAGTGTGCACACCGTGTTTGTTTCTTAAGCTTAATTTACAGAAATACTTATGAATTATGATGACTAATTAGTACCATCTTTGTATGCTCAAAGTGACAGCGTGGGGTGTCCATAGATTGGGAATGCGAACTTCAAGGAATGCTTATGCAGACCTACGCAGTAAATTTGTGTTTATCATCAAACCGGAGAGTGGTTCAGAGTAGCGCACGTAGTGAAGTGATAATATCTATGTATTCAATTATGGTATCATTGTTGAGAGTGTCCACTAGTGAAAGTATGATCCCTAGACCTTGTTTCCAAGCATCGAAACACCGTTTACAACCAGTTCTGCTACATGTTTGCCTGCTGCCATTTTTATTTCAGATTGCAATTACTACTCATAATCATCCATATTACTTGTATTTCACTATCTCTTCGCAGAACTAGTGCACCTATACACCTGACAAGTGTATTGGGAGTGTTGGAGACACAAGTGACTTCTTGTATCGTAATTGCAGGGTTGCTCGAGAGGGATATCTTTGGCCTCTACCTCCATGAGTTCGATAAACCTTGGGTGATCCACTTAAGGGAAACTTGTTGCTGTGTTCTACAGACCTCTGAACTTGGAGGCCCAACACCGTCTACAAGAATAGAAGTGTGCGTAGACATCAATGATATGCAGAGCATTTGTGCCCAATGACATGTAGAAAGATCCTCCTTAATTAAGAAAGGTGAACTCAATCACCGAGAAGAAGAATATAGAACTTAATGCAAAGGTAAACGAGCTATTAAATATTATTAATGGTAAGAAAAATACCCAAGTAAATTCCATCAACAGTACTACTGTTGAAGAAGTAGAGTTTGTCTCCCGTAATCCTTAATCTTGCATGGAAAAGTCAAAATTATAGCTCAAAATTTCAAAAGCAATATTTTAATCGTGAAGGTGCTCCAAACAACAACAATTTTAATAATAATGGAGCAAACCATGGTAATCTCAAACTTGAGAATGCTTTTAAATCATTTATGTATGCTCAAACTAAACAAAAAAATGTTCTTATCAAAATCTCGGAAAACCATGATACAATTATTGGTAATTGTCTAAACAAGTTGTTGCTACCAAAAATGATGTGCATGCTATACAAGAGAGAACAAAGGCCGTGGAGTTGCAATTGAGAAAAATAGTTGAGTGCCAAACTCTAATACTTGCAAGGTTTGCACGAAAGACCGAGCGAAATGCGGTTTAAGACCTCAAGATGATGAGGGTTGAAAATAAAGATGAATCACCTGAAGAGCTAGACTATAGCAATGCTCCATCTTTGGATTACACACTAGATGATCTCATTAAGATGATAAATTTGAAGAATCCTGGTATTGAAGGAGGTAATGAGTCCATATACCAGCAATTTATAAATGAAGTGGCCATAAAGGTACGTGCGTGGGAAATTGAGTATAGAAAACTAGATGAATAACTTATACTAAGCAAGGCAAGCAACTATGTGATAATAAGATATATAACTTCAAGCACCATGGTTGTCACAAAGTAAAGTGCACGAATAAAAAGCTAAGTTATAAAAATAATTGAGGCAGGGAGAGACGATAATGTATCCTGAAGTTCATACTCTTGCGAGTGCTACTCTCTGTTGAAGCGATGTGGAGGACAAAGCACTCCAAATGTCATGAAGGCCTCATCGCATTATCCTCGAGCCTTCCAACCAAAAGGAAAGCCCTCAACCCACTATGGAACCTTGAGGGTGGTCAGTGAACCCGTACAAGCTTGGGGAAATTTCCACAACTTAATTGGAGACTCCGAGAAATCTTCACAAAGGCCTCACACTTGAGAAATCTCCACAACTTTGTTGGAGACCCCAAGAACACCACTATGCCACAAAGCCTTCTAGGGTTCCAATAACCCCATAGGAACAAACCTCAGGTATAAGAAACTGGGAGAATAAAACCTCTAACTTTCACTTCCATATATCACCGTAGAGAACTCAAACCAATGCAGCAAATGCAATGGCAAGAACTTCACCCACAAATTTCACCAAATGTACAAAAGCTATTGGGAAATAAGAGAGTAATAACACAATAGGAGAACACAAAATATCTCCAAGATGTAGATCTAATGGTGTTGTGGGTATACTTCATGGGTGTACCATCGACAGTGCCTAGATCCGGCAAGCCCGGGTGGCCCATAGACGGTGATGATGGCATGGGGCCCATCGGGCGGCCCAGTTGCTGTTGATCATGAAGGATGAAGTCCGGCCCAGGATCAGATAGCCGGATCCGCACCGACCTTTGGAGGAACCCGGATCCGTGGAGGCCCATGAGGAACCCGGATCCAGTACGACGTATAGGGAAGGCGGATCCTTGACGTACACGGCAAGATATTGTAACGTAGACTAGGCAATCTGTAATCCGGCTAGGACTCTCCATGTAAACCCTAGATCCATGCGCCTTTATAAGCCGGATCCCGGAGCCCTAGAGGCACAACCACAACCATTGTAACAACGCGCAAGCGCCCGATAATCCACACAAGCAGAGGCCCCCATCGCGTGTTCCGTGGGTAACTCGCACCACCGTCCCGTGTGCACTCCGCCCTATGGCCCCTACTTCTTCTCCCTCGTGAGGATCCCTCCTCCGAGGTATCGTCGATTAGGCAACGACAGTTGGCGCCCACCGTGGGGCCCGAGGCGTCTGGAGGCCGGAACCGGAGGGCTCCGCCATGGGAAGCTACGACGACTCGATCGGTGGGGCGTGTACTTTACGCCGGGAATTTTCCGATCGTCCCTCCGGAATTCTGGATTCCGGCTAGGTCAAACCCCGTCAAGCTCTCCATCGTCCCAATCGGCGGCATCCACATCTTCATCGGCGAGACCGTCGATTCCGACGGAAACGCACTGTACGTGACGCGTCCGCCGAGCTGGACGCCGTCGCGAAGATCCGATCGAGTCGCAGGAGCTTCTTAAGGAAGGTTCCGCCTTAGATCAGGAAAAATCAAAACCCACCCAATCCGCCCCGAGCAGGAGAAAACGGTGGAAAACCAATGCAGATCCGCCTGGGTCTCCCGGGTGTTAGAAAAGCAAAGGTGTCACTTCGTGCACTTCTTGGCCCATACCGCAGGAGACGCCCTCCACCAGGACGAGGCCGATCCTTTGCAGTTGAGGCACCCGAAACAACGTAGCTCGAATCTGCCGGCCGGAGACAGCACGCTCCGGACAAGAGGAAGCCGGAAACCCTGAGGAATCAATCCTCGGTAACCTAAGCGCAAACTCCGACGATGCCTCCTCAATAGGCACAGAAGAATACAATCGCTTGACGAAAGAGCTCGCGATTGGGGAAGAAGATGACGGCGCTTCATCCATGAACACAGAGGAATTCAACCGCAAGCTCGAGGAACTCGGAGGCGGTGAGCAAGCTGAAGTAGAATCCGCCCAGCCGATGCAGGTTCTAGCAACCGTGGCACCGCTGGATCAGCCGGAAACGGAAGACGAAGCCTCCAACTCCGACCCAGGACCATCCAACGTAAGGTCTCCGTTAGATCGGGCACGACCGCGAAACGATGTCCTGTCACCAGAAGAGATGGTCGAGCAAGCACGCATGGATTTAGTCGCAAAGTCTGATATCCTCAACAAGCCAATAACTCCCGAGGAAGCAGATCCGGAGGCCTTAGAAGCCAAAAGACAGGAGATGCTAGCGACAGCTCGGTTCGCCAGGACTGCAGCCGCAATGGCGGAAGAAAGAACCATAGCGGCAAATTTCGTGGACCACTTTCAGAAGAAGGACCGCGAGGTCGATGAATCTCTCGAAAAGGTCGGGCAACTCGAGAAGCACTGGGAGGCCAAGGTAAAATTTGTGCAGGAGGAAGAAGCGAATCAGGCGAGAAGCCATCCTTCCTCGCAAGATTACCTTCGCAACACCCACAGAGCAGCAGCCGCTCGCAACTCCAAAGGATAACATGAAGAAGGCTGCGGAGCTCCTAAAGAAGAAGGACGAGGAGATTGACATCAACTACGTCCGGAAGCTCGTTGCCTCAGCAATGCAGCAACAAAGCAAGGCAGACACTTCGCGCAGGTTAGCATCCAATCCGGAGCAATGCATATCCACCGCGCAGAAGGATGCCATAGAAAGTCAGCACCGTGATGGCGAGTCGCGCACCGGATCTACGGAGCGCAGGAGGAAAGTCAGAGATTATCCAAATCCAATCCCCATACCATCGGATTCAACCCCGAAAGACCCGGCAAAGGGAAAGGATGCGATGTATACTGGCAGAGATAAGTACCGTGTTCCATCGCCACCACCCCGAGCTTCGCGTCCTCCGCTACCCTCGATGTCGCAGCCCGCCGGAAACCCCGGCCCCATGGGCCGTGGAATCAACATCCGCGACAGTATGCCGCCACCTAGAGACAGGAACAGGGGAGCGTACGCTGGAGCAACGCAGAAGCCGGAATCAAGACCGCGAGCACGAGCCTCGTCGAATCAAGAACGCGACCCCTCCTCGCAGAGGCCAGCGATCCGGAACCAAGGGAGGAGGAGCCACGCAGAGCCGGAACGACGGAGGCGACCACCACCAAGAGGAAAGGAGCCACCGGGCCGGAGCCAGCCGCGGGAGCCATGCCGAGAATCTGGGCGGAAGAACATCTTACAGGCCCCTCGCAGATCTCCCTCACCACCACCCAGTGGAGGCGGAGGTGGAGGCGGAGGCGAGGCGGAGATCTCGTTCCCGCTCAAAATCACCCGGTGGCCCCCGTGATGCCCGGGATCGCCTCAACGAGTACAGATCCGACTACATCGGTCCAAGGTGCTTTGGCCGATGATCCGAGAGGAACCAAAGCCAAGAAGCTTGAACCTTAAGCTACCAGGAAACCTGAAGCATTATGATGGCAGCGAGAGGCCGGATACCTGGATTGAGGATTACTACAATGCAGTAACCTTCGCCGGAGGAACCCCGAATATAGCCTGCCGCATGCTCCAGTTGTACCTTATTGGTCCAGCTCGTGTTTGGCTCGACCTCGAGGAGAACACCATCTTTTGCTGGTTGGACCTGAAGAAGGCTTTCGAGAACCACTTCGGTACCTACAAGAGACCGGCCACCACCAGCGATCTTCAAGCTTGCATCCAGAAGAAGGGTGAGACATCTAGGAGTTTCCTCACCCGATGGTTGGCAACCAAACGAGTGCGAGAACGTAGATAACCGCACAACAATGCACGCCTTCATCGGTGGTTTGCAGCGTGGGGGCTGCTGCGCCACAAGCTCACTTGCCTGGTGAATGCGAACAAGCTCACTCTTGATGAGATGATAAACATCACCAGCGATCATACTGCCGCCGATGACGACGCAGGCGGAGATCTCGCAGCTACAGCATCCCCCGCACAACAAGAAAAACCATGATAACGGCGCGAATAAAGAAAAAGCGGAAGAACCCCGAAGACCAGAAGGGCGGAGGATCCGACATGGTAGCCATGACGTTCCAACGCGGAGGTCCAGGAGGCGGAAGAGGCCGCGGACGTGGAGGCGGAGCAGGCAGGGGCCAGCGCGCTGAAGAAGTCACCGCAGCCGGATCCCGCGCTCCCCAAACGTACGAAGAATACAGGGATATGCCGTGCCTGGCCCATCTGGATCCGGCTACGGGCAAATCCACCCATACCAATCGCGCAAGTGGGTCAATGATCTGAAGAACGACCGGAGGCAGGATACAAGCGAGCCCGGAAGCACCGCCGCGCGGCAAAGGAGGCAAGGGCAAGAACAAGGACAAAGAGGAGGACAGCTCCGAGGCCATGGACGAGGATGACGCTTCGCCGGAACCCAAGGAGGATACCGCAGCTAACAAGTCTAACCCCTTTGGCAAGAAGAGTGTCGGAACTTACCACACCTTCCTCGGAACCCCAACTGTCCGCGCGAAAAAATCAGCGCTCCGGATCTTGAACGCCACAGTCCGGCTGTGCCGCAGTATGTCAAGTGGTCGGAGAAAGCCTGTACCTTTGACAGGTCGGATCACCCGGCCGTCATCCCCAAAGAGTGCTACGCTCTGGTAGTGAGTCCCCGCATTGACGGGTATGACTTCTCCAAATGTCTTATGGACGGAGGAGCTAGCCTGAACATCATGTACCTGGAGACCCTGGAGAAGATGAACCTCACCAAGGAACAGCTCAAACACAGCACCAGAATTTCATGGTGTGGTTCCGGGTAAGAAGGCAAATTCTCTGGGCAGCATCAAACTTCCCGTGGCCTTCGGCAATGTGAACAACTACCGCGAAGAGATGATCACGTTTGAAGTGGTGCCCTTCAAAAGCTCCTACCACGTGATCTTCGGCAGGCCCACCTACCACAAGTTCCACGCCAGGGCATGCTACATCTACAACAAGCTCAAGATTCCGGGCCCTAACGGTTGGATCACCGTGTCCGGAGACTACAAGAAAGCTAGGGACTGCGAGGAGGGAGCCTTTGCAGAATCCGTCATATCCGGAGAGGAGCTGCAGGCTAGAGCCGCGGTGGATCCGAGAGATGCAGACCACCAAGAGCAGATCTCCGAACAGAAGACCTCGTTCAAGGCCGCGATAGAAACCAAGAAGCACGACCTCATTGAAGGTGACAACTCCAAGCAGGTTTCAGTCGGAGCCAACATGGACCCCAAATAGGAAAGCGCGCTCGTCGAGTTCCTCGAGCTAACATGGATATCTTCGCATGGCAACCTTCTGACATGTCCGGAGTACCAAGGGAACTCGCCGAGCACTACCTCAACATAAATCCGGGTGCAAAACCGGTGAAGCAAGCTATGCGACGCTTTGGAGATAAGAAGCGCCGCGCCATAGGAATGGAATTAGCAAAGTTACTAGAGGCAGGTTTTGTAGTAGAAGTTATCCATACCGATTGGGTCGCAAACCCCGTCCTTGTACCCAAAAGAATTCTGAAATACTAAGAATGTGCATCGATTACTCCGGCGTGAATAAGCATTGTCCGAAAGATCCGTTCCCTTTGCCGCGCATTGACCAAGTCATTGATTCGACGGCAGGGCGGACTGTGTTTTCTCGACGCATATTCCGGTATCATCAGATCTTGATGAAGGAGTCGACCAAAGGCGACCTCCTTCATCACACCCTTTGGCACATACTGCTATGTTACCATGCCTTTTGGCTTGAAAACGCAGGTGCCACATACCAACGTACGATGCAGCGGTGCCTGAAGGACCAAATTGGCCGAAACGTGCACGCCTACGTCGACGACATCGCGGTCATGACCCGAAAGGGATCCGACCTGCTGAGCGACCTTAAGGAAACCTTTGATAATCTCCGACGGTACAAGATGATGTTGAATCCGCTGAAGTGTCACCAGCCGGAAAACTCCTTGGCTTCATTGTTTCTCACGGGGCATTGAAGTTAACCCGAAAAGATCAAGGCTATCCTGAACATCAAAAGGCCAACTTGTCTCAAAGATGTGCAACGATTAACTGGTTGCGTTGCGGCAATCAGTAGATTTGTTAGCCGTCTTGGCGAGAAAGCCCTACCTCTATACAAGCTGTTGAAGAAAACAGACAAATTTGTCTGGGATGAGGCAAATAACACTTCAGGAGTTGAAGAACATACTCTCCTCCCCACCTATATTGGCAGCTCCAGCTGAGTCGAGCCTATGCTCCTCTACATAGCGGCTACCAACAAAGTTATCAGCCTCGTAATCGTGGTGGTGCGAAAGGAAGAAGGATTTGAGCACGGAGTCCAAAGGCCTGTCTATTACATTAGCGAAGTCCCGACGGAATCCAAGCGATACCCTCACTTTCGAAGCTAGCATACGGAGTTTTCCTAGGCAGCCTAAGCTGAGACACTACTTCCAGGAGCACCCAATGACAGTGGTGAGCAAGTCTCCTGGCGACAATCATCAACAACTCCGACGCAACAGGACGCGTAGCAAAATGGGGCATCGAATTATCTGCCTTTGACATCAACTACGAAGCCCGAACTGCAATCAAGTCTCAAGTTCTAGCGGATTTCATCGCGGATTGGACTGAAGCACCGGAGGGCACACCTATGCCGAAACCTGAAGCTTGGGTCATGCACTTTGACGGATCCAAGCAACATCAAGGCTCGGGGCTGGAGTTACCCTGAAGTCACCTGCCGGAGAAGAATTGCAGACGTTCATTCACTTGAAGCAACAAACAATATGGCGGAATACGAGGCTCTACTACACGGTCTGCGCATCGCTAAGGAAATTGGGATCAAGCACATCATATGCTGCGGAGATTCCGACCTGGTGGCACAACAAGTAGCCGGAACCTGGAACGCCAAAACTCCGTCATGGCGGCTTACGAGACGAAGTGGACGAGATCGCCAAGTGCTTCCTCGGATACGAAGTCAAGTACGTCAGAGAGATGATAACACAGAGACATGCTGTCCAAGCTCGGATCCGGCGAAACCAATTCCGCCCGGAATTTTCCTTGAGCATCTTCGAGTACCCTGAAGGGTGCAAACCAAAAATCCGGATTTCTCCGGCTAAGGAAGTGATGGCGTCATTCCGCCTGGACTCAGCCGTTCTTGGATTACCTCATTGATCAAAAGTTGCCAGAGGACGAGGTCCACGCACGACAGATCATTAGACGAGCAAGATCCTACACAATTGTTGATGGACAGCTCTACAAACGAAGTGCAAACGGGATATTTCTCAAATGCGTCTCTAGTCAAGATGGCATTGAAATCCTCAGAGATCCATGCAGGGGATTGCGGGCATCATGCCGCCCTGAGTCCCTCGTTGCAAAAGCTTTTCGGTTAGGATTTTATCGGCTAACAGCTAAAGAAGACGCCGAAGCTGGTGAAAACTTGCCGCGGTTGTCGCACTACGCTACTCAACCAAACGCTCCAGCCCAAGAGCTGAGGGACCATCCCTATCACCTGGCCGTTTGCGGTCTGGGGGCTCGATATGGTTGGTAAGTTAAAGAAATCATCTCCTGGTGGCCATGAATACCTCCTGGTCGCTATTGACAAGTTCGTAAGTGGATCGAGGCCAAGTGAGAAAAGCCGACGGTGCTACGGCACTAAAATTTGTTTGCAGCCTCGTAACGAGATTCGGCATCCCACACAGCATAATCACAGACAATGGCACAAACTTTGCGCAGGGAGAACTCAAGGATTACTGCGATGAAGTAGGGATCCGGCTTGACCTCGCATCTGTGGCCCATCCACAATCTAATGGTCAGGTCGAACGAGCCAACGGCCTTATACTAGCCGGAATCAAACCCCGCCTTGAAGAACCGCTGCGCCGCGCAGCCGAAGCTTGGGCCGATGAGCTGGACTCTGTTCTGTGGATTTTACGAACTACCCCTAACAGGTCAACAGGATTTACTCCTTTCTTCCTGGTATATGGATCCGAAGTTGTGCTCCCCACTGACATCATCCATGATTCACCGCGAGTTTCCGCCTACAATGAAGAAACTGCTGACGAGGCTCGACAGCTATCGTGGACCTGATCAAGAAGCTCGGAATCTAGCTGACCAACGCTCCACCATTTACCAGCAGAAGCTCCGACGCTATCACAGCCGTCGAGTTCGGAACCGCTCGTTCATGGTCGGAGACTTAGTCCTCCGCCGCCAGGTGAAAGATCACAAGTTGCAATCTCCATGGGAAGGACCTTTCGTCATCAGCAAAGTACTACACAACGGATCCTACTATCTCGTGGATTTCCGGGAGCTAAAGGATAGACCTGCCAACTGGCATCGGAAACGAAAACGAGAAGATCCGGGTGACATAGCACAGCTACGTCCTTTCCACACTTAGCGCTTTACGCATTACATACCTTGTAATATCTATGATACATGATCAATGAAATAAAGCTTTTGGTTCACTCTTAGAGTCATTTACCTCCTTTAATTTTTCATTTCTGGATCGTGTATGTTTTTTCCGACTAAAACCGCAGAGCTGGATCTTTCCGCCTAGGCGTGTATGAAAGTTGTGATTTTCAAAATCGTCCTTTAGGAGGTAAGCTTAAGTTTTCTGGCGGAAATTATTTCTGTTGCAAACCCATGGATTCCTGGTAGCGACTTCCGCACTTGGGCCGGGGGCTTGTTTCGCGGTTATTGACGGATTGCCATTGGGCTTCGTCGCCACGAGCGTTTCCGGCACAGGTTTTCCGGCTCGTGGAAGGTCAAGTGGGCAAGCCGGAAATTATCAAACCAGCACTTGCTTTCCAACAAAACGAAACATGCAAATAATATTAAAACGGATCGCAGGATAAACGTTTTCCGCCCGCACATAACATGTTTTCGTCCCTATCTAACTTAAGAATTTAAGTTATTACAAACCCACTCCAGGGCCAAAATGATGCAATTTGTTTCATTGTCTTAAACAGGAACTCTACTCGGAGTCCTCTTCTTCAGATTGTTGGTAGGTGGAGCCGCCGTCGCTGTCACCAGATCCGGCTTTGGAGTCGTCGCCGAGTCTCCTCCGGAGTGCTCGCCGCTTGACCCGAGCCTTCCCCATAATACTCCTTGCTTCCTCCTGCATCGGAAAATCCCAGGGCAGATCGTGTTGGTTGTACCGAAAGAGTGATCAACTCGCGACAAACAACGCTCATAGCCTCGGTCTCCGCGAGGAGGGCACCCATGTCGGAATCCTCGGGCTCCGCGTGCAACATCCGCCGGTTGAGCGCGGAAGTGAGCCTTGCAGGTGGCCAGGACTAGGGAGGCGACTCGCGTGCTGAAGACTTTTGCCGTCCTTGATGAAATCCGGCACTTGTTGCATAAGTTTGGTCATTGTATCGATCACAGTGGTTTTTGCCTTCTTCAAAGACAGGGTCTTGGCAATTCCGCGGCAGGCTTCGAATAACGCGTCGATTGAAATCCGCGCTTCATTGTATGCCTCCGTCCTCTTCAGATTCGATTCCTTTGACCATTCAAAGCCGAGACTTGCTGTGAAACAAGGAGGTTCAATTCCGTTAGAAAGAAAGCTTACAAGGTAGTCGGAGCAACGACACGGAAAACGCTTACGGAAGATAAGTTTGTCAATGGCCTCCGCCTCCGCTTCCAGAACTTTGTTCTTGGATATCACGGAAATCACGCGGCCTTGGCTTTTCTCCAGTTTTTCATTCAGCTCCGCCAGGTCACGGGCATGCTTTTCGATCAGCTCTTTCCGCGCTTGATTCTCCTGAGAAGCGGATTTCTTCACAAAGTCCTTGAGGAATTCGTTCTCCGCCTCAAGCACCTGGACCTTGGCGGATAGCTCGTCAAACTTGGAGTGCTTGGCAGTCTCTTCTGAAGGTAGACAAAATTGCACATATTATGCATCCTGAACAATTATATCAGAACAAAAAGCAAGACCCAGATTTCGTACCCTGAAGGCGGGACTCAAGCAGCCGGATAGTTTGTTGGCTATTTTCCGCGTTCTGGCGCAGCCCCTCGATCTCCGTGATCTGCTCCAGCACGTGCACGCGCAGATCTTCGTGCAATTTCCGCGTGGTCTGCAAAGCAGCAAGGAGTTAGTCGGATATTTAAAATCTTGGGGGCTAGCGAGGAATTCAAAGTCTTGGTATAAAAATTTTAAATTTCCGCCTCAGGTACATTTGGGAAAGCATCGGTTAATACATGTTACACGGAAATATATCACCCAATGCTTGGGGGCTAGTATTACCTGCCGCACTTCCCTGTGCTTGGCGAAAAACTCCTTCAGGTTGTCCTCCAGGTCGGCGAGTTCACGCACCTCCTCGTCCGGTTTTCCCCACACTTTGTTCAGCATGTCGGAAACTTCCGCGTGACGCTGTGAGAGGGTAAGCTTTTGAAGGGACGGAGTTGGTTGGAGGTGGACTCGAGTCGCGTTGGTAACTTGAAGGAGCTTTGCCTTTTGCTCCTTTTCTTCTTCTGTGGGCCCCGCGAAAGCGGAGCTGGCTGAGGAACGGGTGAGGAGGTCCCCTTGGCGGAGTCGCCATGGTGGGCGGGATCTTCAGGAAGATCATCAACATTGATGATATCTTTCGGATCCGGCTTGGAGGCGGATGAAGCCTTGGGCGGAACTTCAACCTCGGGAGTAACAGGAAAAGAAGCCGGAGATGGCTTGGCCTTTTTCTTCGGGGCCCTTGGGGCCTTGGGGGGCTGGCTACCGGAACTTCAGAAAAAACATAAGAGTATAAGTAAAAGTTTGAGCGTGAAACCTGAACTTGGGTCTCGGAAATAGGCGCTTACCCGGAAGGCTTGAAGAAATGCTGGACATCAGGCTGCCCCTTGTTGCTGGTGTCAATCGTGAAAGGCGCTTCTTTTCCGCCTCCGCTCCGGTAGCAGCAGGCTAGGCACTTCGCGGGCGCGTTTTGCATGGGGGCTGGAAGGAGCGGCCTTCTTCCTCTTCGCGGGGCGGGAGGCCTCGGGAGCTTCCGCCTCCGACGCGGCATCCGGATCCGTGTTTCCGGTGGAAGGAACTCGGAGAAGAGTTCCGAGGTCGTTTTCTTCGAGCGCTTCGAGCTGATACAGAATTAAACACTTAGGCAAAAATTTGAACGCGAAAGAAACAAGAGGTTACAATCAAGCCAACGCACCGCGGTTCCGGAACCATTCATGTGGATATCTTTGTTGCACACGTGAACGTGGAGTTCACGCGGAACTTTGATGAGGAGCCGGATTCTCTTGTCGAGGGCGTCGGCGGAGAGATTGTCTTTTGTGACGCGCATCGGGTCATCGCGCCCTATGTACTGGAACATCAAGCGGTCCCTGTGTTGGAGCGGCTGGATCCGCTTGGTGAACCAGGAAAGGGTCAAGTCCTTCCCCGTCAACCCTCTTCCGTCGCTTGATCCGCGCGGCGCGCGCTGGAGTGACTCGGAGATGTGGGGGCAGTGCGACCATGTCGGAAGCTCGGTGGCGGGGCAGTTCTTGAACGGTGGCAATTTTCTTGCGTTCGCGGGGTCGGAAACGTCCTTCAAATAGAAGAAGCCTGCGGACCAGTACCGCGCGGATTCATGGCGGTCGGTGTGGGGATAGACGCGGCCCGGGCGAATCATAAAGGTGATGGTTCCGCATGTCGCCAGCTCGGAGGACTGCCGGATCCTCTCCTTCTTGACTGTGAAATAATATTGGAACAAGGAGAGCTCGGGAGTTACCCGGAGATGGCCTTCGCAGAGAGTAACGTGATTGCTGATCGCAAGCACGTTGTTCGGAGAGATGTTGTGGGGTTGGAGCCCATAGGCCTTCAGAATCTCTAGGAAGAAGTCCGAAGGCGGAAATGAGAAGCCTCGCTCCACCAACGCCTTCGTCAGCACCATCTCGTTGTCCTGAGGGGCCGGGGCTAAGGCATTTGGAGTCGCCCTCCAGCTTCCGGGTTGCAAGAACCCTTCTCCCTCCAAGTTTTGCAGTTCAATGTTAGTGGTGGTGCAAGGCCACCATTTACCTTTGGATTCCGAGTCCCGTTGACGAGCTTTGGATTTTTTGGCAGCCATTTCTTCCGCCTTCTTCTCCGCCTCAGATGTTTTTTCAGGGACAGCTGAGGTGCCCTCGACGTCCTTGCCGGAATCCTTAGTAGGATCCAGCTGAACTGGGATGAAGGGAGGCGGAGCGGAGGAAATGGGCGTCGCCATGATCGGCTCATCAGCAGGAGGCGGAGTCATGGACGACATCTGAAGATGTAAAAGCAGTGGCGGAAAACGTAATTTAGTCGGATTCTCATCGTCAACCTAGCAATCATCCCTACCAACTACGGCAAAGGATCGAAGCTCGGAGGACTTACCGCAATGGGTTTAGCGGTGGTCGGAGTTGCCGGCGGCGAGGTTTTTCGTGCGGTGGTTCGTCGGAGTTAAGAACACGAAGAACACCACGGTGGTGGACACGCTCCGGTGATGCTCCGGCGACTTTTCCGGCGAGTTCCGGCGCGGCGGAGGTAGAGCTCGCGGGCGGCGTTGCGTAGAGAGGTAGGAATGGGGGGTGAATGAGAAGCTAGGGCCGACGGTGGATATTTATAGGCTGAGGGATGAGATTCGTGCTCCGCATCCTGTGGTCGGAACGCAAGCGTCGCGCCGTTGGATGCGTGACATGTGTCCCAAACCATAACAGTAAAAATGGCTAGAGATAAGTTACCGCACAAACCGCACGAAAATGGCGCCAGAATTGGCGGAACCGTTTGAGTCTGTTAAGACTCCGGGTAAAAGCGTGAAGATAAGCGGTTCACATTCGCAAGCAGGGGAGTAACCCGGAGACGTGCTTTAAAGCTGTCGATGGATGAAGTCCCGCAGGATGGGAAATCTTCCGACTTATAGTTGGAAAAAAGAAGATATGAAGTTGGAGTTCTTCAACTTTCTCCGCGTTACCATCAATGCCGGAGATCATAAGGTGCAAGCATGGCGGAAATTGCAGGAGAAACTCGGAGAACTCTGGGGCTACTGTTGTGGGTATACTTCATGGGTGTACCATCGACGGTGCCTAGATCCGGCAAGCCCGGTGGCCCATAGACGGTGATGGTGGCATGGGGCCCATCGGGCGGCCCAGTTGCTGTTGATCATGAAGGATGAAGTCCGGCCCAGGATCGATAGCCGGATCCGCACCGACCTTTGGAGGAACCCGGATCCGTGGAGGCCCATGAGGAACCCGGATCCAGTACGACGTATAGGGAGGCGGATCCTTGACGTACACGGCAAGATATTGTAACGTAGACTAGGCAATCTGTAATCCGGCTAGGACTCTCCATGTAAACCCTAGATCCGTGCGCCTTTATAAGCCGGATCCCGGGAGCCCTAGAGGCACAACCACAACCATTGTAACAACGCGCAAGCGCCCAGATAATTCAGGACAAGCAGAGTAGGCCCTCATCGTGCAGGTGTTCCGGCTGGGTAACTCGCGTACCACCGTCCCGTGTGCACTCCGCCCTATGGCCCCTACTTCTTCTCCCCCTCGTGAGGATCCCTCCTCCGAGGTATCGTCGATTAGGCAACGACAAATGGGTTCCCTCACAAAGAGGGGATTTTGATTGGTAAGATTGTAGATCTACATATCCCCTCGCTTTTCTCTCAAATTGGAACAAGAATCATGTAGGGAATATGGAGAAAGAAAGATTGGGAAGGTAAAAAACGTTGACTTCTTTCATGATACTACGAGAGTTCTGGGGAATCCTGGGCGCCCAAGAGTTGTCTAGTTTGGACATGGCGATACCAAAGCCCGGTACTGCCCGGTCTAGACCTAGTACTACTAGAAAGTTTACACGAAAATAGCTATAATTTTTGCATCCGGACTCCGATTCTCATGATCCTGGGCTCGTTTTGAACCTAGAAACGCTTGATATAAGATTACGCATAGAACCATCATAGTACAGGTAAGGGGGGATAAAACCAAATTGTGAAAGGTTTGACCTCTCTAAATGAGATAACTCATTTAAACCTTCAAAACCTAAAACACAAATGTCTTGAACATGGAAACTCCGATTAATATGAAACCAATTTTATTGGGAAGATGAAGAAAATTAGTATCCAACAAAAATACCAAGTAGATAGAGGTGTGGAACATCCTTCATAGAAGAATCGGTAAATACCTCAACATCAACAACACAATAAGGTTTTCGTACGAACTCTGTTTTAAGTAGAGATTGTAATGAGAACAACCATAAGCTATAAAACTTCACACTGATAAGATACAAATAAAATCCAAGAAATATGATGCCAAGTATGCAAGGCTTTGAGCTCTCTCCGAACGATACGATCAAGCTACTCACTCTAGATCCCTCTTGATAGTACGGTCAACTATCCTATTAACCGGTCTCCCAACTAAACCACGAGACTAGTAAAAAGAAACCCTATGGAGAACAAACCTTATCCTTAGAAATTTCACTTATGCTAGATGATGAATATATTGACCGCTTCAAGAGGAACGCCTTGTTTTATTGTGCGTGCTTGATGAATTCTTGCAGATTTCTCCACATAATCCACTATGCGAGAAGTTCTTCTTCGGGATATCTTTATATATCCATGATAACCATATGGATGACAAGCTTCAAGCTCATGATCTCTTTGATATGGTTCATGTTGAACTTGCACACCATTTCTTATTTCTTCATTATGTTGATGTCTTGAAGATACACATGAAAGCCCACTCCAACATCGTCGCCTGCTCTCCTTCTTCAATACATGCTTGTCATTGACTCAAACTTCTATGACGACTGATCTTTGGATCACTCTTTGAATAACGCCTTGGTCACCACTTTATCTTCTTCTTTCATCCTTAAATCAAGTATGTTTCAAGGAATACATAGCAATGGAAAAATCTTACAAACATAACTCAATACAAACATAACTCAATACAACCATTAGTTCACAAGAATTATCTTTAATTACCAAAACCATACTTGCGGGCTCCATACACTTCCATTAGTACCATAGTATCTTTACATTTATTTATTCGTGCAATCTCAATGCAATATTGTGTACAGATCTAGTTGACATTAACTGTTTTTAGTTTTGCCGTTATGTTAGGGTATTCATACAGTGACACATTAGCCTTTTGCATGCATGGATTTGATGATGCACCTACGATACCCCCACTATGAGTAGTCCAACAAGTGCACGTGAAGTATTACAAGACTATACTCACTCTCTTCCATGTATTTCTAACTTTTGCCCCAAGTTAAATAAATTATGAAACTAAATTAGCATCACTAGTTCGTTTCTGAGATGTAGTATTATATATAATATAAAATTTGATGTCTTTTAACACATTTGATATTATTTATGTTTAACAATTTTTTCTTAAAGTTGGGCAAATATGTAAAAGTTTAACTATTTTTGTGAAAGGTCAACCGATCTACCAATTAATAATCATCAACTCCAGTTCAATTTTACATAGACGCGCATAGTTTAAGAAAAACTTTAGCTATTAATTTGGTCAGCAAAACATGAATATGCTATAAAAATTATAACATTGGATTCATATTCATAAGAAGTTTTCACTGATATAAATTTTGTGGTATATAGTTCACATTTCTTCAATCAAATTCATGGATAAAGTCATTTTTAAACTACGTGTGCATGTTAAACTAAAATGGAGGGAGTACAAAGGATCCCAAAATTAATTAAAATTATAAATAGGTCTTTGGACCACCTAACAACGAACACGTACATTGGAGCGAGCCGAATGCACGCTTACATCGCCCCTTCCTCACCGGAGCCGGGTAAACCTTATTGCCGTAGAGCTTGTCGTAGTACACCTCGAAGTATCACCGCACGAGAGAAGCAATCATGGCCAATGGTGATAATTGTAGATTGGAAGATCGGGCCATACCCGCAACCATACAAACGAACATGAACATTGGATGAATCTCAGGGTGTCCATTGGGAGGCAACTCCACACACCCTCCATCGTCGATAGGCCACTGCCAAAGGGGATACATCGGGAAAACCTTATTATGATTCTAGTATGCCGCCACCTCACCATCCCGAAGAAAACACTGCAACCACTTTAAAAAGGAGCTAGAAGCTTCGGGCTGGCGATGGCCCGTGGTCTGCCGCACCTCCAAGGTCCCAATGCCACCGAAGGCGGGATGGACCGACGCCGTAGCCTGCGAGTTAGATGGAAATCTTAGATTTGTTAGGAATGACTCCTGTTTCGTTGACTGTACGTACCGGTTATGCGTCGAAAATGTTTCACTTGGGATGAAATTCCTAGGCACACTTGTTTGTACACACTGTTTCTTTTCCAAAATAGTCTGTAATTACGAGTTTTTCCCAAAAATAGAAAAAATGGTAGATTCATCACAAATAGAAAGTCCTTCCTCCCTTGGTAGGTGCGTACGTATATGTGACTATGTGAGTAAGTGAACTCCACTGAGTCACTGTGCACCTGATTCCTTATCACCTTGGCAGTTGGCGGTGATGGGCAACAGGACGAGGTGCCACCAATATGGGTGGGCTATATATGGGTGAAAGCTGACAAACGTACCTGCAACGCATCATTGAAAATGTTGGGCGACGATCGCCTAGAAACGAACACACAATGCGCGCGTATACAGAGGAAAAAAGATGCTCATCTAGTCGACACCGAGCTGGACACACTACGCTAGACTGGAGTCCTGGACAGTTCCGTTTCGTCTCCTCCTCCGTGCAAAGCCAAAAGTAGACGCGCTGTACATCAATGGGTACGTACAGGTACGTGGCACGTGCTTGAGCTAGCTAGCGAATGCTGCGGCCGTATTTTAATAGGAATCCGGTTCCACCGCGCCGCCATAAAATCTTAGAGCAATTCCAATAGTGCAGCCGGGTGCTGGCTATAAGGCCAGCTATAGTCAACTTATAGCTAACTTGTACAATAGTTGGCTTTAAGGATTGATAACTTTATATGTAAAAGGCCCACCACACATACTCACAAAGTGCCTAGGAGCACGTGCAAGAGCTGGCTCTTGCATGAGAGCCCATCTCTCTTCTCTCTCCACTTCTCTCTCATCCACCTAAGCAAAACAACACTATTTTAATTCTTATAGCCTGCTGAGTCAGCCTTATTGTACTTGCTCTTATGATGCAGACGCAGTATATGGTCGCGGTCGCAGGCAGGCAGGGGTCCTCCATGCTGCATGTGCCGTGAAGCATTATTCCCTCCGGGGGGGAATGTTTTGAGCTGCTAGCTAGATTTGATTAATTCGCGCGATGATTAAAAAATGGTTTCCTAGGGTATGATCTGTTCATGGATCTTGATTCTCGATCTGTCGGGCTCATATCAATCTTTCTCTTCTGTAATAAATAAAAATTATGCGGGGAATAAATAAATAAATAATCTGTTGCACTTTGGATGACAGCCAGTGGTGTGGATGCGGCTACTGTCCGTGCTCCGTGGACTGATCCGTAGCAACCCTTATGCGTTGAAATTCAACGAAACTTGACGGGATGGTGTGTTTGAATTTTAAAGCAGTAATAAATCGACGGTACAAACATGCATGAGATCGTCCTTCCTTGCATATGGCAAAAGCATTTCTCCCTCCAGACTCCTCCAGTGGTGCCACTGTTTGCACGAATCATCGGCCTGGTTGGTTGTGTCGCTACTACGACCAAAATTTTAAGACCAAAGCACCAGGCAAGCATGGAACGGGAAGTTTTGCTTGGCGACAGGTCGGGTTAATTTTGTTGGACGAAAGAAGCGAAACAATGCGGTAGTGGAATGTGTACGTACGTGATTGCACGAGTCACATCGCATGGCCAGCTTTAGCTTATCTTTGCTCATAGCTGGCGACGATGAGATGTAAAAGGAAAAGGCTGCCTGTCAACGTAAGGGATTGGTGAGATGAGCGCGTAGATGGTGCGACGGAGACTGCGGGGATGATATGCCGATGGCTATTACCCGGGCCATCAGATATGTAGCCGTCCGCATGGCTCAGTTGTCGGTATATTTGGAGATAGTCGAGGGCAACCGTTGGCTTAACGAGGCCGTTGGCAAAAGGCGCAACCCTGGCATCCTACCGACTAGCGGTCGGCGTTAGGTGTATGCCGATGGTCATGGTGGAGGGTTGTCGGCATAGGGTTGTGCTGGCGTTGCTGTTGCATAACTCTGTCCATTAAGTCGATGGCCAGGCCGTCAGCATACTTCTTTTCATATTAATGCCTCCATTCCCACGGCGGGTATGAATTTCTTACGTAGTTAAATCTTGCAAAATTCTTTGTGGATCTACGAGTCATACACGGTAGTCCTTACCGATTTCTTAGTACTCTTGAGATGCTCCCTCTGTTTCGTATTACTCCATGGATATATAAAGCTTAGTCAAAGCAAAACTTAGCATAATATTTAGCTAAATATATCATAGACATTGAAACATTTTTCTATATTATCAATCAAACTTTGTAACATTTAACTTTGACCAGACATTATGTACGTACATGCATATAGTAATATGCACCAGATTCCTCTCGTCACCTGCTAGCGCTTGGTGGTGATGATGGGCAACAAGACGAGGTGTGACACTACAGGAATCTCTACCTATGCCGACGGCCTCCGGCCCTCGGCGTACCACAGCCTAGCCCTCGGCGTACGGTACGCCGACGGGGACCCTCGGCGTAGCTCCTCGGGCAAGGTTGGCCTCGGCAGAAGCCACGTGGCCCTCGGCGTATCAGCGACCGTCGGCGTAGAACGAGAGGGCCGAGGGCCAGGCCAGGTCGGCGTACTAGCGCTCGGCGTAGCACGCTAACGGGCGCCGTCGTGCTGACGGCGTTACGGCTACGCCGAGGGGGCAGCCGTCGGCGTACCGCGCCACGCGTCGCATCCTGGCGAGCTGCGCTGCACGCTACGCCGAGGGGCGCGGCCGTCGGCGTACACCGCCACGCGGCGCGTCCTGGCGAGCTGCGCTGCACGCTACGCCGAGGGGCGCGGCCGTCGGCGTACACTGCCACGCGGCGCGTCCTGGCGGGCCGTGGCGCATCCTACGCCGAGCGGGTGGCCGTCGGCGTAGACTGCCACGCGTCGCGCCCCTGTTTCACTCGGCGCTACCCCGAGGGGGAAGCCGTCGGCGTAGAGGGTGCCATATGGTTCATGTCGACGCTACCCCGAGGGGGAACCCGTCGGCGTAGAGATGACCATTTTTTCTTTTTTTTGCTGGTTTGGTTGTTTCCCAGGATTAGCAGCACATTAAATCACAAATTAATTCACACGAAATAGAGTAAGTGCAAATAGACATAACACGAAGTTCAAGTCTCATAACATAGTTGCGGATACATAGTCGTAGTCTCATAACATAGGTACAAGTGTCATAGTGTCATAGTGCGGATACATAAGTAGCTACTATGGGACTACTAGAGGAGCTCGTCGCCGCTAAACACCGGCCCGGGCCGATTCCTTCCGGTAGAAGCTGCGGAAGAACCACCGGGAGAAGGACCGGGAGAAGTACCGGGAGAAGTACCGGGTGTAGCACCGGGAGAAGGACCACCATGATGAACCGGTGTCATGTCCCTCCCACCACCCTGGTTTCCGGAACATCCCGTTCCCTACACACATGTTCCCGAGATGTTAGCAATTTGCGAGGCAAAGGAAAGCCGTAGTATTCGGTTTGGCGAAGAACTTACCGTTGTTCTCCCATAGTACTCCGCAGCGAAATTTTCCTTCGATGGCATGTTTGGCGCCGGCCCCGGAAAGGGAGGCATCGGCCCTAAATCCGCTGTCTGTCCAGTTTGATTGCCCACAAACGACGCCTGCAAGATAGTTTACATGTCAGTCTTTGCAGAAATGAAGCATCAAACTAGGGGAAAGTGGGACTTGTCATCATTTGCGAAAACAAAGGTTGGAACTTACATGTATATATGCCATGTACTCCATGAACTGCTGCTGGTGCTGGTTGAAGGCCACCTGATATTCTTGATGAGCGGCCACGTAGGCCGCATCGAAGTCAGGCTACAATTTCACAAATTCATGTCTCATTAGCACTTAGCAATGTATGGACGAAAGTCGGAAAGAGGATGGAAATGAGAGAAACTTACGTCGTATGCGGGTTGCCGAGCCCGGCGACGAGGCGGGAGAGGGGGGCTGTCCTTGGTGAGTCCCGCCTTGAGACGCGTGAAGGTCGTGGTGAGGGTATGCTTGACGGCCTTGTTCATCATGGCGAGACGGCCATGCGGCAACCCTCCGGACGACAGGACCAACGACTCCTCGTCGACCTCCGCGCTCATGGGGTCATCCACCTCCGGGTGACGATGCCTCACCATCGCGCAGTAGTTGTCGACGTCCTCGGCGTAGGTGCCGAAGTACTCAGGGAGCGAGGGCTGAGGCTGCGAGAGATCGGGCTTCTTAAGCCGCATCTTGTTGTATATCTCGAGGTCAGACATCTCCTCCTCGGGTCCTAACGCGGCCCTCTGCATCGCGAAAGGAAATGTTGTGAGTACCAACTTTGAACCTGAAGGAAAATAAAATGTATACATACCGTCTTCCCCTTGTAGCGCTCGTAGCTGAGGTTTCCCCCACAGTGTGTGCCACCGTCGCCTCGGTTCTCCGCGTTCCGCCTCGCCACGGCTGCAAAGTCCTCGTCCATCTTGAGCCACCTCGTCCTAACCATCTCCTCCCATGCCTCGGCATGCGGCTCGGCCCAATCGGGGATAACCTGAAAATGCAATACTCAACTCAATCTAATGCAATCGCAACTTACTAGCAATGTAGAATCTCATTGACATTTTACTCACCGACATGTAGTCTTCCACCGTCATCTCGTACTCGGCCTTAGCATTCTTACCGACAATGTCCGGCTTATGGACCCTCTCGCCTCTCTCTGCCCAGAAGTGACCCGCGGACGTGATCCTTTAGTTGTACCACACTTGTGGTGTCAACCTCTCACAAGTCGCCCGCAAAGTCCTGTTCGCGGCCGTCTCCTCAACCTCGGGCGCCACACGATAAAAACACTTCAATCATGCAAAAAAACAATTGTGAGAGTCATGAGTTAGAACATTGGGGTCATCAAATATGAACGAAGCTCGAGAAAATATGTCTTACCCAAAACTTTCTCATCACGGCCTCAGCAGCCGTCGGGAAGCCTACGCCAGGGGCACTCTCGTAGTCCGTCCAAGTAGTGGCTAGCTTCTTCTCGCCAGCTGGGACAGTGCCGAGGGGATAGTACTTGCCCGGCCAGAACTTCCTAAGCAAAGCTCCAATCATGCTGCTAGGCAGGCGCCCCTTGACCCCCGGAGGAAATGTCCAATTGCTGCACATGAAAATCAAACATTAGCACATGAAAATCAAACATTAGTACATGAAAATCGAAATTGCCAAATTAGTACACTTACTCAGGGCCAGCAGGAATAATAAGGGTCTTCGCCTCATGGGTCTTAGGCTCCTTCCTCTCGTCGGGGACTCTCGCTTCCCCACGAATCTTCAGTGGCTTCGGCCGCCCATCCTCCTCCGGAGTCTCAAACCCGCGGCTAGAGTCCTCCTCGGCTCTAGACTCCGTCTCCGCCTCCTCTCTAGACGGCCCCTCCAAAAAGAACCCGGAAGCAACGTCGCCTGAAGCCGAGGGTGGTGGCTCAAAGTCCGGTCCTCCCCAGCCACCTCCACCTCCACCTCCACTGATGACCCACAAGTATAGGGGATCGCAACAGTCTTCGAGGGAAGTAAAACCCAAATTTATTGATTCGACACAAGGGGAGGTAAAGAATACTTATAAGCCTTAACATGAGTTGTCAATTCAGCCGCACCGGAAAAGCACTAGCAACAGGGTGATGTGAAAGTAGCAAGATATGAGATCAATAGTAACAGTAACACACAGGAGTAGTAGTAATATGAGAGCAATGGTACCGGAAAATAGTTGACATGTAGAACGAGTATATGATGATGAAAGATGGACCGGGGTTCCCAGCTATCTACACTAGTGGTAACTCTCCAATAACAAGTGTTGGGTGAACAAATTACGCTTGGGCAATTGATAGGATTGATAAGGCATTAAGAAAGAACATCAATTCATTAATCATGTAGGCATGTTTTCCATATTTAGTCGTACGTGCTCGCAATGAGAAACTTGCACAACATCTATTGTCCTACCAGCCGGTGGCAGCCGGGCCTCAAGGGAATCTACTGGATATTAAGGTACTCCTTTTAATAGAGCACCGAGCAAAGCATTAACACTCCGTGAAAACATGTGTCCCTCACATCACCGCCATCCCCTCCGGTTGTCCCGATTTCTGTCACTTCGGGGCCTTTGGTTCCGGACAGTGACATGTGCATACAACTTGTAGATACAATCTAAGCAATAATTATAGAGCTCAAATCTAAGATCATGCCACTCGGGCCCTAGTGACAAGCATTAAGCATAACAAGATTGCAGCAACAATAACTTCACAAACTTTATAGATAGACTAATCATAATGTATCATCCATCGGATCCCAACAAACACAACACCGATTACATCAGATGAATCTCAATCATGTAAGGCAGCTCATGAGATCATTGTATTGAAGTACATGGGGGAGAGAATACCAACTAGCTACAGCTAGAACCCGTAGTCCATGGGGGAACTACTCACGGAGCATGATGGAGGCGATGGCGTTGATGGAGATGGCTTCCGGGGCACTTCCCCGTCCCGCAGGTGCCGGACAGACTTCTGTCCCCGAATTGGAGTTTCACGATGGTGGCGGCGCCTGGAGTCTTTCTCGAGTTTCGTCAAGTGGTCCGGTGTTTTTAGGTCGAAAGGGGTTAAATAGGCGAAGAGGCGGCGGAGGGGCACCAGGCGCCCTCCTCATAGGCCGGCGCGGCCAGGGGCCTGCCCGCGCGGCCTTGTGGTGTCGGGGCCCTGGGCCTCCTCTCCGTCTCCCCTTCGGTGTTCTGGAGCCTCCCGGGAAAAATAAGATCTTTGGCGTTGATTTCGTCCAATTCCGAGAATATTGCCCGAACAGCCTTTCTGGAACCAAAAACAGAAAACAGGAACCGGCACGGTGGCATCTTGTTAATAGGTTAGTTCCAAAACGCATAAAAACATCATAAAGTGCAAGCAAAACATGTAAGTATTGTCATAAAACAAGCATGGAACGACAGAAATTATGGATACGTCGGGGACGTATCAGCATCCCCAAGCTTAGTTCTGCTCGTCCCGAGCAGGTAAAACGATAACAAAGATAATTTCTGTAGTGACATGCTACTTACATAACCTTGATCATACTATTACAAAGCATATGAAATGAATGAAGTGACTCAAGGCAATGATCTATAGTTGCTAACAAATAGATAACATATAGCAAAACTTTTCATGGAGAGTACTTTCAAGACAAGCATCAAAAGTCTTGCACAAGAGTTAACTCATAAAGCAATAAGTTCAAAGTAAAGGCATCGAAGCAACACAAAGGAAGATTTAAGTTTCAGCGGATGCTTTCAACTTTCAACATGCATATCTCATGGATAATTGTCAACACAAAGTAATACGATGAATGCAAATAAGCAAGTATGTAAGAATCAATGCACAGTTGACACAAGTGTTTGCTTCTAAGATGGAAGGAAGTAGGTAAACTGACTCAACATAAAGTAAAAGAATGGCCCTTCAAAGAGGAAAGCATCGATTGCTATATTTGTGCTAGAGCTTTGATTTTAAAAACATAAAGAGAGCATAAAAGTAAAGTTTTGAGAGGTGTTTGTTGTTGTCAACGAATGGTAGTGGGCACACTAACTACCTCATCAACCGGACTTCCAAGAGCGGCTCCCATTTTATTTATTTTTGGGTGGCACTCCTTCCAACCTTTCTTTCACAAACCATGGCTAACCGAATCCTCGGGTGCCTGCCAACAATCTCATACCATGAAGGAGTGCCTTTTTATTTTAGTTTTATTATGATGACACTCCCCCAACCTTTGCTTACACAAGCCATGGCTAACCGAATCCTTCGGGTGCCGTCCAACAATCACAAACCATGGAGGAGTGTCTATTTAAGTTAATTAATTTGGGACTGGGAATCCCATTGCCAGCTCTTTTTGCAAAATTATTGGATAAGCGGATGTGCCACTAGTCCATATGAGAGTCCGTCAAAAGTAAATGACAAGGTTGAAAGCTAAACACCACATACTTCCTCATGAGCTATGAAACATTAACACAAATTGAGAAGCATTTTGAATTATTTAAAGGTAGCACTCAAGCAATTTACTTTGGAATGGCAGGAAATACCACATAGTAGGTAGGTATGGTGGACACAAATGGCATAGGTTTTGGCTCAAGGATTTTGGATGCATGAGAAGTATTCCCTCTCGATACAAGGCTTAGGCTAGCAAGGTTATTTGAAGCAAACACAAGTACGAACCGGTATAGCAAAACTTACATAAGAACATATTGCAAGCATTATAATACTCTATACTGTCTTCCTTGTTGCTCAAACACTTTTACCAGAAAATATCTAGACCTTAAGAAAGACCAATTATGCAAACCAATTTTAACAAGCTTTACGGTAGTTCTCCACTAATAGGTTTAAACTACATGCAAAAACTTATGATCTACTTGAGAGCTCAAAACAATTGCCAAGTATCAAATTATCCAAGACATATGAGGCATTTTCTTTTCCCAACCAAATAAAGATAAATATTGTAGCTTCCAACTTTTATTCATTGAACATTAAAAGTAAAACGAAGAACAAGTGTTCATATGAAAAAGCGGAGCGTGTCTCTCTCCCAAACAAGGATTGGTAGGATCCAAATTTATTCAAACAAAACAAAAATAAAAGCACACAGACGCTCCAAGTAAAGCACATATGATGTGACCGAATAAAAATATAGTTTCAGGGAAGAACCTGATAAGTTGATGAAGAAGGGGATGCCTTGGGCATCCCCAAGCTTAGACGCTTGAGTCTTCTTGAAATATGCAGGGATGAACCACGGGGGCATCCCCAAGCTTAGACTTTTCACTCTTCTTGATCATATATCATCCTCCTCTTGACCCTTGAAAACTTCCTTCACAACAAACTTCTCATAAACTTCATTAGAGGGGTTAGTACTCAAAAAATTTGAATCCACCTTGGTCCTGTAGTGGCACATTGCAAGAACTCAATAAAACATTAGCTACAGCTCTCTATGTCTAGAAAAGCTCGCTTAAAGTCCACAAGAGACAATGCAAAAAACAGAGACAGAATCTGCCAAAACAGAACAGCCAGTAAAGACGAATTTTAATAAAATACTTCCGTTGCTCAAATCAGAAAACTCAAAACTAATGAAAGTTGCGTACATATCTGAGGAACACGCACGTAAATTGGCATATTTTTCTGATTTTTCTACAGAGAAAACAGCCCAGATTCGTGACAGATAGAAATCTGTTTCTGCGCAGAAATCCAAATCTAGCATCAACCTTCGATTAGAGGCTTCACTTGGTACAACAAAACACAAAACTAAGATAAGGAGAGGTTGCTACAGTAGTAAACAACTTCCAAGACACAAATATAAAACAAATTACTGTAGCAAAATAACACATGGGTTATCTCCCAAGAAGTTCTTTCTTTATAGCCATCAAGATGGGCTCAGCAGTTTTAAATGATGCACTCGCAAGAAATAGTATTTGAAGCAAAAGAGAGCATCAAAAAGCAAATTCAAAACACATTTAAGTCTCACATGCTTCCTATGGAAAGGAATCTTGTACACGAATAAGTTCATGAAGGACAAAGTGACAAGCATAAGTAGATAGAACAAGTGTAACTTCAGCAATTTCAGCATATAGAGAGGTGTATTAGTACCATGAAAATTTCTACAACCATATTTTCCTCTCTCATAATAATTTTCAGTAGCTTCATAAACAAACTCAATAATATAACTATCACATGCAGCATACTCTTCATGATTTCCAAACACATAATTTTTATCAATCTCAAGAATAGTGGAATTAAAACTTTCAAACTTACTTTTATTAATAATATAACAAGGTAGGTGATCAATCTCAATAGATATGGGACTCATAGAATAAGTCAAGAACTCTCCAATCCCATTTTCATTAGTAGTACAATTAATATTATCAAGTAACATAGGACCATCATCTAGAGCTTTATCATAAACATTTGCCAAGCAAAATTCTTTAGTACCATGCATTTCGACATCAGGCACAAACAAAGCATTATCATAAGATTTATCAAAGTAGCATGGATTATCATATATAACATCAGCATAATTATTCTCACAAGTTTTACTCATAGGTAATATTTCAAGAGAATCCACAGGAACATAACATTCAACCTCTTTCGGTAAGCATGGAGGACAATCAAATAGTGTAAGAGATGAAGAGTTACTCTCATTAGAAGGTTGGCATGGGTAGCTAATCCATTCTTCCTCCTTTTGTTCGTCGCTCTCTTCTTCTTTTTCATCCAATGAGCTTTCAGGTTCATCAATTTCCTCCTCTTTTTCATCCAATGAGCTTTCAGGTTCATTAATTTCTTCTTCCACCGGTTCCTGCAAATTGTGAGTGCATTCTTGTGCATTAATGTGTCTCTCTTTATAATCAAGGATATAAGGATTCCTACTGTAGCATTCTATGCAAGAATTAAGGATAGTAGAGACATAATCTTTAAGGTCCTTACAAATAGCACAAGTTTCATAATTCTCAACCATGAAGGATTCTATCTCGGAGGCTCCCATAAATAAGACAAATTGTTCTACCTCTTCGAACCCATAATGAATATAGTAATTCCGATTATAGTTCTTAATTAAAAATTCCTCACTAAAGCCACATTGAAATTTAAGATGTTTAGTATCCTGTTGAGAGCAACAGTTTATATCATGGCGTCTAAGCAAGATTCTAGCCATTGTATTCAATTTTTCTATCATAGCACTCATTATTTTACCAGTTCTTGATTCTCTATAATTATTATAACATTCTATAAGCTCCAAGTAGGTTGTTGGTTCTCCCATAACAACAGTTTTTAATTTTTAGATTTTTCAAATTTTTATGGATTTTCGGGTATATAGGGAAAATAAAACAAGACAAAAAGAAACTAAGCAAAAGTAAACTAAGGAAAATAAAACTAGACAGAAATAAACTAAGCACAAATAAACTAGACAGAAATAAACTAGCAAGACAAAATAAGATAAAAAGGAGGTAGAGTGTACTCCCAGGTGAACTTATGAGTAGAGCTATGCCTCCCCGGCAACGGCGCCAAAAAATAGTCTTGATGACCCACAAGTATAGGGGATCGCAACAGTCTTCGAGGGAAGTAAAACCCAAATTTATTGATTCGACACAAGGGGAGGTAAAGAATACTTATAAGCCTTAACAACTGAGTTGTCAATTCAGCTGCACCTGGAAAAGCACTAGCAACAGGGGTGATGTGAAAGTAGCAGTGATATGAGATCAATAGTAACAGTAACACAGCAGCAGTAGTAGTAATATGAGAGCAATGGTACCAGAAAATAGTTGACATGTAGAACGAGTATATGATGATGAAAGATGGACCGGGTTCCCAGCTATCTACACTAGTGGTAACTCTCCAATAACAAGTGTTGGGTGAACAAATTACAGTTGGGCAATTGATAGGATTGATAAGGCATTAAGAAAGAACATCAATTCATTAATCATGTAGGCATGTTTTCCATATTTAGTCGTACGTGCTCGCAATGAGAAACTTGCACAACATCTATTGTCCTACCAGCCGGTGGCAGCCGGGCCTCAAGGGAATCTACTGGATATTAAGGTACTCCTTTTAATAGAGCACCGGAGCAAAGCATTAACACTCCGTGAAAACATGTGTCCCTCACATCACCGCCATCCTCCCTCCGGTTGTCCCGATTTCTGTCACTTCGGGCCTTTGGTTCCGGACACTGACATGTGCATACAACTTGTAGATACAATCTAAGCAATAATTATAGAGCTCAAATCTAAGATCATGCCACTCGGGCCCTAGTGACAAGCATTAAGCATAACAAGATTGCAGCAACAATAACTTCACAAACTTTATAGATAGACTAATCATAATGTATCATCCATCGGATCCCAACAAACACAACACCGATTACATCAGATGAATCTCAATCATGTAAGGCAGCTCATGAGATCATTGTATTGAAGTACATGGGGAGAGAATACCAACTAGCTACAGCTAGAACCCGTAGTCCATGGGGGAACTACTCACGGAGCATGATGGAGGCGATGGCGTTGATGGAGATGGCTTCCGGGCACTTCCCCGTCCCGCAGGGTGCCGGGACAGAGACTTCTGTCCCCCGAATTGAGTTTCGCGATGGTGGCGGCGCCCGGAGTCTTTCTGAGTTTTCAAGTGGTCCGGTGTTTTTAGGTCGAAAGGGGTTAAATAGGCGAAGAGGCGGCGTCGGAGGGGCACCAGGGCCCTCCTCATAGGCCGGCGCGGCCAGGGGCCTGCCCGCGCGGCCTTGTGGTGTCGGGGCCCTGGGCCTCCTCTCCGTCTCCCCTTCGGTGTTCTGGAGCCTCCCGGGAAAAATAAGATCTTTGGCGTTGATTTCGTCCAATTCCGAGAATATTGCCCGAACAGCCTTTCTGGAACCAAAAACAGCAGAACAGAACTGGCACGTGGCATCTTGTTAATAGGTTAGTTCCGGAAAACGCATAAAAACATCATAAAGTGCAAGCAAAACATGTAAGTATTGTCATAAAACAAGCATGGAACGACAGAAATTATGGATACGTCGGGGACGTATCACCACCTCCACCTCCACCTCCACCTCCACCTCCACCTCCAGCTCCAGCTCGACCTCCAGCTCCACCACCTCGTCCTCGTCCTCGTCCTCCTCCTCCTCCCGCGCCGTCCTCGTAACGCGGATTGCGACGCGGTTCCCTCCCACTCCTTGTAACATTGTTCTTGCGCTGTTGCATCTTCTTAAGCAAGCTCGACGAGTCCTCCTTGCCGCCGCTCATATTGTTCAATCACCTGCATTGAGAAAGAGAAAACAATTAAGAAGCATGTTGAAAAATATATAAATACTAAGCATAAAGACACTATGCAATTAAGAAGCATGTTGAAAAATATATAAATACTAAGCATAAAGACACTAAACAATTAAGAAGCATGTTGAAAAATATATAAGAAGCATAAACACATAAAAGACCCTCACCAGCCGTCATCAATCTCATCGTCAATCTCATTTTGTTTCTCCTTGTCACTATCACTATCACTATCTTTTGAGTAGTAAGTTGGATCTTGATAGACAGGTGGAGGCTCATCATCGCTATCATCTTCCACTTGTAACTTCTCGAGCATATCTATGTCCTTTAGATCCACCACTGACTCACCACGAGTTTCTGCATCGTTCCTGAGGTCCTCTTCAAGAACACATTCTAACTCAAAGTGCCCGAAGTCCTCTTCCTCTTGATAGAAAATTCCCTCGTATGTTACAGGGTCAATGTTGTTGTAATCGTCCTCGGAGGGAATCGGTAGGTTACCATGTGGCGATACCTGGAACACGACTTCCCAGCCGTTGAGTGCCGCTTTCTGGCATGGGTACGGTAAATAATAAACTTGCTTGGCTTGGTGAGCAACAATATAGACATCGGCTCCGGTATAGGTGGTGGAAGGCTTAACTTCAACTAACCCAATGGACTTGGTAATTCTCTGTCCACCTCTTGGGTCGAACCAATGACACTTGAACACAACGAGATTGAGTTGTTTGTTTGTACGATTGAAGGTCAGCTCGTATACATTCTCTAACCTCCCGTAGTAATCAAAGGTATCGGATCCTCTAGTGAAGACACCAGTATTTATCGTTTTTGGATTCGCCCGGCCCTTCTGGTGCAGTCACGCACGCGCAAGGCACTGCTTCGAGGCAGTGCTGGCCGGAGGTCCAACGGCCGACGCCGCGACCAGCTGCTGAATCAAGCCAATGATCTTCCCCAATTTGTCTGTACTGGTACTTTTTTTTCCTAAATCCCTGGTTAGCAATAACTCGACTGTTCTCTGCATTTTCTAGTATGAAAATCATTAAAATGAGGTTACACAATAAGATGGAGGATGATTATCTTGCCAATAATCTATTAGTCAACATAGAGGGTGATATTTTGGAGACATAGAGGGTTTCATGTCCTGCCTAACAACGAACTCCCTAGGGAGGGATCCGTCTCCCTTTGGTCAACGTTTAGGATGAAACTGCTTTTGTAGATGAAAAAAATCGCGTCTTTCAAGAATGTATATGTGACTGGTCATTTCCGACCGTTTGGAGGAAATCTGACCAATAGATATTGTGGTTTATACTTCATTAAACCAGATTATCTTTTGGATAGCTAGGTCGTCAGTTAGTATTCTATAAGCTAGCCCAGCCAACTAAGAGGTATAGTAAAATTTAATTTGATGCTGAAGTCATGATCTGATTCCAGAAATCTTCATCCTTACCAAACATTTTAATTAACTCTCTAGAGTAGCTCATGCCTTAGCAGGTCTACCTGTTTGCATGTTGGATCTATGCGGCGCTAATTGTCAAGTTGGTCCTAACTGGCTCAACGCCTCAACTTGACGAAGGGCTTAGCTGACTAATTAGGGAAACCTAATTGAGTAATTAGCCAAGATTTGGTCTAGAATAAGCATTGTTCTGAATCTTCTGATGGAAGTACGCAGGAGTAGTACTAATTATTGCGCATATTTGTGCATTTGCGGCCTCTGCAATCTCACTTATAGACTAGAGCAGGTATCAACAAATTCCATTGATGAAGGGAAAGAGAGTAGCTCACAGTGAGGAGGTTGCGTCCGCAGCACCGTCTCGCCGGCGTCGAGGAGGAGGCCGGGGCGAGGAGGAGGAGGCCGGGGCGAGGAGGAGCGGGGGCGGCGGCGGGTCAGGCGACCTGCGGTGGGGAGGGGGCAGGCCGGCCGTGGAGGTGGCGGGCGAGAGGAGGAGCGGGGCCGGCGGCGGGGGCTCAGTTGAGTAGGCGGCGGCGGGTAGGAGGCGGCGGCGGCGGCGGGTAGGAGGCGGCGGCGTCGGGCGGGAGGCGGCAGCGGCGGCGTCGGGCAGGAGGCGGCGGCGGCGGGATTGGGGGAGGGCGCGGGACTTGGGGAAAATGGGCGGGCTTTGGCGAGGAGGAGGCCGACCAGGGGATTTTTTCGGGCTCAGATCCCGAGCTACGCCGAGGGCCACCCATACGCCGAGGGCCACCCTCGGCTTAGCCAGGTGCATTTTTTTAATTTTTTTGTTTTTTCTTTCATTTTTTATTTCATTGTTTCTTTCATGGTCTAAAGAAGAACCACAGAGTATATATACCAGACAAAGGGATATGGGATCACATACATGGTATATATTTTTATGAGTTGTGCATGTTATCTTATTAAATTTGTTATTACGCCATGCGAAAATAGGTAAAATCTATTATTTTATGTCGTTTTAGTTTGATAGAGCTTTATTCTTACAATGATGAACCCATGGTGTACCAATGTTGTTGAATACTATTTCATGTTCATCGTATGTCATAATAATATTTTGATGTCATGTACTCCCTCTCAGTTACCACTGACGTGCCAGTTCTCTATCTTTTTTTCGCTTTCCGCAAACTTTACCATCTTAGACCTTTATCTCTCTTACATAACCTAAGGCCCACGCACGTGCCAAATATAGCCTCGTTCCGACAAACTATGTGCTGAAACGGGCCGTTTCCTACTCATTTCCCCTAAAAGCCATAGAACTCCGGACGAGATAGCCCTGTTCGTGAAGGGTTCTCCAAGATAATTGCCGTATCCCAGTTCCGTCTTTTGCAGTGGTTACTAGGACACATAAAATGACGCCACGCGGCTCCGCTCGATTTTTTGGCTCCGTTTGCTTTGCCAATGCGCAAAACGGGCCGCCGGGACATGCGGTATGGCGGGCGCGCGCTGCACCCGTCCGCCAACGCGCGAAACGGAAAACATTTAGCACATAAAATGACGCGGCCTAGACCTAAAAACATTTTTCCCTCCATTTATTGAGCGAAGGAAAGTGTCGCCCCAGTTCAAATCAGTTTCGGATTCGGCGGCACCGCAGGAGGGTGGGATTCCCAGATGGCTTCCGCGCGCATATGGCATGTGATAGGTGGCGCGCAGGAGGTATCCTACCGCCGCGCGGAGGTCCCGCGCGATACTGCGCACCATGTAGCTGCTTCACAAAAAAAGCCCTTCCGGCACCCCGAAAATGGAAAAACCGTCGCCCGTGGTTCGGATTGGAAATCCGCGACCGGGGCCTTGCTTCCCATCCTAAGGCCCACGCACGTGCCAAATATGGCCTCGTTCCGACAAACTATGTGCTGAAACGGGCCGTTTCCTACTCATTTCCCCTAAAAGCCATAGAACTCCGGACGAGATAGCCCTGTTCGTGAAGGGTTCTCCAAGATAATTGCCGTATCCCAGTTCCGTCTTTTGCAGTGGTTACTAGGACACATAAAATGACGCCACGCGGCTCCGCTCGATTTTTTGGCTCCGTTTGCTTTGCCAACTGCGCAAAACGGGGCCGCCGGGACATGCGGTATGGCCGTACCGGGCGCGCGCGTGCACCCGTCCGCCAACGCGCGAAACGGAAAACATTTAGCACATAAAATGACGCGTCCCAGACCTAAAAACATTTTTCCTCCATTTATTGAGCGAAGGAAAGTGTCGCCCCAGTTCAAATCCGGACTTTCCAGCGGATTCGGCGGGGCACCGCAGGAAGCGGGTGGGATTCCGATGGCTTCCGCGCGCATATGGCATGTGATAGGTGGTGCGTAGGAGGTATCCTACCGCCGCGCGAGGTCCCGCGCGATACTGAAATGCGCACCATGTAGCTGCTTCACAAAAAAAGCCCTTCCGGCACCCCGAAAATGGAAAAACCGTCGCCCGTGGTTCGGATTGGAAATCCGCGACCGGGGCCTTGCTTCCCATCCTAAGGCCCACGCAAGTGCCAAATATGGCCTCGTTCCGACAAACTATGTGCTGAAACGGGCCGTTTCCTACTCATTTCCCCTAAAAGCCATAGAACTCCGGACGAGATAGCCCTGTTCGTGAAGGGTTCTCCAAGATAATTGCCGTATCCCAGTTCCGTCTTTTGCAGTGGTTACTAGGACACATAAAATGACGCCACGCGGCTCCGCTCGATTTTTTGGCTCCGTTTGCTTTGCCAACTGCGCAAAACGGGGCCGGGGACATGCGGTATGGCCGTACCGGGCGCGCGCGTGCACCCGTCCGCCAACGCGCGAAACGGAAAACATTTAGCACATAAAATGACGCGTCCTAGACCTAAAAACATTTTTCCCTCCATTTATTGAGCGAAGGAAAGTGTCGCCCAGTTCAAATCCGGCCCCAGCGGATTCGGCGGGGCACCGCAGAAGCGGGTGGGATTCCCGATGGCTTCCGCGCGCATATGGCATGTGATAGGTGGTGCGTAGGAGGTATCCTACCGCTGCGCGGAGGTCCCGCGCGATACTGAAATGCGCACCATGTAGCTGCTTCACAAAAAAAGCCCTTCCGGCACCCCGAAAATGGAAAAACCGTCGCCCGTGGTTCGGATTGGAAATCCGCGACCGGGCCTTGCTTCCCATCCTAAGGCCCACGCACGTGCCAAATATGGCCTCGTTCCGACAAACTATGTGGTGAAACGGGCCGTTTCCTACTCATTTCCCTAAAAGCCATAGAACTCCGGACGAGATAGCCCTGTTCGTGAAGGGTTCTCCAAGATAATTGCCGTATCCCAGTTCCGTCTTTTGCAGTGGTTACTAGGACACATAAAATGATGCCACGCGGCTCCGCTCGATTTTTTGGCTCCGTTTGCTTTGCCAACTGCGCAAAACGGCCGCCGGACATGCGGTATGGCCGTACCGGGCGCGCGCGTGCGTCCGCCAACGCGCGAAACGGAAAACATTTAGCACATAAAATGACGCGTCCTAGACCTAAAAACATTTTTCCCTCCATTTATTGAGCGAAGGAAAGTGTCGCCCGTTCAAATCCGGTCAGTTTTCAAGGCACCGCAGAAGCGGGTGGGATTCCCATGGCTTCCGCGCGCATATGGCATGTGATAGGTGGTGCGTAGGAGGTATCCATACCGCTGCGCGGAGGTCCCGCGCGATACTGAAATGCGCACCATGTAGCCGCTTCACAAAAAAAGCCCTTCCGGCACCCCGAAAATGGAAAAACCCTCGCCCGTGGTTCGGATTGAAATGCGACCGGGCCTTGCTTCCCATCCTAAGGCCCACGCACGTGCCAAATATGGCCTCGTTCCGACAAACTATGTGGTGAAACGGGCCGTTTCCTCATTTCCCCTAAAATCCGTAGAACTCCGGACGAGATAGCCCTGTTCGTGAAGGGTTTTCCAAGATAATTGCCGTATCCCAGTTCCGTCTTTTGCAGTGGTTACTAGGACACATAAAATGACGCCACGCGGCTCCGCTCGATTTTTTGGCTCCGTTTGCTTTGCCAACTGCGCAAAACGGGGCCGCCGGGACATGCGGTATGGCCGTACCGGGCGTGTGCACCCGTCCGCCAACGCGCGAAACGGAAAACATTTAGCACATAAAATGACGCGTCCTAGACCTAAAAACATTTTTCCTCCATTTATTGAGCGAAGGAAAGTGTCGCTCAACCGGTCGTTTCCGGCGGCGGGCACCGCAGAAGCGGGTGGGATTCCCATGGCTTCCGCGCGCATGGCATGTGATAGGTGGTGCGTAGGAGGTATCCTACCGCTGCGCGGAGGTCCCGCGATACGAAATGCGCACCATGTAGCTGCTTCACAAAAAAAAGCCCTTCCGACACCCCGAAAATGGAAAAACCCTCGCCGTGGTTCGGATTGGAAATCCGCGACCGGGGCCTTGCTTCCCATCCTAAGGCCCATGCACGTGCCAAATATGGCCTCGTTCCGACAAACTATGTGGTGAAACGGGCCGTTTCCTACTCATTTCCCTAAAAGCCATAGAGATAGCCCTGTTCGTGAAGGGTTTTCCAAGATAATTGCCGTATCCCAGTTCCGTCTTTTGCGGTGGTTACTAGGACACATAAAATGACGCCACGCGGCTCCGCTCGATTTTTTGGCTCCGTTTGCTTTGCCAACTGCGCAAAACGGGGCCGCCGGGACATGCGGTATGGCCGGGCGCGCGCGTGCACCCGTCCGCCAACGCGCGAAACGGAAAACATTTAGCACATAAAATGACGCGTCCTAGACCTAAAAACATTTTTCCCTCCATTTATTGAGCGAAGGAAAGTGTCGCCCCAGTTCAAATCCGGTCGTTTCCATTTGAGTGTGGCGGGAGTTTCACATACAGATCCTGGATTTTACCAAGTGTTAGCCCATGTATGCGGAAATCGTCAACAACGGGTACATCCAAGGTTAGCCAAACCTTACATCACACTTGTACACATATGTTATGGGCATATGCAAGTTTTCCAGCGATTCCGACGATCCGATGGTCTGTATCTTGAAAAACCCTAGGCGGGGACCCCGCAGATCTACCCCTATAGCTTTCTCCGTGTGAGGGTTTACCAATGGACTTTCTTACTTGCTTTGGTTTTTTTAGGACATATGTACATGGAAACCATAGGTTGGGCATACTTTACCATAAAATAGGCTCTGTTTGAGCCGTGGCGGGAGTTTCCACATACAGATCCTGCATTTCACCAAGTGCTAGCCCATGTATGCGGAAATCGTCAACGACTGGTACATGCAAGGTTAGAAAAACCTTACATCACACTTGTACACATATGTTAGGGACAAATGCAAGTTTTCAAGCGATTCCGACGCTCCGGTGATCTGTATCTTGGGAAACCCTAGGGCGGGGACCCTGCAGATCTACCCCTATAGCTTTCTCCGTGCGAGGGTTTACCAATGTTTGTTTTTATTTGCTTTGCTTTGTTTAGGACATATGCACATGGAAACCATAGGTTTGGAATGAAATAGGCCCCGGATGAGCCGTAGCAGGAGTTTCCACATACAAATCCTGGATTTTACCAAGTGTGGGCCCATGTATGCGGAAATCGTCAACGCCGGGTACATGCAAGGTTAGACAAACCTTACATCACACTTGTACACATATGTTAGGGACAAATGCAAGTTTTCAAGCGATTCCGACGCTCCGGTGATCTGTATCTTGGGAAACCCTAGGGCGGGGACCCTGCAGATCTACCCCTATAGCTTTCTCCGTGCGAGGGTTTACCAATGTTTGTTTTTATTTGCTTTGCTTTGTTTAGGACATATGCACATGGAAACCATAGGTTTGGAATGAAATAGGCCCCGGATGAGCCGTAGCAGGAGTTTCCACATACAAATCCTGGATTTTACCAAGTGTGGGCCCATGTATGCGGAAATCGTCAACGCGGGTACATGCAAGGTTAGACAAACCTTACATCACACTTGTACACATATGTTAGGGACAAATGCAAGTTTTCAAGCGATTCCGACGCTCCGGTGATCCGTATCTTGGGAAACCCTAGGGCGGGGACCCTGCAGATCTACCCCTATAGCTTTCTCCGTGCGAGGGTTTACCAATGTTTGTTTTTATTTGCTTTGCTTTGTTTAGGACATATGCACATGGAAACCATAGGTTTGGAATGAAATAGGCCCCGGATGAGCCGTAGCAGGAGTTTCCACATACAAATCCTGGATTTTACCAAGTGTGGGCCCATGTATGCGGAAATCGTCAACGCCGGGTACATGCAAGGTTAGACAAACCTTACATCACACTTGTACACATATGTTAGGGACAAATGCAAGTTTTCAAGCGATTCCGACGCTCCGGTGATCTGTATCTTGGGAAACCCTAGGGCGGGGACCCCCAGATCTACCCCTATAGCTTTCTCCGTGCGAGGGTTTACCAATGGATTTTTTTATTTTCTTTGCTTTGTTTAGGACATATGCACATGGAAACCATAGGTTTGGAATGAAATAGGCCCCGGATGAGCCGTAGGAGTTTCCACATACAAATCCTGGATTTTACCAAGTGTGGGCCCATGTATGCGGAAATCGTCAACGCCGGGTACATGCAAGGTTAGACAAACCTTACATCACACTTGTACACATATGTTAGGGACAAATGCAAGTTTTCAAGCGATTCCGACGCTCCGGTGATCTGTATCTTGGGAAACCCTAGGCCGGGGACCTTGCAGATCTACCCCTATAGCTTTTTCGTGCGAGGGTTCACCAATGGATTTTTTTAATTTCTTTGCTTTGTTTAGGACATATGCACATGGAAACCATAGGTTTGGAATAAAATAGGCCCCGGATGAGCCGTAGCAGGAGTTTCCAGCGATTCGGACGCTCCGGTGGTTTGTATCTAGGGAAACCCTAGGGGGCGGGGACCCCGCAAATCTACCCCTAGGGTTAAGGTTAGGGTTAGAGTTAGGGTTAGCAATGGACTTTTTTTCTTTGTTTTAGGACATATGTACATCAATAGCAGATGTTGGGCCTACTGGATCCCGTCGACCCGTCTACGAAGAGCGTCACTCGTGGGATCTACATAAGCCATCTACCATTTTTTTTTTAAAAGTAACTATTTTTACATAATTCATACTAGTACATAAATAAAACAAACATAATATAAAGTTAATGACCGAGAAGAAAAAAAGAAAAAAAAGTGTATGCCGAGGGTGGCCGTCGGCATAGGTGGGTGATGCCCTATGCCGAGGGTGGCCCTCGGCGCCTCGCTGACGCCGTGACCGGGCCGTCACGGCCGGAGCGGGACCGGAGCACATGCTAGTGCTACGCCGACGGCCTTCAGTACGCCGAGGGTGGCCGTCGGCGTATCCGTCTCTACGCCGAGGGTATGTCTACGCCGAGGGTCTAGATGGGCCGCTGCCATGGACCGGACGTACGCCGACGGCCCCGACATTTGGCCGTCGGCGTACGCCACGGCCGTCGGCGGGCAGCGAGCCATTCCTGTAGTGTGAGTGTGTGACAGTACTGATATGGGCTAGCTAGCTGCTCCTATATATGCATGGATCGGTGGCAGCTGGAAACTGACAAACGTGGCACCACCGCATCATCGGGCGCGCGATCACCTCTTCGAAACAAAAACTGGAACAGCCAGCTATGCTCAACCAGGTATCCATCCGATCCGTCCACAAACAAGTATACATGCGGGTTTTATAAGATAAATTATAAATTGAAGTAAAAATACATTAAAAAGATGTATCTTTTCTCCTTAATTCTTCCATCTCTAATAAGATAAGTGCATATAGAAAATAAGGAGAACATGTGCTTAATATTATGGTCATGCATCCAAGTAGCTTCTGATCTGTATCCCCCGACTAGTATGGCCAACATCTTCGGTATTGGCTTCATGGGATCGATCACAGATTTAGAACGTTTATTCGGGTGGGGGCGCTTGCCATTATATGGTCGCTATGGCTGTGTAGAAATGACAAAGTCTTTAATGATAAGAATTGTTCTCTCTTGCAGGTTATCTACAGGTGTACCGCTACTCTTCCGTCGTGGTCCTGGCTGGAGAACCGCGACCTGTTTACGGAGGTCTGTACACGGTTGGAGGACACGGCGAGGGATACTTTTTCCCTACATGGGTAGTAGCATAATCTACGGATTGAGCCTCCGCCTTCACCTTAGATGTTTTTACATTCTCTCAGGCTGATATGTAATTCGCATTTTTTAGCACTCCAGATTATTGAGACTCTTTAAACGGCTGTGTGCATCTTAGCTATGCAGAGGTCGGGTGTAATTGCTTATTAGGAGTAATAAAGCGCCCATTATAAAAAAAGTGCTTAATATTATTACGTTTGATTTGAGTGAAGTGAGAGAAAAAACAATGAAAATACATTGAAAATATAGGAGTACATTTTTTGTGGATAAAGTTTAAAGCTAAATGTCCACTTATATAAGCTAGAAAAAAGTAGTGGAAAAGCCAAACGCCCAAACCACGTACGCTCGCTAGCTGTACACATAGTCACATACACGCGCAACGTGGCACGTGCATATGAGCTCATGCTGCGGCCGTAGGCGCACCAGGTTGGACGCCAGTAATAATAATTTAGAAAGAATCTGATTCCAGCGCTAGCCTAGTGCATTAGTGCGCCGTGACCGTACGTCGCCATGAAATCAACCGTCGTGGCCGTGGTCGTCCATGCTGCATGTGCAGTGAAGCATTTTATTCCCTCCCGGCCGGGGGAATGTCTTCGGAGTATAGATTTGATTGATTAATTCCTGGAATATGTCTACAAAATTGTTTCGATCGATGCACCATCCGTGATCAGTTCATGGATCTTGATTCTCGACCTGTCTGGCTCAAATCGATCGCTACTTCACTATAAAAAAATAGAAAAATATCCGGGGAATAAATAAATAAATAATTGATCTGTTGCACTTTGGATGACAGCCAGTGGTGCCTAGTATTCGTACATCATGACGTGGATCTGGTCGCTAATTGGAGTCTATGATTGTGGCATGGACATCCATCGAACTGTTTGCACGTACCATCGGCCTTATTGATCGTGTGTAGGTACTGCCAATGGAAGACCAAAGCACCACGCAAGCATGGAGCGGGATATATTATCGCTTGGCGTGACTACCACACAATATGCCTTCACAGCTGACTCAATTGAATTGGTCGGTCACATAGTGTTTATTAAACCGTCACAATGCAAGGCTAGCCTAGACGATGATGCGCTCAACTTTGGCGCATGGTTAAGCTGATGAAATCATCTGTGTATCGTAGAGCGGACCTTAGCAAGCAGGGGTTACCTTCCCAAACTCCCGCGCTTTGGATGATCGCAAACGACTTAGACTAGCCACAATCAAAATATCATAGGTAGATGTATGAAAAAAACTGATGTGGCAATGCAATTAAAATGAGAGAGAAACATTATTCTTATACAGTTAGTTTTGAACCATCTGTATGCTTAATTTCGCATTGTGACTAGTCTAATGTTGCTATATATGTGGTTACCTCATTAATTTCGCATACAGATAGTTTGAACCATTAACATTGTAAAGAATTTTACAGTAGATGTACGCCAAGTTTAACTCTCACCCAAATACACTACCAAATCTCAGCTATATTTAATCACGCATCCGACACATCATATTCATACATACGGTTGCGATATATCTTGACCCGGTAGCTATACAGAGGAGAAAGCTATGAGCCTCCTTATTTTCTTACATCCCCATGTTCCTTTCCCATCATGGCATGAGAATGTCCTGCATGTTCTGCACGAAATTGTCATGAATGTGAAAAAAAGCGAACTTTTATTTACGGGCTGCATTCAAATGATTAGTGACCATATAGGAAAACGTGGATGTAAAGTACAATAAGAGAAAGGCATAACGACGGCATGAACGTTGCACACTTTACCTTGCCTTCTTCTTATGTAGTGTACTAATGTAACATTCCTATACACTATGTAGATCTAACACAACCACACAGACGGCAAACTAATTAACTCACCCGTCATATGAACCAGTGCTTACATATGTCTGTTGTCGGGGTGCAATCCTCCCCGGCCCACCTGGCATCCTCCCACCGCCCGCATCTCTTCCTTTCTTAGCCCCCTTTTCTATTTCTACCTCCTTCCATCCAAACCCTAGCATGTATATGAACGGTCACCTCCCACCGCTCTAGCCACCCACAGATCTACGTCTTCGAGTCGGTGCCATTTCCAACGGAGGATCCCCATCACGCTGCCGCCGCTCCACATTCTCGCATCACCTCTCCCAGAACGACCATGTGGTAGGATCATTGTCAAAGCCAGCCCACGGCAGTGGTTTCTTCGGCATCGACCCGAAGGCGGAGCCAAAGAAGCAAAACCGCGTGCGCGTGGGCGACTACATTGTGCAATGCATCACGGCCCTCTACGTGCATGTTCCTTGAACCAAGGTGAAGCTCTCCGACGGGTGGCACCTAAACCTGAACCCGGTTCCCGTGCCACCGCCGCGGGCGGGCGAGGACGACCAGACCAAAGCTCGATACAAATATGGAAAGGGAACATTATTGCTTGGCGTCATGCCGTCATGGTGGGTTAATTTTGTTGGTCGAAAGACGTGAAACAATGCTGTAGTGGAGCGTGGACGTATACATATGAACGAGCTTTTGCTTTGCTGATAGCTAGTGACGACGATGCGATTTAGTGCTAAAAGAAGAGCCTGGTGAGGACGCATGTCAACGGGATTGGCGAGATGAGCGCGTAGATGGATCGTGACGGAGAGTGCATATGTTGATCAGTCTCTCTCTCCGTCGTTGCACAACTTGCACTACAGCTTGAGTCGATTTCAGGTCTACTAGTAGTTAATTACGCGATATAACTTTATGTCCATCTGATAAGATAACATTATTTTGGTCCGCGCGTACGTACTGATGTGTACCCATATCCAAGTGTTTGGTTACGTAACCCAGCTGGATCGCTTTCAGATCAATTCGATCGATCACTCGTAGCACAAACTAATTTCAGCTGCGCTCCAAACCTGGCCAACAGTTTCCACTTAATTTGTGATGGCACAGTCGAAGTCCACTCGCCAAAGAATATGTTGCGTGAAAGAAACCACTTTGCCTGCCCCAAAATGGTAAAGGAACGACTGGACCAACCAACACTCCTCAAGTCTTGGCCGGGATGATGAAAACGATGATGTCTATGCATAGCACCACAAATATCGGACACCTTCCGGAAGCATTAGGGGCGTGATTGGTTGGTTGCATCCATTTTTTCACTTTCGGGGACGCTTTCTAGGGGCATTCAGACATGTCCGGTTCCAAATCAGTTTGTTAGAATTAATAGAATCATACCATTGACGCGTACTTTTTCATGTACGGTTCAAGTAAGGTGAAGTATATTAAGGAAGGTGTTAGCCCTTGCACGAGAGGCTCCATGTTTGCTCCTTGCGCTCTCCTAGGTTTGTCTCCACGAAAACCACCGATTCAGCTGTTTCCGGGCTCTGGTCCAGAGGTTCTAAGTCTGTGAGTTCTACAACGCGAAAGGATCTCAGTCATTCAGTCACCTAGAGTTCGGTCTTTCCAGGATGACGACTGATGTGTTAAACAGTTTTGTTAGTTCTCAGCAATAGTTCCCAGTCGAGTCCTACACAAACAAATTTACTTGATTCATGCAACTGAGTTGCGATTGATATTTTTTATTTACTAGGTTGCAACAAGGAAAAAGTCTTCAAACTAGTATTAAATTTGCTTCATGATTTGTGGTAATGGTAAGTTACAACCTCTTATAACTGAGATTCACAGATGTTAGACTGAGAATTAAGTTGGTTCTGTTAAAATATATAGCCTAGACCCTTCTAACAGTTTGGATTTTTAGAAAATTTGGCTAGTGCATCAATCAAATATAGTATCAGAGCTACAAGATCTCGGGATCAAATCTTACCCAATGCACTATTTAATTTACTCTAAATAGTTGTGGCCCTGATTACCCACGTTTAGAGTGTTAAAATATATAGCCTAGCGCTTTTCAACAATTCAGACTTTTAAATTTTTTGGCTTTTGGCTAGTGCATCAATCTAATAGGTTCTTTAGTCATACCTATATTAATTTGAAAGGATTCTCCCGGGGGCAAGCGGACCTCCTGTTGGATTTTGGCCACTGGCTATGCATGATAGAGAAATGTGTTTGTCCCCTGCATCTGTGTGCTCTTGATTCCTACTTTGAGATTGGTGCCAGTACACTGTTACATCAAGTTTTATTGGAAATCATTGTGTTTTGGTTTGGCAAGATACATTGAAACGCACTTATACCTAATTTTTTTTTGTTTTTGAAAAACAATAAAATGGTGCACACGGGAGGTCCTGTGCACGGGATAATTGCCGATCTCATGCATATATGGTACCGATCTACGGAGTAGTTCCCTCAGGCCGCCGCCACACTGGGGAAAGAAGTTCCCTCCGACTGCCGCCACCGACCGGAATCAATGTCCGATCCGAACATGCAATCAGCCGCGTATGCATGTCGATGGAATATTCTCATGGATCGCACGTGATCATTGTCGACCGAAAAGTATCGAGGGGAACGACTTGCCCTGTGTCGTCAACCAGCTGGTGATTAATAAGACAACCGCTAGCTAGCTGCGGCCAGCGGCCGCATGCATGTGCATGCACGTAGAGAGAGGTCGCTCGGACAAGCCAACCGGCTTCGATCGAGGGAAATATAGAACTAGCTAGGTTGGTGAAGACAATAGGAGCTTAAACAGGATGAAGGGAAGTGTATGATTTCTGGATTTGTGCTTCTGCATGCCACACATGACTGCCACACGCCCACACATATGTGCGTCCAAGTACCTTTCACCGAATCTAGCTACTCGACGCGATCGAAATGCGTGTATATAAGGAAACGAAGAAATCTCCGAGCACGTTCAAACGATATACTGAAGGGTCGATTAGCTAGATTGAGAAGTGTTCATTAAGGTATACTTAGTACTGTAACAACCAATGAAAGGGACACACCTACTAATTTAAAAAGTTGGGCCAATCACAAAATAAGAATCAGCTAGGACGTACGGAGAATATAGGTTACGTACACTTCAGAAATACAAAATGGAGGAGTAGCTCTATGCAGCCCTTTATTTTTAAATTCAGAAGTTATATATCAAAATTTCAAAAATTGCGCATGCAACCGATGCTATATATTATAAGTGTGCACAATCTCACCGCGGAATATCTTTTTATCCTAGGATACACAATATGATAAAAGTGTGGATATGAGTATAGTGAACAGTGCACATTTTTTAAACTTCAAAATATGTCGGACTTTGCTATTTTTGTGTAGCCCAAAATATAACGAATTTCGTATTGAGATTTTCATGCATGTAGTGGATATGAGTGTAGTGAACAGTGTATATTTTTGAAACTGCAAAACCTGTTGGACTTCGCTCTTTTTTGTGTGGCCTCGAAATATCAAGAATTCCATATTGAGATCTTGCACGCGTGTATAGTACAACATATACACGATGATTTTTTTCCCCCCAATCTTTCAAACAGGATTTCCGAAGAGGGCTACCTAGAGCTTAGGAGCCGGATCGAGAGTATTTTTTGGTATCTAGCGTGTTCTAGTTGAGTTTTTGACAAGAGGGGAGGGGAACTTGTTTGGGTGGACGACCCGGTTTGGATTCGATATCTAGTTTGGTTTACCTTTTTTTGTGTGTGTTGTAACGACTCGGAAAGATTTCATATTATATTTTTCTCCGCTGCTTGTTTTTTCGCGTCGTTTCGAAAACCATCATCATGCATGCATGATTATATCCATGTGTTTTGGCAAAATAAAATTATTTTTATAAAACCTAATTATTTTGTTTTCCCTCACATATGGTTTATATAATAAACTATCTCTTTGGCTATTCAATTAACAAACCCTAAAACAAAACTATTAAAACAAAATAAAACTATTTTTAAATGTTTTCAAATATCAAAATAAAAGTTGAACTTGCTCTGACTTGTATTTCAAATGTTCAAACCAGTTTTCAAAATCAAAATAAAAATAGGAAATAAAAGAGAATAAAAACCAAAACCCTATCTGCTAACCTCCCTCGACCCTATCTATCCCGGCGGCCCACACCCTCTCTTTCTCCCTGGCAACCCACCAGCCCAGCTCTCTGGCCCGCTCCTTCCTTCTAGCCCAAACCCACCGATGCGAACATAACGCTTCACTTGTTCTGTCGTCTTCCTGGATGAGTCATGCATGAGGTGTGCTCGCTTTCTCTCCCGTGGCTCACGTCACCATCCCAACGACCGCACCCACGCAGCGCCTCCTCTCCCTTTTAACTCGCCTCCAACACATGAGCAAACCCTAGCCTCCCCTCTCTTACCCCTCTCGCGCCGCACCCCCTCGTCTCTTCTTCTTTCCCTGAGCGCCTCCACCTCCTCCTCCTCGTCGCCCCGCCACAACAGACATCCCCTCACCGAGCCGACGCCACCAAGAGACGCGTGACGTTGTCCTCTTCATCCATGTCCAACTTTCCGGTTCCACACGTTGAGGCGACTCACGTGCTCCACCCCACGGTCCTCCTCTCGCTCTTTGTTGTCAAGGCCCTCCTCGACTTGGAGCCGGTCCGCCTGGACGATGCGCACTCTGCTTCCTTCCCCGACGCCGTCTACCTCCTCGAGCACTCCTGCTTCACGCCCAACCTATCGGTGAGACTCGCTGCCAACTCCTCCTTCGTCTCTGCCTCTAATGGCCTCCCCCACCACTGTAGCGCCGCCCGTCTCCGGCGTCTCTGTCGCCGCAACGCTACATCACTGAAGTTTTCTTTAGTTTCGTCAGGTAGCAACCAACAGATCCTTCACCAGCTCATCCTTCCACGTGGTGCCGGATCCCACTCGTCTGCCTCTCGGGCTAGGCTCCCTTCAGCTGTGAGCAATTTTCTTTAGATCCACTGCGTTTTCAAAACTCTAACCCGTGGTCCCTGCCTGTATTAGCTTTCAAGAAAACCCATGCTACTCTTTAAAATCAACACGGGGTCCTTCCCCCTTTTTGGAAATTAAAAACAAACCCTTTTCCTTTTAAAAAATAAATCTATTTTTCTATTTTAATTAATAAAAACCTTTTTGTTAATAACTTTTAAGTGGCAATTCAAATAAAAATAAGTTATACATGAAAATTGATCAGAAAAATGCAAGGATCATGAATATGCCATCCATACCTCTGTTAGAATCTCGCATCATGGCGTCTGTCGATAGTCGTGGATGTTCACCCTAATTGAAATCCCGGAGTATATCGCACACCGACTAGGGTTTCCCCGCTCCGACTAAATTTGAGGTAGCTCACCCCTGCCATGTTGTGTCATGCTAATCAACATTTAATATTGTCAGTAGAAATGTAACTCCAAACCTACCTGTGTGTTGGGATTCCGATCCCGCTTTAATTGGACAAGTTGCACTGTATGATCGTTGCCATGTCATGCATGCATGCATCTGCTCATGCTGATTCTTCCTAAGTAGTAGGAAGATTGCACCCGTTGTTCTTCCAGCATTTGCTTCTACCCGGACAGGATCACGAAGCGGTGTTGTGAGGTATGATAAGTTCTTATCCATGCGAGCCCACCTCCTTTACCTATTTTACAGTTTTACTCTCCTTGCTCTCCTGCTATCATTATGTTGCGATTCTGTTCGAGTCATGTGTCCTATTCCACTGTTACCATATGAGGCGTACCTATCCACTACCTATCACCGTTGTTTGTTGGTTGAGCCTTGCGATTCGTAGCGCATATTTAGGGATCTCCTTTTATCTCTATATCTGTTGGGCTTGTTGGGCAGTTATCACATGCTACATCATTTGTTGAAGATACTCATGTCTTACTTTATTATTAAAAACTAAAATTGCTAAGTAGTGGCATCTGTGATCCCCTTTGTGAAAGCATCGGATCTTTGTCTCGCTAATGTCTCTGAGGACCCGAGTTCTTGTTATCTGTTCCGAGATTGAGCGCCCTACCCGTGTGTGGGGAATCACTGAGACCCCCCCCCTCACCCATTACCTTTTCTCAAGTCTGTTGAAAAGGGGGCCACAACCTTGGTTTTATTTGCCTATGCCATGCTTTACTTACTGTTGCCTTCAGGTGTTTACTTCTGTTTGCCTTTTGTTTGCAACACGTTAGCGAGCGCGTGGGTTTGCAAGTTCTAGCCGTTAACGCAAACCCAGAGTCCGCTTCGGAGTACGGCCAAACTTCATCAGGATAGCTTAGTCGGGTGCCCCCTAGACTTTCTTGTTGATCTGGGAACGGTCTTGTTGTGAGACTCCGCACTTGTTAAGTGGAGTTGAGCATGTACATTTGGGCAACCCCTGCATGGTGTACATCTTTTCGAAAAGTCGTGTCCACGGTTAAGGACGACTTGGAGCTGTTTAACTCGATCATAGAACAACTTACACCTTTATGTCACTGCTAATAATTTGGTAATAACTTGCGTAGTAACTTACCATTACTACAGCTGATACCTAATAAAAATTGTCAACAGTGCGAGGGACCTTGTAAGTACTTCTTCCTTTGCAAAGGGAGAATGCATTGGTTGAGTTATGTTTGTAGAATATAGAACTGTTAGCTTGTGCGCTCTCTTACCTCCTCTGTTAGACGAAAGTTGTAGCGTGTCTCTATTGGCTTAGTTTTGCTGCCGCTAAACCCACCATATAGCCGGGCAATATACGTTGCCCACTTACTCTCGCCTTTCTTTCTCTTTTGTCTCTTCCCCCTTTTTTGGCAACCCTTGGCCCGACTTTCGCGGGTTTGAGATGATGATGTTAGCAAAGTTACCCTTCCGTCTTGGGCTGGGCAGGGTTATGGACGCCACTGGTTATCTTCAGAACTCTTATTCCCATTTGTATTTTGTCCGTACTTGGACGTATTTGATCTTCTATATGATTTAGATCTCTGTGTTGTATATTTGTATTCTTAACTCATTGGAGTCGTTGTTGTAATATATATGTTTCTTGTGGCTCTATTGTAAACATGTTCTGCTCGTGGTTATTTCTCTTGCATCACGTGTGTGATTCGTCGCGCACGTCATGTAGGAGAGCGTCTCAAAGTCGATATCGTGCGGATTTTAGCGGGATCGCTAGAATCCTTATGAATACCGATTTTGAGGCGTCACATGTGTCACTCGCGAAAGTTTTGCTTTGGTTAGATGATATATTAACTTATCATATTTCATGGCTTGTTTTGAACCAAACAAAAAAAAGGAGGAGAAGCAAACTTGATCAATACTTGAAGATGAGAAGTACTAGAGTACTACTGAACATTTTTAAATACAAACATTGTCTAACTGTCCAAGGACCAATACTAGCGTTGCAACTTTTAAAGACCCAACTTCAGGTCACAATCTTTGCTTGACCATGTGTCCCAAATCTGACTAAGGGCATCTCCAGCGGCGCGACGCAAATGGTCACTGAGCGACCGTTTTTGTTCGCCGTGACCGGAAATGCGTCTGGCACCACCTCCAGCGGGGCGACGGAAAGTGACCGGTATGCGCCTGGGATGCGTCTCCGCGGACGCAAAAACTATCCGCCCGCGTCTGGCGGATGTTTTGTCTGGCCCACCAGGCAGTGACACAGCGTCGATGCGTCTTCTCCGCCAGTACTGGCGCCGAGACGTCGCTTCGGCAGTCGCGTTAATGGCGATGCCTCGCGTGGCGCGCGGCCGTCGCCTACCTCTGCGCACGTAGTAATGGCGATGCCCCGCGTGGCGCGGCCGTCGCCCTGCCTCCGACCTATATAAACACGGGCGCGAGCATCTCATCTCCTCCCCACTAAACCCTAGCCGCCGCTGCCGTAGCCCCGCTTCTGCTCAACCCTAGCAGATCCACCATGAGAGCGCGGGACGCGGCCAGGCTGCCGCGCCTCCACCTCCACCTTCACCTCCCCCCGACCTCAATCTCCGACGAGGAGTTCGACTCCGAAGACAGCACCGACCTCCTCCACCCGGTCAGGGACGCTGCGGCCCTGGCTCTCGCGGAGGAAGAAGCAGAGGAGGAGCGGGCGGCCCATGTTTTTAACTATGTTTCAATTCAAAAAATGGGTCGCCTCGGTGGGAGCACACTCAGACGCAAACAGACGCGCGGACAAAATATGTCCGCGGAGCGACGCAAACGGACGCTCGCGACCACTTTTGAGCGTCTGAAATGCGTCGCGCCGCTGGAGATGCCCTAAATATACCATGAATACAAAGATCCAAATGCAACAATTGTATAGTCCTAGCACTATATATAAGACATTTCTGGAGCATAATTTGGCTGGCACAACGGAATCGGGAAAAAGTCATCACGTTGGAACGTGGCCTTTGCTCGAGAAGGGAAAAGCCAAGAGCTACGCTGCTGCTGCCGCGGCAGAGAACAAAAAAGCCTACCGCTGCATTTTTGTAAAGCCGCCGACGAGAGCGTCAGAGCGAGCCTGCAAAGCTATAGCGGGGCACGTGTGCGGCTTTTTTTTATGGAAAGGCACGTGTGGCTCCAGCATGTTGCGTTCCCAGGTGGGCCCACCTTGGCCTGGGAGATGTGGTGGGCCCCGCGAGAACGACGATGGAGCAAGCAAGGGCCCCGCTGGCCTGGTCAGTGGCGCGCACACGCAGCTGGCGCCGACTTTCCGACGTGTACCTGACGTGGACCGCCCTGGGGAAATTGGCAACGATGATGATCGCGACATGGTTGATGGGTGATGGCAACGGTTGCGAGACAGTGGTATGGGAGCAAGATGGCCCAGCGGGCGTCGCGCCTGATCGCGTACGTGATGCGATAATTGCATGTTGTTATCAAATTTGACTACACACCGCAACCTGATAGAGTAGCTAATGAATCCGTGGGATGTATATACATAACTATAACTATCTTCGTTTCGAAACAGACAATGTTTTAGGATTCATAACTATCTGCAGGCCACTCGGCAGCCGCACAATCATTCTTCCTCCTGGGTGCTCTCGGCTGTTCTCTTCTCCCACCCCGGCACTCGTCGATAGATCGCCTCTTCGCCGCTCACAATTTGACGCAACGACAGTTCGTAGTCGCTGCATCCCACACCCCGTTCCGTCCGTCGCCTCGCCGTCGTTGGAGTCGCTACATCTAGCCACTGCGTAGCACTCCCCGCCATACGCACTCCGCCACCGCTAGGAACTGCCGCTGCCGTCCGGAGAGACAGAGAGACCTACAAGGAGTCTTGGCCCGGAGTAGATGTGACTTCTTCTTCCCTAATGCACCAATGATGTAGAGATTTACGGTTTAAGACTTTCTGTTTGGATATTTTTAGTATTTGTAACTCGCTTACAAGTTGGGGCTATTCTCGCCGACGTGTAGTGTCCCGAGGTGACTATGCACCGGAAACGATTGACTTTCTAGCCTCAAGCGGCATTGCGCGCCGATGCCAAATCGACCGTTGTGGCATCCACGATCGTCTGTCGGTGAAAGCCATAGCTTTCGAAGGGACGAACACAGGTCGACGGTTCTACACCTGTTTCACAACACAATTTAAGTAGTGTCCTACATTGTTTAAATTTAGTTGCATGATGGTTTGTTGAAATTTGTTTCATAATTCATATATATAGGATGCCGTCAACTATGCCTTCTTGGGATGGGCTGATCCCGAGTGGACTTGCCATTACTTTGTGGGGCATGTATGAGAATTTTTTTTTTTCGGAGAAGTAAAATGGGTCGCTCATAATTTGCCATTAGTCGCGGTTGCGCAACCGCGACTAATTAAGCGCGACTAAAGGCCCCCTTTTAGTCGCGGTTGTTTACGAACCGCGACTAAAGGCCCGTCCACGTGGGCGGCTACCGTGCGTCTGAGCGAAGGACCTTTAGTCGCGGTTGGTGTCCCCAACCGGGACTAAAGGCTATTTCGTTAATTTTTTTAATTCATTTGGGTTTCTAATTTTTTACACTCCGTTTTTTTTTTTTTTCTCTTATTTCAGTTATTTGCATAGCTTAGTCTCTATCTCTAACTACACTTATCTCTAGTCAAATTACTTACTCTTGGTCAAACTTCCCGCTCGGTCACCCATCCTCCCACTACTCCACCTCTAGCACGCTTAACATCCGAGTTCCATTCCGTTCGCATCCAAGTGCTTCGCGCGCATGTATGTGATAGTAGTATCATATCAATCCTATTAACATGTTGATCGATGTCACATTTCTTTAGTGTTTGAATTTCAAATAATTCTTTTAATAAACAAAAGTAATGATGTAATAATAATATTGAATAAATAAATAAACATTAACTTTTTAATTTGTATTATTTTTAATTTTATTAATTAATTAATATATTTTTTGCCAAACCTAAAATCTAAAAATTTGAAAATCTAAAAATTGGGTAAAAATGATAGTAATCTTTATGCAGAATGAAATTATTAATTTTAGGTTTTAAAAAATTAAAAAAATATATAATACTTAATTTATAAAAAAACTAAAATCTTCCTGCTTTTGTATTTCCATTTGGAATTTTGAGAATCTAAAAATTAGCTAACCGGGTAAACCCGGGTGAATTCGGATGTAACTTTTTCCCAGGATTTTTTTGATATATTATACGTTTTTTTCGACGTCGTATGCAAAAGTTATTGCGGTTTTACCATTTTTTAAACTTTTTTTGCAAAAAAAGGAAATTCGAATTTCTTAATTTCTCCGAATAGTAGGTTGCATAACATACAAGAATCTGAAAACAAATTTTTTTTTGAATTTTCTATCATTTTCTTTTGTATTTTACAAACCATAAAAGGCGATCCACGGGGGGGTGCAGGGTGCGTGGGAGTACAAAAACCTTAAAAACCTTTTGGTTGGGGACACCAACCGCGACTAAAGACCCTTTGTCGCGGTTGATGTCCCCAACCGCTAAAGATTTTTCCGCCGGCCGCATCCTTCCATAGCCCTTTAGTCGCGGTTGGCTAACCGCGACTAAAGGGGTACCCTTTCGTCGCGGATGGAGCATTAGTCGCGGGTTGCCTCCCAACCGCGACTAAAGCCCCCTTTAGTCGCGGTTCGAATATTTCCGGGACTAATGGAGGTGGACGGAAGCCTCTTTTTCTACTAGTGCAAAAGCTTTGCCTCATCCATTAATTAAGCAGAAGGTGCTCGATTTTTAGGAGAAAATCGGACAAAAACCTACAAAGACAGGGCCAAGCCCACACCCCACCCACACGACGCCACGAAGGCACACCGAGCCACCCTGGCTACCCACATAAGCTACACAAACGCGAAGCTCGAGTTGGCCTATGCCAAACAGATGGCTCCCCAAGAAAAGGCCGGTAGCTCCGATTCGACGACGAGCCGCGGAGAGAGATGCACAAGACCTGCGCCGAAAAGGACCTTCACCGTCGAACCGCCCCTCGAAGGTCATCGTACACCACCCAAAGGCAGCTTCGACTTCACAGCGAGAGGAGGCCAACCTGAAGACATTCGGACACGCCGGAACGGAGCCGACTAACACGGTCTTGCAGCAACCAAACCATGCTCAACGCCATTGTCGTTGCCGCCCAAGCCCACCGTCGAGAGACACCTTATCGCCCAAGCGACCCAAGGTCAAGCACCCTCGAAGATGACGAACATTCGGAGCCGCCGCTCCGACATACCGCTGCTCCGTCGCGCCCTGCGCGTCCACCAAGACCACCACCTTCCGGGGCCGCCCCGACGTACCACCGCTCGCTCTCGAGCTGCGACGTGATGACCCACAAGTATAGGGGGTGTATCGTAGTACTTTCGATAAATAAGAGTGTCGAACCCAACGAGGAGCAGAAGGTGTTGACAAGCAGTTTCGATGAAGGTTTCACTGTAAATGCTCACAGACAAGTATTCAGGGGGTTTTGATATTGCAGATAAATAAAGTACAAGTAAATAAAATGCGAGAGAAATAATTGCAGCGAGTGGCCCAATCCTTTTTAGCACAAAGGACAAGCCGGTTTGTTTACTTATAATGACCAAACGTTCTTGAGGACACACGGGGATTTTAGTCTAGTGCTTTCGCTACATACAGCTGATTAATCTTCATTGTTTTGATAAGTGTTGTGTGGGTGAACCTATGCTAATGCACCGCCCTTCCTAGGACTAATACATACTTGTGATTATACCCCTTGCAAGCATCCGCAACTACAAGAAAGTAATTAAGATAAATCTAACCACAGCCTTAAACTCTGAGATCCTGCGATCCCTCCTGCATCGATATACTAACGGGGGCTTAGGTTTCTGTCACTCCGGCAACCCCGCAATTAGCAACCGAATACAAGATGCACTCCCCTAGGCCCATAAATGGTGAAGTGTCGTGTAGTCGACGTTCACACGACACCACTAGAAGAATGACACCACAACTTAAATATCATAACATTGAATATTACTCAACCATAATTCACTACTAGCATTTAGACTTCACCCATGTCCTCAAGAACTAAACGAACTACTCACGAGACATCATATGGAATACAATCAGAGGTGATATGATGATGAATAACAATCTGAACATAAACCTTGGTTCAATGGTTTCACTCAATAGCATCTACAACAAGTATAGAATAACACCGGGAGAGTTTCCCCTATCAAACAATCAAGATTTAACCCGAATTGCTACAGCGATGACGAGGTGCAGCGGTGGTGATGGCGGTGTAGATGGTGGAGATGATGATGATGATGATGGAGATGATGTCCCGCTCGATGACGATGGCGATGGCGTCGATTTCCCCCTCCGGGAGGGAATTTCCCCGGCGGATTCCTGCCCGCCGGAGAGCTCTTTTCTCTCTGGTGCTCTCCGCCCCGCAGAGGCGGCTGTAACCCTTCGTGAGGATCCCTCTGTGGCTTAGGTTTTCGGGACGAAGGAGTACGCGAAGAAAAGGAGGCGAAAAGGGTCGTGGGCCCCCCATAGGGTGGCGCGGCCAGGGCCTGGGCCGCGCCGCCTATGGTCTGGGCCCACATGGCCCTCTCTTCTTCCCCTTCGGCTCCCTCCGTCATCTGGAAAAATAGGAATTTTCGTGAAATTCCCTTCCACAGTCGATCTTCCGAAATATTGCGTTCTGACGGTGCTTTTTCCAGCAGAATCCTGGCTCCGGTGCTTGATCCTCCAATGATGATGAAACATGCAAAATAGATGAAATAACATAAGTATTGTGTCCCAATATGAAATATATCAATGAATAACAGCAAATTATGATACAAAATAGTGATGCAAATTGGACGTATCAACTCCCCCCAAGCTTAGACCTCGCTTGTCCCCAAGCGAAACTGAGCTCGAGAAACAAGACCACATGTTTATGGAGTGAAGAGTCGATAAATAAAATACGGACAAGAAGCATCATATTCATTCACACAAGACATTCTAGTAAACAACTTCCTCATATAACTCATCTCGAAATAAGTAAAGAGAAATCACAAGTAAAGGTGCATAAGAAATCATAGTTGGTGATGGCAAACTTTGTTCTTGGTCAGAGAACTGCTAACGGATTGTACTTCTAAGCAAAGCTTTCATATTAGAATTTATAGCTGAGCCTTCATATTTAAGCATAACAATCTCTTCATAATCATTGATAACTTCAAAGTCATATTCATTCAGATAAAATTGGTACTAAACAAGAAAGTATAAAAGACATGATCAACTGAATCATAGCATAAATGATTGGTTCACAACAACTCAATTGCTTGCTTAGGATAGAGGGAAATAGGTATACTGACTCAACATAAAAGTAAAAGACAGGCCCTTCGCAGAGGGAAGCAGGGATTAAATCATGTGCTAGAGCTTTTCAAGTTTTGAAATCATATAAAGAGAATAAAAGTAAAATTTTGAGCGGTGTTTGTTGTTGTCAACGAATGGTAGCGGGTACTCTAACCCCCTTGCCAAACGAACCTTCCAAGAGCGGCTCCCATGAGGGACGGCATCTCTACCAGCAAGGTAGATCATCCCCCTTCTCTTTTGTTTACACATGTATTTTAGTTTTATTTAGGATGACACTCCCCCCAACCTTGGCTTTCTCAATCCATGGCTAACCGAATCCTCGGGTGCCTTCCAACATTCACATACCATGGAGGAGTGTCTATTGCAAAATTAAGTTGCTTACTGATGAATCAGAGCAAAACATGTGAAGAGAATTATTAATGAAAGTTATTAATTGAGGCTGGGAACCTCATTGCCAGCTCTTATTGCAAAGTTATTGGGTAAGCGGATGTGCCGCTAGTCCATTAGGAAAAGTTCGCCCAACAAGATTGAAAGATAAAACACCACATACTTCCTCATGAGCTATAAAACATTGACACAAATAAGAAGTAGTATAGTTTGAATAATTTAAAGGTAGCACATGAAGTATTTACTTGGAATGGCAGAAAATACCATGTAGTAGGTAGGTATGGTGGACACAAATGGCATAGGTTTGGTCTAAGGTTATGGATGTATGAGAAGCATTCCTCTCGATACAGGTCTTTGGCTAGCAAGGTTTGATAGCAAGCATAAAGGTTGAGGGAAACAAACAAATATACATATGATAGAAACAATCATGCATCTTTCTCATAAGCACAAGCAATTTTAACTTAAGAATACTAAGCATAGAGATAATGGAGTAATGTATCTAAGTGTATTTCTCTCTTCTATTAAACATCAAGATGTTGTTGCTATTGACCAATGCTAAGTTTGCCAAAACCAAATAGATTTACTTAATGTTCCCAAAGTGATATCAATACTCATGTCAAGAGTAATCATATAATGGAGATTGCAAACTAAAATAAGGTGTGCAAAAAGTAAATGATAAGACTTCTCATTAATATTCCATAACGATAACTCACACCAACGGATACATAGATAACTAACTAAGAGAGATACTTCCACATTGCATACTATTCTATATGATAACTTCCCTACTCATGATATGACACTACTTGATAGTAAAAGATAAAGGTGGTGGTGATGTGATACCGCGGCACTCCCCCAAGCTTGGAACAAACCAAGGGGATGCCAATACCGATGATGAATTACTCCTTCGGCGATGGTGGTGATGAATTCCTGACAAGCTTCTCAATAAGCTCCTGGAGCTCGTCAATCCTGTATATGAGATTGCGAATCATCTCTGAATTGTGCTCGACGCGGTTAAGGAGTCTGTCCGACGGTGAGTCCCAACTCTTGGAGTTATTTCCCCACTCTTCAGCCTCAGGCTCCTTCTCTCCTGCAGTGTCAGAACGGTTTATATCCCAATTACTTGGCAACACTACCTTGGGGGTCCTTTCAGTTTGGCGATCGTAGATTAGATTGCGGTAAGGGTTGTAATGGCTCGGATAAGATGTCCTTGGAGCCAAGTAGTGACGTGGAACCGCTCCTCCGGTGGCGATTCGTGCACTCCTCTTGATGTTGGATGGACTTGATATCACGCCAATACTTGCGACGGTGGCTTGTTGGCGTTCCTGCGGAGCTTCCTCCACTTCTTCATCCTCTCTTACATCTTCTTTCTTCAGCTCCGGGTCTTGAATATTTTCCTTCGAAGGTTCCTTGTCCTTGTTGTTGGAGACCATGGTGCTTCTAGATCAAAACAAATCTGGCAGAAAACAGCTCGAAACGAAACACGACGAGAAAACGATATTACGGACCTCCAGGGGTCCGGGGGATTATATAGCAAATATTTTTACGACAAAAGGAAGGTTCCAGGCCGAAAACGAGTGGAAACGGGACGCCGAGGTGCCGTCACCATAGGTCGGCGCGGCCAGGGTGGGGCCCGCGCCGGCCTGGTGACGGGCCCTCGCGCGTCTTTTCCACTCCGTTTCGATTCCGTAATTTTTCATATTTTCCAAAAACAGCAGAAATAATGTTCGGAAAGGTAAACGCGGACTTTTTATTACCTATACTGTTACCTATTCAAAGTCCAGTTCTGGCGGACTGTCAATTTGTCCTTTGATGAAAGCCTCCGGTGTTTCCACTTGAATAATATCAACATCAACATTATAAGAATCGCCCGAGATATAATGCTTGAGTCTTTGTCCATTCACCACTTGTGTGGCATTGCCTTGGAGAGAGCTAATTTTAATTGCTCCTGAACGATACACCTCCTCAACAACATATGGTCCTTCCCACTTCGAGAGTAATTTCCCTGCAAAGAATCTGAGACGAGACCGATACAATAGAACTTGATCTCCAACATTAAATTCTCTTTTAATGATCCTTCTATCATGCCACTTCTTAACTTTTTCTTTAAAGAGTTTAGCATTTTCATAAGCTTCACTTCTCCATTCATCTAGAGAACTTAATTGCAACAACCTCTTATTACCGGCTAATTTAGGATCTTTATTTAATTCTCTAACAGCCCAATAAGCTTTGTGCTCTAGTTCTAAAGGTAAATGACAAGCTTTTCCATAAACCATTTTATAAGGCGACATTCCCATAGGATTTTTATAAGCAGTTCTATAAGCCCATAACGCTTCTTTCAATTTGCTAGGCCAATTCTTTCTAGATTTATTAACAGTCTTACCCAAGATAGCTTTAATCTCTCTATTTGATAATTCTACTTGACCGCTAGTTTGAGGGTGATAAGCAGAAGCAATTCTATGATTAATACCATACTTAGCAAGAGTTTTTCTAAAACCTCCATGAATGAAATGAGAACCTCCATCAGTCATAATATATCTAGGTACTCCAAATCTAGGAAATATAATATCTACCAGCATTTTTATAGAGGTCTCACCATCAGCACTTTTTGTAGGTATAGCTTCTACCCATTTAGTAACATAATCAACAGCGACAAGTATATGAGTGTTACCGTCTGAAGAAGGGAAAGGTCCCATGAAGTCGAATCCCCAACAATCGAATGGTTCAATAACAAGAGTATAATTCATAGGCATTTCATTGCGTCTAGAGATATTACCAACTCTTTGACATTCATCACAAGATAAAATAAATTTCCTTGCATCTTTGAAGAGTGTTGGCCAATAAAAACCTGATTGTAGAACCTTTTGCGCGGTTCTATCTCCAGCGTGATGTCCTCCATAAACACTTCCATGACATTTATTCAATATCTCCTGTTGTTCATATTCAGGAACACATCTTCGCATAATACCATCCACTCCTTCTTTATATAAGTGTGGGTCATCCCAAAAATAATGCCTCAAGTCATAAAAGAATTTCCTCCTTTGCTGAGCTGAAAAGGTTGGAGGCAAATACTTCGAAACAATAAAGTTAGCATAATCTGCATACCAAGGGCTCTCTCGCGAGCTCACCTTTATTACAGCCAATTGTTCATTTGGAAAACTATCATTAACAGGAACAGGATCATAAGCAATATTTTCCAATCTAGACAAATTATCAGCAACAGGATTATCAGCACCTTTCCTATCTATAATGTGTAAATCAAATTCTTGCAACAGAAGTACCCATCTAATAAGCCTTGGCTTAGCATCTTTCTTTGTCATAAGGTATCTAATTGCAGCATGATCAGTATGAATTGTAACTTTTGAATCAACAATATAAGGTCTAAACTTATCACAAGCAAAGACTACAGCTAACAATTCCTTTTCAGTTGTAGCATAATTTCTTTGAGCAGCATCAAGAGTCTTACTAGCATAATGAATAACATTTAATTTTTTATCTACTCGCTGTCCAAGAACAGCGCCTACAGCAAAATCACTAGCATCACACATAATTTCAAAAGGCAAATTCCAATCAGGAGGTTCAACTACAGGAGCAGTTGTTAAGGCTTTCTTTAGAGTTTCAAAAGCTTCCTTACAATCATCATCAAAAACAAAAGGTACATCTTTTTGAAGAAGATTAGTAAGAGGCTTTGAAATTTTAGAGAAATCTTTAATAAATCTCCTATAAAACCCAGCATGACCAAGAACACTACGAATACCTTTAACATCCCTCGGATAGGGCATCTTCTCAATTGCTTCAACTTTAGCTCTATCAACTTCAATACCTCTCTCGGAAATTTTATGTCCCAATACAATTCCTTCATTAACCATAAAGTGGCATTTCTCCCAATTAAGAACAAGGTTAGTTTCTTCACATCTCTGCAAAACTTTATCGAGGTTTCGCAAGCAATTATCAAAAGAATTCCCATAGACAGAAAAATCATCCATGAACACCTCTACAATACTTTCGCAAAAACCATGAAAAATAGCAGACATGCATCTTTGAAAAGTAGCAGGAGCATTACATAAACCAAAAGGCATACGCCTATAAGCATAAGTTCCATAAGGACAAGTAAAAGTGGTTTTCTCTTGATCTTTAGCTTTAACAGCAATTTGTGAAAACCCAGAATAACCATCAAGAAAGCAAAAATGAGTATTTTTAGACAACCTCTCTAACATTTGATCAATAAAGGGTAAAGGGTAATGATCTTTCTTAGTAACTTTATTAACTTTTCGAAAATCAATGCACATTCTATAACCTACAACTATTCTTTGAGGAATAAGCTCATCATTATCATTAGGCACAACAGTCATTCCTCCTTTCTTAGGGACACAATGAACAGGACTAACCCATCTACTATCAGCAATAGGATATATAATACCAGCTTCAAGGAGTTTTAATACCTCGTTCCTTACCACTTCCTTCATCTTCGGAATTAGACGACGTTGATGTTCAACAACGGGCTTTGCATCTTCTTCCATATTAATAGCATGTTGGCAAATAGAAGGAGAAATCCCTTTCAAATCATCAAGAGTATAGCCAATAGCTCCTCGGTGTTTCTTCAATATTTCCAATAACCTTTCTTCCTCAATCTCTGAAAGCTTAGAACTAATAATAACAGGATATATTTTCTTATCATCAATATGAGCATATTTAAGATTATCAGGTAAAGGCTTTAGATCAAAAACAGGATCTTCCTTCGGTGGTGTTGTACCCAGATCTTCCACCGGTAAATCATGCTTGAGAATAGGTTGACGACGAAAAATTTCCTCAAGCTCATCTCTTTCTTTCCTAAAAGCTTCACTTTCACTATTCTCCAAATGTTGCTGCAAAGGGTTATTAGGAACAAGAACAATAGATGCACACTGCTCCATTTTAAAATCATTACTAGGCAAGTCAACTTTATAAGGAGTTTTGGTAAATTTAGAAAAGTTAAATTCATAAGGTTCACCAGCAAATCTAGTCAAAATTTTCTCTTTCTTACAATCTATAATAGCTCCACAAGTATTTAGAAAAGGTCTACCAAAAATGATAGGACAATAATCACTAGCAGCAGAACCAAGTACCAAAAAGTCAGCAGGATATTTAATCTTACCACATAGAACTTCCACATCTCGAACAATACCAATTGGAGAAATAGTTTCTCTATTAGCCAGATGAATAACCACATCAATATCTTCAAGTTCACAAGAACCAATTTCGTGCATAATCTCCGTGTAAAGTTCATAAGGTATAGCACTAACACTTGCACCAATATCACATAAACCATAATAGCAATGATCACCAATTCTAACAGATAGCATAGGAACACTAACTTGTTTGGGTTTATTAGGATGTGAAACAATATTAGAAGCATCTTCACAGAAAATAATATGACCATCCTCCACATTTTCAGTCACAAGATCTTTAACTATAGCAACAGCAGGTTCAATTTTAATTTGTTCTTCAGGTTCTTTAGGTTTCTTTTCACTTTTATTAACCGCACTAGATATGACAGAGTACTCCTTCATTTTAGCAGGGAAAGGAGTTTTTTCAATATAAGCTTCAGGAATAACATTATCAGCAGTTTCAATCACTACACATTTGTTTACAGATGAATCAATTTTATCTTTATACGGTTCATGATACTTATCAAAATTCTTCTTAGGCAGTTCATAATGAGAGGCAAAAGCTCTATAAAGATTTGCAGCAACTTGGGAATCAAGACCATATGTAGCACTCATATTACGAAATTTATCAGTATCCATAAAAGCTTCAATGCATTTATAATCATAAATTATACCTGATTCTCTATCTTTGTCATTCTCCCATCCTTCAGTATTTTCTTGGATCCGATCAAGAAGGTCCCTTTTAAACTCTTCATTCTTGCGTGTAAATGATCCAGAACAAGAAGTATCCAGCAAGGTCTTGTCTTGAAAAGAAAGTCTTGCATAGAAATTATCAATAATAACATTACCAGGAAGCTCATGAATGGGGCATTTGAGCATTAAAGACTTCAATCTCCCCCAAGCTTGGGCAATACTTTCTCCATCATGAGGCCAGAAATTATATATGCGGTTCCGATCTTTGTGAATTTCACTTGGAGGATAAAATTTGGAATAGAATAAAGGCACAATGTCCTCCCAATCAATAGAATCACCATTCTTCAGCAATTTATACCAGTGCGCCGCTTTACCAGACAGCGATATAGTGAATAGTTTCTTCCTAACTTCATTCATGGAAATACCTGCACATTTGAATAAACCGCATAATTCATGCAAAAACAGTAAATGATCACCAGGATGGACAGTTCCATCCCCTTCATAGCGGTTATCCATAACACGTTCAATAATTTTCGTAGGTATTTTATATGGTACTACTTCCTCACCTGGCGCTTCATCCACTACCGTTGCAGTAGTAGTAGATTTCCCAAATAGAAATTGAAGAGAAGATCTCTCCATAATGATTATAGCAGCAGGCAGAAATAAAATCAGCACAAACAGTAAAGGTTTTCCTTACCAATTCCACTTACCAATAGCGCTTCACTCCCCGGCAACGGCGCCAGAAAATAGTCTTGATGACCCACAAGTATAGGGGGTGTATCGTAGTACTTTCGATAAATAAGAGTGTCGAACCCAACGAGGAGCAGAAGGTGTTGACAAGCAGTTTCGATGAAGGTTTCACTGTAAATGCTCACAGACAAGTATTCAGGGGGTTTTGATATTGCAGATAAATAAAGTACAAGTAAATAAAATGCGAGAGAAATAATTGCAGCGAGTGGCCCAATCCTTTTTAGCACAAAGGACAAGCCGGTTTGTTTACTTATAATGACCAAACGTTCCTGAGGACACACGGGGATTTTAGTCTAGTGCTTTCGCTACATACAGCTGATTAATCTTCATTGTTTTGATAAGTGTTGTGTGGGTGAACCTATGCTAATGCACCGCCCTTCCTAGGACTAATACATACTTGTGATTATACCCCTTGCAAGCATCCGCAACTACAAGAAAGTAATTAAGATAAATCTAACCACAGCCTTAAACTCTGAGATCCTGCGATCCCTCCTGCATCGATATACTAACGGGGGCTTAGGTTTCTGTCACTCCGGCAACCCCGCAATTAGCAACCGAATACAAGATGCACTCCCCTAGGCCCATAAATGGTGAAGTGTCGTGTAGTCGACGTTCACACGACACCACTAGAAGAATGACACCACAACTTAAATATCATAACATTGAATATTACTCAACCATAATTCACTACTAGCATTTAGACTTCACCCATGTCCTCAAGAACTAAACGAACTACTCACGAGACATCATATGGAATACAATCAGAGGTGATATGATGATGAATAACAATCTGAACATAAACCTTGGTTCAATGGTTTCACTCAATAGCATCTACAACAAGTATAGAATAACACCGGGAGAGTTTCCCCTATCAAACAATCAAGATTTAACCCGAATTGCTACAGCGATGACGAGGTGCAGCGGTGGTGATGGCGGTGTAGATGGTGGAGATGATGATGATGATGATGGAGATGATGTCCCGCTCGATGACGATGGCGATGGCGCGATTTCCCCCTCCGGGAGGGAATTTCCCCGGCGGATTCCTGCCCGCCGGAGCTCTTTTCTCTCTGGTGCTCTCCGCCCCGCAGAGGCGTAAACCCTTCGTGAGGATCCCTCTGTGGCTTAGGTTTTCGGGACGAAGGAGTACGCGAAGAAAAGGAGGCGAAAAGGGTCGTGGGCCCCCAGAGCATAGGGTGGCGCGGCCAGGGCCTGGGCCGCGCCGCCCTATGGTCTGGGCCCACAGTGGCCCCTCTCTTCTTCCCCTTCGGCTCCCTCCGTCATCTGGAAAAATAGGAATTTTCGTGAAATTCCCTTCCACAGTCGATCTTCCGTCGACGGTGCTTTTTCCAGCAGAATCCTGGCTCCGGTGCTTGATCCTCCAATGATGATGAAACATGCAAAATAGATGAAATAACATAAGTATTGTGTCCCAATATGAAATATATCAATGAATAACAGCAAATTATGATACAAAATAGTGATGCAAATTGGACGTATCACGACGCCGCACGAACCGTCCACCCGCAACCCAAGATGCACAGGGCAAAAGGCCGCAGACCACGGGCATCACACCAACTCATCCGGGGCCGCCGCCCCGACATAACGTCCGACCGTCCCCTCTAGGACGCGTCCGACCAAGCCGACTGCCCTACTGCCCACGCAGCCAGGGTCGCCACCCAAGCCGTGACAAGCCGCATCCCTGCACCATAGAGATGCTGCCGCACCGCCTTCCGGGGCCGCCGCCCCGGCTCACAGCCACCTACCCGAGGCCGCCGCCTCGCATCCTCCAACACAGACGGTAAGCAACACAGTCCGGCAAACAAACCACCCTCACCGAGTGAAGTTCTCGCCCTCCAAGGACGACGCCTCCAAGAAGGGAAGCGACGAGACCGCCGCCGCCGCCGCTCCGGCCGAGGCAAGAGCTTGGATTTTCACCGGAGGGCACGAATCCTGGAAGGCAGAGAGGTGGAAGCTCCACGACGATGCCTCCAAGAAGGGGAACGGCGCCCGAGGCGTCGCCATCGCCGGCCGACCAAGTCGGGCAGCCGCAGCAAGCACCTCCCGCCGAGGCTTCCTTCACCGGCAGGGAAGCCGAGCACGCCATCATGCGCGCCGGCACCGTTAACCACCTCGCCCACCATGACACCGCCGCTGCCGGGCTCGCCCGGCACACACACCACCAACCGGCCGCGAACCTGCAGGACCTCCACGCCAGAGCCCTCGCCGGCCAGCACCTCACCGCCACAACGCCCATCTCCCGCGCCGAGCTGGCCCGCAAGGCTCAGATCCGGCTCGGCCGAGCTCCGACCACACCGCGCCGCGCCTGTCACACCCGCACAGCCTCCTCGTGCAGCCCGTAGCCAGCCGCCGCGCCCGTCGCACGCTGCCGTGCCCGTCGCCCACGCATCCCGCCGCCCGCGGTTCCCAATCCGCGAGCTAGCCTCCGCCGGCCGGAGAGAACGGGTCCGCCGCCCGCTCGCCCGCGCTTTGCCCGCGGAGACCACAAAGACGGGGAGGAGGGGGCGGAGGGAGGGGTGGTTGCCGGCGGTTGGTGTCGCCGCCCGTGTCGCCCAGGGGAGGAGCGACGCGGGGGCCGTTTTTTCGAGCAGCTCATGTATGAGAATATCAAAGTGCTAGAATTCAGTAGAAGATTCAATATGCAGAGTTGATCAATAATTTGTTTGAAAAGAAGATTAAAGTGGACAAGAAATACAACAGCTTAATGGGGAATGTGAAGCAGTGGATGGATACCACTAAGAGACGTGAGTTGGAGCAAAACATGGCAAAATCAATGGAGAGCTGGGAATCGGGTTGTGCAAGATGGAGAAAGAGATGAACTTGTTGTTAGAGGGAAGAAAAAATGAGATAACAAAAAATGAAGGAACTAAAGGAGAAGAAAACGATGTTCAAATGCATGTTATTTGATCTTCTAAAAGCTAGTGATGTAAATAAAGATAGGATGAAAATGATGGGGCAAATATGTGACGAGTGAGATATGTTTCTTTAGATCATGTTGAGCATGTGTGTTAAAAGAACTACTTATTAATTTTTTTTGTGGTAAGTTATAAACTATTTAAAGTGTTGTGGGAAACTAGTAAGTATCGAATGTTTTAGGTAAAAATATGATCGTGTGTTAAAATTGAAGAAAAAAACATATTAGGGCAATGTATATAGCCATCGCCATTGTAGGCTGCCACCCCAAATCATAGTGGGAAGTAATATAGAGTAGCAATAGGCACATAGAGAATTGCGATGGAGCACACAGGGACTCAGCCCCCCCTAATCTCACCCTTCACTCACCATCAAGAGCCGTCCATTAATTGTATCCGAACACAATTATTGCAGTGTATTTCTAGTATAAAAATCATTTTTTAGTTGTATTTCAAGAGCATCAGTACCATTTAATGCCCAACAACCAATAGGCCATTATTGATCAATTAAGTGTTATAATTGATGCACCGTCCATTTGTGGTGTCATCAAAAATTAATTAGTTGTAATTTCATTCTCTTACTAATCCATCTTGTTCATTTAGATCTCATGCATCGAAAATAGAATAATTATTGTGTAATTTCAGACGCTCTTTGAATAAATTTTCATTCTAATCTTGTTAAATTACTAATACATCTTGTTCAATCATTGCTTTCATGCCTAGAAAATGAAAAGTAAATCTTTTCGATTATTTCAAACATCTTCTGAATCTAAAACTGATAAATTTATAATAACTTTATTCAATCTAATCGGCCCTTTTAAATCACAAATCGGTAATTAAAAATAATATTGTGAGAAATTATATGCTAATACCCACTTGTCTACTACACAAAAGTCAATGTGTCAGAGACTCATAAATTTTTTAAATGCTATTTATTGTCCTAGCATTTATTCTCCTCTTAGCTTGCACTTTATTCCTCCCATTAAATGCGTATAGCTCCCGTATTCGTCTCATTTATGTCATGTATAGATGTGTTTTCAAATTAATTAACTCATTTTCACTACTTTGTCCACGGATCTTAATGCTCCAACCGACGGTCTGGATATGCAGGGCGCTGGCCGCTATGAGCCAAAAATTCACGTCCTAGGCACATATTACTATTCTATGTTACTACTTTCATAGTGGTTAGTAACATCAAAATAATACTCCCTCGGTCTTAGTTTATAAGTCTTCCCTGTATCCCTAGGTTGTTAATTTGACCTATATAATTTAAATTATATAATGTAAAAAATTATATTATTAGAAAATAAAACATCTAAACTTTCTAATGATATATTTTTTATAACATATAACTAATGCTAACTTGATGAAATTTGCGATCTAGGGATACGCGCACGCCTAATAAACTATGAGACTATTCATAGTGGGGAGTAACATATAGTAGTGTCATGCATATGACACTACTCTATGTTACTACCTTCATAATGCATAGTAACTTAGATGTAGTATCATGCACGAGTGTATTAATTAGCTTGTAGACTCGTTCTATCTTGAAAAGTGTGATGTTATGGTAACATACTCCATCCGTCCTAGTTCATAGGGCTTACGCGTGTCCCTAGGCCGTAAATTTGACAATGATAATACAACATATGTATTACAAAATATATATCATTAGAAAACTTAGATGTTCTACTTTCTAATGATATAACTTTTATACTATATAAATGATATTATGTTGGCCAAATTGAAAATCTAGGGATACGTGCAAACTCTATAAATTGGAACGGAGGGAGTAGCTAGTTACCAGAACCATCTTTTTTTCATTTTATATCATGCCATGCCATCAATTTGCATAGTTGGCAATGCTTGTAGCTCTGTGTTACTATCTTAGTTACTCCCATTATGAGTAGTCTGAAAGAGAGAGTATCATAGATATCTTCATTAATTAGCTTGTAAACTCATTGTATATTGAGAAATGTGATGTTACAGTAACTACTAGTAGCTATGTTACTCTATGCTCCTTTCTCCTCATTAACTCACTGCCGCAAGTAGATTTGGTGAATTCGACACTTAGTTACCGGTAAAATTACTCTCAGTCTAAAAGCTTGTTGTGCGGTGCAGCTGCCACATGCCATTTAATCGCGACATGGTGCAGACAGTGATCTGGGAGGTGTAACCTGGACCAGCGGGCAATAATCACTCGTGCCATAGTACTATGTAATTAATGGCGCACTAATAAGCTGTTGTTATCGAATTGACTACACGGTCTTACGCGCTGAAATTGGAGAGGACCACCTGATGGAGTAGCTAGCTAATGAATCCGCGGGGTGTATATAACAACTGTATCTTCATTTAAAAATAGGCGATGCTTTGGGTTTTTTAGATTTTTCAACCAGAAGTTTTGAAAGATGATTTTACCACGATTTGTGTGTAAGCAACTGTAAAAGTTCTACATTTGGCGGGGGAAGAAAGTTCACTTCTAGTCCTTTAACTCTTGAAAAAGTTCACTTTTCATCTTAAAAGTTATTTTTAGTTTAAAGTAGACATTAAACTCTCATAATAGTTTACTTTTTATACTTTTTAGCTGTATTGAGCAAATCACTGACGTGAAATGAAGAAAAATCAGTCAACCGAGTTGGTTTTGAACCAGACTAAACCCAAACTAGCTAAGATGTCGTACCTAACATCTTAATGCAAGAAATAAAATCCTTCTGACCCTTGATGACCCACAAGTATAGGGGGTGTATCGTAGTATCTTCGATAAGTAAGAATGTCGATCCCAACGAGGAGCAGAAGGTGTTGGCAGCAGTTTCGATGGAGGATTCACTGTAAATGCTCACAGACAAGTATTCAGGGGGTTTTGATATTGCAGATAAATAAAGTACAAGTAAATAAAATGCGAGAGAAATAATTGCAGCGAGTGGCCCAATCCTTTTTAGCGCAAAGGACAAGCCGGTTTGTTTACTTATAATGACCAAACGTTCCTGAGGACACACGGGGATTTTAGTCTAGTGCTTTCGCTTCATGTGGTTTAATAATCTTCATTGTTTTGATAAGTGTTGTGTGGGTGAACCTATGCTAATGCACCGCCCTTCCTAGGACTAATACATACTTGTGATTATACCCCTTGCAAGCATCCGCAACTACAAGAAAGTAATTAAGATAAATCTAACCACAGCCTTAAACTCTGAGATCCTGCGATCCCTCCTGCATCGATATACTAACGGGGGCTCAGGTTTCTGTCACTCCGGCAACCCCACAATTAGCAACCGAATACAAGATGCACTCCCCTAGGCCCATAAATGGTGAAGTGTCGTGTAGTCGACGTTCACACGACACCACTAGAAGAATGACACCACAACTTAAATATCATAACATTGAATATTACTCAACCATAATTCACTACTAGCATTTAGACTTCACCCATGTCCTCAAGAACTAAACGAACTACTCACGAGACATCATATGGAATACAATCAGAGGTGATATGATGATGAATAACAATCTGAACATAAACCTTGGTTCAATGGTTTCACTCAATAGCATCTACAACAAGTATAGAATAACACCGGGAGAGTTTCCCCTATCAAACAATCAAGATTTAACCCGAATTGCTACAGCGATGACGAGGTGCAGCGGTGGTGATGGCGGTGTAGATGGTGGAGATGATGATGATGATGATGGAGATGATGTCCCGCTCGATGACGATGGCGATGGCGTCGATTTCCCCCTCCGGGAGGGAATTTCCCCGGCGGATTCCTGCCCGCCGGAGAGCTCTTTTCTCTCTGGTGTTCTCCGCCCCGCAGAGGCGGCTGTAACCCTCCGTGAGGTCCTCTCTGTGGCTTAGGTTTTCGGGACGAAGGAGTACGCGAAGAAAAGGAGGCGAAAGAGGCTGTGGGCCCCCAGAGCATAGGGTGGCGCGGCCAGGCCATGGGCCGCGCCGCCCTATGGTCTGGGCCCACAGTGGCTCCTCTCTTCTTCCCCTTCTGGCTCCCTCCGTCATCTGGAAAAATAGGAATTTACGTGAAATTCCCTTCCACAGTTGATCTTCCGAAATATTGCGTTCTGACGGTGCTTTTTCCAGCAGAATCCTGGCTCCGGTGCTTGATCCTCCAATGATGATGAAACATGCAAAATAGATGAAATAACATAAGTATTGTGTCCCAATATGAAATATATCAATGAATAACAGCAAATTATGATACAAAATAGTGATGCAAATTGGACGTATCAACTCCCCCAAGCTTAGACCTCGCTTGTCCCCAAGCGAAACTGAGCTCGATAAACAAGACCACATGTTTATGGAGTGAAGAGTCGATAAATAAAATACGGACAAGAAGCATCATATTCATTCACACAAGACATTCTAGTAAACAACTTCCTCATATAACTCATCTTGAAATAGGTAAAGAGAAATCACAAGTAAAGGTGCATAAGAAATCATAATTGGTGATGGCAAACTTTGTTCTTGGTCAGAGAACTACTAACGGATTGTACTTCTAAGCAAAGCTTTCATATTAGATTTTATAGCTGAGCCTTCATATTTAAGCATAACAATCTCTTCATAATCATTGATAACTTCAAAGTCATATTCATTCAGATAAAATTGGTACTAAACAAGAAAGTATAAAAGACATGATTAACTGAATCATAGCATAAATGATTGGTTCACAACAACTCAATTGCTTGCTTGAGATAGAGAGAAATAGGTTTACTGACTCAACATAAAAGTAAAAGATAGGCCCTTCGCAGAGGGAAGCAGGGATTAAATCATGTGCTAGAGCTTTTCAAGTTTTGAAATCATATAAAGAGCATAAAAGTAAGATTTTGAGCGGTGTTTGTTGTTGTCAACGAATGGTAGCGGGTACTCTAACCCCCTTGCCAAACGAACCTTCAAAGAGCGGCTCCCATGAGGGACGGCATCTCTACCAGCAAGGTAGATCATCCCCCTTATCTTTTGTTTACACATGTATTTTAGTTTTATTAAGGATGACACTCCCCCCAACCTTGGCTTTCTCAATCCATGGCTAACCGAATCCTCGGGTGCCTTCCAACATTCACATACCATGGAGGAGTGTCTATTGCAAAATTAAGTTGCTTACTGATAAATCAGAGCAAAACATGTGAAGAGAATTATTAATGAAAGTTATTAATTGGGGCTGGGAACCCCGTTGCCAGCTCTTATTGCAAAATTATTGGATAAGCGGATGTGCCGCTAGTCCATTGGTGAAAGTCCGCCCAACAAGATTGAAAGATGAAACACCACATACTTCCTCATGAGCTATAGAACATTGACACAAATAAGGAGTAGTATAGTTTGAATTATTTAAAGGTAGCACATGAAGTATTTACTTGGAATGGCAGAAAATACCATGTAGTAGGTAGGTATGGTGGACACAAATGGCATAGGTTTGGTCTAAGGTTATGGATGTATGAGAAGCATTCCCTCTCGATACAGGTCTTTGGCTAGCAAGGTTTGATAGCAAGCATAAAGGTTGAGGGAAACAAACAAATATACATATGATAGAAACAATCATGCATCTTTCTCATAAGCACAAGCAATTTTAACTTAAGAATACTAAGCATAGAGATAATAGAGTAATGTATCTAAGTGTATTTCTCTCTTCTATTAAACATCAAGATGTTGTTGCTATTGACCAATGCTAAGTTTGCCAAAACCAAATAGATTTACTTGATGCTCCCAAAGTGATATCAATACTCATGTCAAGAGTAGTCATATCACTACAAGAAAAGTTGCCATGGCCGACGAAGTTGAAGTCGCGCCGTGGTTGCTGGTGTACCATGGCCGACGATTTTGGTCCCTCCGTGGTGCATGTCAAAACTTTTTTTTCTCGTTTTTGAGGCCACCTAGCCCGACGAAAGCGGCCAAAACGTGGCGTATGGTGGCCCGGGACGTGGTGCATCTCGAAATCTCGGGTTCGCCGGCCGAGTCAACGCAAATCCGCACCGCCGAGGGATGTAGGGCCCAGATGGCAGCCTCTCTGGCATTGTTTTTTTCTACATCGCGCCATCTCGTTCAACGTTCTCCGATCGAGCCGTTTACGATGCAGGATCATGGGTCCCGCATGTCATCCTCTATGAACCAAAATTCTTTCTATTCTTGGATTTTTTTGACCCCCTGATTTCTGGCTACTTCCTTTTTCTTTTGATCCCTTGCCGCCTTGGAAACGTTGAGACCGCTGCTGCTAAATGGGACCCGCATGTCATCCTCTATGTGCAATCAACTTTCTTTTCTTGGAGTTTTTTTGGCACCTCAAATTTGGTCACTTGCCTTTTTCTTTCGATCCCCTGCCGCCTCTCAAACGGTGATACCGCTGGCTAATGGGACCCGCATGTCATCCTCTATGTACTATAAAACTTTCTTTTCCTGGATTATTTTTGGCACCTCAAATTTGGTCACTTGCCTTTTTCTTTCGATCCCCTGCCGCCTCTCAAACCGCTGCTGCTAACTGACCCGCATGTCATCCTCTATGTACTATAAAACTTTCTTTTCTTGAATTATTTTTGGCACCTCATATTTGGTCACTTACCTTTTTCTTTCGATCCCCTGCCGCCTCTCAAACGGTGATACCGCTGCTGCTAAATGGGACCCGCATGTCATCCTCTATGTACTATAAAACTTTCTTTTCTTGGATTTTTTTGGCACCTCATATTTGGTCACTTGACTTTTTCTTTCGATCACCTGCTGCCTCTCAAATGATACCGCGCTGCTAAATGGGACCCGCATGTCATCCTCTATGTACTATAAAACTTTCTTTTCTTGGATTTTTTTGGCACCTCATATTTGGTCACTTGACTTTTTCTTTCGATCCCCTTCTGCCTCAAACGTGATACCGCTGCTGCTAAATGGGACCCGCATGTCATCCTCTATGTACTATAAAACTTTCTTTTCTTGAATTATTTTTGGCTCCTGATATTTGGTCAGTTGCCTTTTTCTTTCGATCTCATGCCACGTTTGAAACGTTGAGGAACCTGGCTCATGGGACCCGCATGTCATCCTCTATGTACTATAAAAGTTCATTTTCTTGGTTTTTTTTCACCATCTGATTTTTGGCAATTTCTTTTTTCTTTTGATCCCCCGCCTCTCAAACGGTGATACCGCTGCTGCTAAATGGGACCCGCATGTCATCCTCTATGTACTATAAAACTTTCTTTTCTTGAATTATTTTTGGCTCCTCATATTTGGTCACTTGCCTTTTCTTTCGATCTCATGCCAAGTTTGAAACGTTGAGGAACCTGCTGGCTCATGGGACCCGCATGTCATCCTCTATGTACTATAAAAGTTTATTTTCTTTATTTTTTTCACCCTCTGATTTTTGGCTATTTCTTTTTTGATCCCCTGCCGCCTTGGAAACGTATGGTAAGCTGCTGACTCATGGGACCCGCATGTCATCCTCTATGTACTATAAAACTTTCTTTTTGGATTATTTTTGGCACCTCATATTTGGTCACTTGACTTTTTTTCGATCCCTGCCGCCTCTCAAACGTGAGACCGCTGCAGCTAAATGGGACCCGCATGTCATCCTCTATGAGCAATCAACTTTCTTTTCTTGGAGTTTTTTTGGCACCTCATATTTGGTCACTTGCCTTTTTCTTTCGATCTCATGCCACGTTTGAAACGTTGAGTAAGCTGTTGGTTCAAGGGACCCGCATGTCATCCTCTATGTCCATCAAGTTTCTTTTCTTGGATTTTTTTCACCCCCTAATTACTAGCTACTTTCTTTTTCTTTTGATCTCAAGCCGCATTACAAACATTGAGACCGCTGCTGCAAAATGGGACCCACATGTCATCCTCTATGTACAATAAATCTTGGATTATTTTTGGCTCCTGATATTTGGTCACTTGCCTTTTTCTTTCGATCTCATGCCGCCTTTGAAACGTTGAGTAAGCTGCTGGCTCATGGGTCCCGCATGTCATCCTCTACGAACAATAAAAGTTTCCTTTATTGGAGTTATTTTTGACCCCTAATTTCTGGCTATTTGCCTTTTTCTTTTGATCCCCTGCCCCGTTGAAACGATGAGGACGCTGTTGGCAGGTCGGTCCCACATGTCATCCTCTATGAACAATAAAAGTTTCCTTTGGTGGATTTATTTTTGACCCCTAAATAATTTCTGGCTATTTCCTTTATTTTTCTTTTGATCCCCTGCCGCCTTGGAAACGTTTGAGAATGCTGCTGCCTCATGGGTCCCGCATGTCATCCTCTCAGAATGATAAATGTTTTCTTTTCTTGGATTTTGTTACCAACTGACTTTTGGTTTTTTATTTTATTTTCGATCCCCTGCCGCCTTTGAAACGTTGACGACGCTGCTGGCTCATGGGTCCCCGATGTCAGCCTCCCCGTACAAGAAACATGTGATATCTTGATTATTTCGCTCTGAGCTATTGCAAACGGATAAATTAAATCTTTATTTTTACATAAACAAACTTATATGTTGAGTGTCCTTGTTTTTTGTTTTTGCGAAGCATAGGACTTTCCTGTTTTTTTAGAAAAATCCGAACTTTCCTGTTTTGGAGTGGGCTGAAATTGTACGAGACAAAAGGCCCAGCAGGATAGTTCGAAGGCCCAGATGTCCAGATACAGCCCAATTGAAATCTTTCTTTTCTTGGATTTTTTCACCCCCTGATTTCTGGCTACTTCATTTTTCTTTTGGTCCTGTGCCGCCTTGGAAACGTTGAGACCGCTGCTGCAAAATGGGACCCACATGTCATCCTCTATGTAACATAAAGTTTCTTTTCTTGGATTATTTTTGGCTCTTGATATTTGGTCACTTTCCTTTTTCTTTCGATCTCATGCCACGTTTGAAACGTTGAGGAACCTGCTGGCTCATGGGACCCGCATGTCATCCTCTATGTACAATAAAAGTTTCTTTTCTTGGATTTTTTTCACCATCTGATTTTTGGCTATTTCCTTTTTCTTTTGATTCCCCGCCGCCTTTGAAACGCTGAGTAAGCTGCAGGCTCATAGGTCCGACATGTCAGCCTGTATGAACGATAAAGTTTTCCTTTCCTTTTCTTTTTCTTTTGATCTCAAGCCGCATTTGAAACGTTGAGACCGCTGCTGCTAAATGGGACCCGCATGTCATCCTCTATGTACAATAAAGTTTCTTTTTTCTTGGATTATCTTTAGCTCCTGATATTTTGTCACTTGCGTTTTTCTTTCGATCTCATGCCGCCTTTGAAACGTTGAGTAAGCTGCTGAATCATGGGTCCCGCATGTCATCCTCTACGAACAATAAAAGTTTCCTTTTTTGGAGTTATTTTTGACCCCTAATGTCTGGCTATTTGCCTTTTTCTTTTGATCTCCTGCCCCCTTTGAAACGATGAGGATGCTGTTGGCACGTCGGTCCCACATGTCATCCTCTATGAACAATAAAAGTTTCTTTTGATGGATTTATTTTGAACCCCTAATTAATTTCTGGATATTTCCTTTTTTTCTTTTGATCCCCTGCCGCCTTGGAATCGTTGAGGATGCTGCTGCCTCATGGGTCCCGCATGTCATCCTCTCAGAACGGTAAATGTTTCTTTTCTTGGATTTTGTTTACCAAATGATTTTTGGCTTATTTTATCGTTCGATCTCGTGCCGCCATTAAAACGTTGAGGACGCTGCTGGCTCAGAGGTCCCACATGTCAGCCTCTATGAACAATAAACCTTTCCTTTGTTTGATTTATTATTGACCCATAATTTCTGGCTATTTGCCTTTTTCTTTCGATCTCATGCCGCCTCTGAAACGTTGAGACGCTGCTGGCTCATGGGTCCCACATGTCAGCCTCTATGAACAGTCAAAGTTTCCTTTGTTTGATTTTTTTTACCCTAATTACTGGCTATTTGCCTTTTTTTTATCCCCTGCCGCCTTTGAAACTAAGAGGACGCTGCTGGCCCATGGGTCCCACATCTCAGCCTCTCTGAACGATAAACCTTTCCTTTCTTTTTTTTTCGATCCCGTGCCGCCTTGGAAACGGTGAGACGGCTCCTGCAAAACGGGACCCATATGTCATCCTCTATGTACAATAAATTTCTTTCCTTGGATTATTTTTGGCACCTGATATATGGTCACTTGCCTTTTTTTCGATCCCCTGCCGCCTTTGAAACGTTGAGGACGCTGCTCGCTCGTGGGTCCCATATGTCAGCCTCTAGGAACAATAAACATTTCGTTTCTTGGATTTATTTTTGACCGCTGATTTCTGGCAACTTTGCTTTTTCTTTCGATCCCCTGCCGCCTTTGTTAAAGTTGAGGACGCTGCTGCAAAATGCGTCCCACATGTCAGCTTCTCTGTACGATAATTGTTTCCTCTCTTTGATTTTTTTTCCACTGCTGGCCAATGGGTCCCCGATGTCAGCCTCTATGTACAAGAAATATGTGAATTCTCGATATATTTTAAGCCGAGATATGTAGGATGCTTTTTTTTCGATCCCTTCTGTTTGTTTTTACCTTCAAATGTTGAGGGACGCTACTGGCAAATGGGTCCTGCTCTAGCATTCTCAACTGAAGGAAAAACTGAAATATTGCCTATTCATTTGTTTTTCGTACTCCATGCATCTAATCCATACTAATTGTTGATCCGGGTTTTAGTTCAACTTAATTAGATCAAATTTGATCTACGAGGGAGTATGTAATATATTTTGGGTTCACAACACTGCACTTGTTAACAACAATCTGATGAAGAGGTTTGTCATTTTTTTAAAACTACAAATACACTCTAAGATCTTGCACACTAATAGAATAAATCTTGGAACTTTATATAATTAATGACAATTTTGAAATCGACTATATGAATATATCAAAATATAGAGCCCATGTAGATGCGCATACTGGCTATGCGCATTTAAAAAGAATCATAATCATAATTGATACGAAATAAAAATAACTTTATATGTAGAATCTCGGTTTCTAGAGGGCCAATCATAGGATATCCGTGTTTAAATTAGGAAGGGCCCCAATGGCATGAGTCGGAGGCCCATTAAGTGTTTTTGGAATGTTATCAGCGAAGTAAGCAGGCTGACAGCAATCACCATGTACATGGCCGGCGGCAGCCCAAAAGTACAAACAATTGGCCCATGCAGGGAAGGTAGTACTTTTTTTTATTGGGAAGGTTGTCTGGCTAACCCAAAAAAAAAGTGGTGCTACATGGGGTAATACTTGAACCCGGAATGAGATCGAGTGCCTTGATGAAGGCGAGGCACACATAAATAGTACTCCGTACCATGCCTTGCCCCTCCCTTTCAACCGTTGGATAAAAAATAATTAGACAGATGACTATTAACTAGTAACTGCTACAGTACCAACCAATGTACAGGACATGTGCTACAGTACGTCGTCCACAGTGCATGTGCTTTAGAACCATGAACAGTACATATGCTACATGCTACAGTACTTTGATCTTAGCTATCTATTTTCAATCCAACGGCCAAATCTACAAGTCACCGTACTGTTCATCTGTGCCTTGCTTATGTCAAGGCACTGGATCCTGGACACTTGAACCCATGATCGTTGCTGAGGGTTGCCTATTTGCGCATAATATGTTTTGTCAGCGGTCACTTCACTAGTTTGTGCAAAACATATCCAGCGCAGGATTCAAAAAAACATCACGTTTTTTTCTTTACGTAAACAACAAAACATCTCATGTTCATCACAATCCAGCCAACATAAGCACATAATAATTAATAGTACAACTAGAGAGCTGTACACATAAATAAGGTTTGTCAAGCTTCATGCACTAGCCAACGCAACCAAAAGTCCGAACTAATGGAAAGGGCTAGGCAATCCAATTATACATTTCAACATCCCCCCTCACATGTGACCACAATCCAGTAATGGTACCATCATGTTCACCACAATGCATCATTAAAGAGAGCAGTATACTATTATAGACCAGCTCTCTCTAAAGAACATTTGTAAGACAACTTAATACAGCTGTGATTGATATTGTTGCCCCAGCGATGGGTGATAACCTGAACACCATATAACCTTCTCACAGCAATTGTAACCAAATATGAGCACCTGCAATGATTTGGTGTCAAGCTTCTTGAAGGTCAGGAGGTATCCTACCTTCAAGTCATGTGCTTTGACAAACTCTGGCCATCCTTTGTCCATTAAAACATTGCCATCTTGTTGCTTCAGGTCCACAATCCAGGTGCATGCAGTGGACATCTTCAGGTTGATGGACTCTGGACACCCACCGTAAAACCAGGGTAGAACACGACTGGGGATGGAAATCACCTCTAACTCCGATGTACATAGTACCTTGCAGAAGCTGTCAGGGGTATTCTCCTCATCGATGCGCCCAAACACCTTGCACACTGGGGCTGGCTCTACAGATGTCTCCTTCCATGATAAGCTCTCTCCAAGCTTGAGCTTCTTGTTTGAACACTGCAAAAAAGAGGCCTCAATTAGATAATGCCTCTAGCTTCTGACCGTAATTCCAAGCAAATGCATAATAAAAGGCACCTAGCAAACTCAGCGGATCATTGTTCTTATCAAACACACAGTCTGAACAATAAGCTTCTGAATCTAGCTAGGCTGATATGTACAACCTTGTATCATCAAATTATTCAGCATAGTGTATCATTGTATCGCAGAAGCCAAATCGATATAAATAGTAGCTATGAGAATAGAAATCAAGCTAGCATGAGCCATGCATGCTTGCTGGCTATGTCTAGCATCAGAATAATGCATCTGCAGTTCATCATCCGCCAGTACAGATTGACCAAGCAAACAAAAAAAAATCAGCGTCGGCCTAAAGAGTCCACAAGCCAGACATGCATGCTCGGTGTCCTCATATGTGATCATCGGCCGTGGATTGACCAATAGCATATTTGAACGATTATTACTGCACACATTAGATCCAGTCCCAACATAGCTAGCATGGGTGCATGTGTAACCCGAGTCTTTACCAGAGGATTAATATATACACTGGCTGAGAGAAGTACTGTATATCAAACAATGCTAAGCAACCGGCAATACAGCTTAGATATAATAAAGATGTGACCGGCAACGCTAGTGATTCGGGGGAAACATACCGCCATTGCAGCCATGGACCGAGAGAATCGGGGATGCCGCGCCGCCTTAGTGGAGTTTTTAGATGCGACGTCGCCGCATCCGTAGAGGACGGAGTCCAAGCCGCGTAGTCCGAGCGGTGGTGGACGCCGGTGGTGTAGAGAGAGGACTCAGGGGAGATGGACGGCGAGGGATCTGGGGAGATCTGAAGTTCTGAACATGAGGGGGCTGTGAGAAACTGAGAATGATACATCAGCAATCAGCAAGGGAATAAATGCGCGTGTCCCCCGGTCAAAAAAAATGCGCGTGTCTAGGAGGAACGAAGCCAGGTACGCAGGAATCCACACACAAAACTTCACCCGGCGGGTCACTGGGCTTTATCAGTATCTGGTGGGGTCCGGACCTACAGACCAGTGAGACATGTCGTGTGGGTTATGATCCGTTCAGTGTGCACACAGAAATTGCATTCAGAGCTCAGGGCTTCAGGCTACGTTGTACTATACAGTAATATATCCATTTCTTTTGGTAAAATGAAAACGATACTCCATCTGATCCTCATTACATGATGATAAAATGGACGTCTCTACAACTAATATGTGTCTAGATACATCTATATGAGAGCGTCTGTGTTTGTACTGTGTATCTAAAAAAAATATGGATCGGAGGGAGCATTAAGAGGTGTCCAAAAAAAACTGCAAACAAACATGGATGTAAGCAGTTGAGTATTAAACCAGTGCGTGAAATACCTTTATATCTCGACCATGTAACAATGAATATGAGAAGTTTTTGGGGTTTGACCATCTGCACTTGTGTTTGCTACAATCAGATCAAAAAATTGGTCACTTTTACACTTTCTAAAATAAAATGTATTTTTCCCTGAGATTTTACAAGTTCGTACAAGATAGCATTGACTACATCTGGGATATATCACATTTACACTTACAAATCTATGAATATTTCAAAATATTGAGCTCCGTGTACCTACATATAATACAAATCATCAGACCGCACATTGAAACTACCGCAGCATATCACAGTAAATTAAAATAAAATAAAACAAGTCTAACATATACTATATTAGCTAATTAACAAAGTCTCATCACAGTGTATCTGATCCCCAGTTCAGCTTAATACAAAAACCAAGTTCAGCTTGAACATCAGCAGGGGAGTAACCCAGGTCCAAAAGCAGCATCTAGTTAATTCAATAAAATATTGAGGTTATTCTGATCCCCTCTTCCTAAAAACACTGCAGATCATGCATGCAACTAAGGGTGATCAGCACAAAATATTATCCTCTGGGTGGAGGTGTTACTGTCGTAGATCAACACATTCATCAAGGAAGTGTCTTTCACCTCGAAGACGAGAAGGTCATCAAGCTGCAGTTCATGCGCCTCTGCAAACCCGAACCAACCATCCTTCAAGACCAGTTCACCCTGGTACTCATCGATGTGCACATACCAGGCGCAGCCTACGCTGGTCTTGAGCTTGATAGGCCTGGGAAGAATCCCTTTCAGACATTGCTTGAATTCTCTGGGGATGACCAACATATACATGTCATCGTTGCCGTCCAGTTGCACATAGAAGCGCGAGGGCTGAGGAGGGTCCGCCGAGTGACCAACCCGTTTAGGGCGGCCTTTCCCTCGCCCTTTTAATATACAACGTTGAATTGCTGCATCACGCCTGCCCGTCACCTTTGGCTTTTTGGCTAGTGAATTTCTTTGAATTCTGAACTCGGGGCGGTGCAGAGGACATGTACAATCGACAGTCCTAAGACGTAGTTGCTCATTGACGTTGGAGCGAGTTTGCTTCTGCATCTAGTTAAGCACGGTATATATCAATCAACAGCATATAAATCAGAACGTAGCATACATGGAGAAAATGCATCTAGCTATCTCTTTAATTAGTTTGCACAAAATCTAGCAGCAGCAAGACAATTTGATTTTACAGGTACTGAGCAAGCTTTCAGACTTTCTGAAACAGGTAACATGGAGCATATATTTGTATGTTCAGACTGCGAAACCCTGCTCTGTGATGGATAATATTACTAAACATCTTTTTTTGCCAGAACTAGTACTTAACATCTACTGTTTCCCGTCATTAAAAAAAATTTGCAGAAGAATACTACGGTTTCCCGTCATTAAATTTTAAAGAAAAAAGAACTTGTTTAAGATCCCAACTATCATTGACTACTTACACCTGCATCCTAGTGAGTTCAGGACAACTTACAGCATCTTTTGGTGGTGCCGCCACCGGAGAAGACCGTGCCGCGGGGGTTGGGGTCGGCGCAGCCGGAGAAGCTGGTGCCGCCGCCAGGGAAATCAGTGCCGAGCCAGATGGTGCTTCCAGCGGAGAAGAAAGTACCGCGAGAGATGGAACCGACGCTGCCAAAGGGTAAGAAACGGATGTACTCGTAGATCCTTCTCTAGTCACGATCTGGATAGAAGAGACTGGACGTCCATCAAGCTGCTGGAGGATGCGGTGGATCAAATCGGCTGAGTTCAGGAAATATCGGTGATGTTCATCTGTGTCGGCGAAGCAGCTGCCGGTGGAAGGAGGAGGCGAGCCGTTCATGGCAGTCATTAGTGTAAAAGAGGAGAAGTGGGTGGGAGTATGGGTGGGAGAGAGAGGGTTCGGGACTGAAGTAATTGTAGTCTGCTCTCTCTTTTTTACAAGCATGCGTCCTCAGGCTGATATTTTTTTTAGATACGTACTCAGGCTGCTTTGTCAAACCAGGGCCTCAATGAAGCTAATAGCACGCTATAGCATATCTAGAGGGTCCACGCTTAGTAATTTTGCTCGCTGTGGCGCTATTTGCGAAACAGCATGCTATATCGCCCTAAAACTTCATAGCGTTAGCGCGCTATTTTTTTCAGGCAAGTTGCTTTCACTTTTTCGTGGTGATGAACTAATCTGTTGGTTCCACTTCTAAATCAGAAAATAATATCGCTAATGCTAATTTTTTTAATAAATAATTTATACTATGTTGTTGCCTTGTGAAATGTTGATGTTAGCCTTCTAATATACTTGAGATCTATTTCTATATGTGGTTATGTATGTATGATTCAGTCACTTTTGGACTATATATATCTATTCGTTCTAGTAAAATTATTTATTTTTAGGCTATATTTAGTATTATTTTGAAAATGCTATTTAAAATATACCACACTATTACCACGATATAGCGTCCATATCGTTTGAAGGTGGCTGCCGCTAATTCATTTAGCACGCTATTTTAAACCTTGGTTAAGACGCGTTTGGCGGCCTGCATCCAGGCTGGTGGGGAAATACCGTACCCAAGTGCTTAAAAGATTGCATCTTTTAGCTGGAAAACATTAGGGCATGTCCAACACAGGCGCTACTGCAAGGGCGCTAGGAATTATTTCCTCGTCGTTTGGCGGTTGGAGAGGCTAATCCCAGCGGTAGTCCTAGCGTCGACGCAAAAGAAAGCAGGGGCGTGAAACTCTTTTCACCTGTCCTAGCTAAAGCACCGGAACCAACAGGAAGTCAGTCTGTCATCAGCAATTAGCGCTGCAAGGAGAGTACCTGGAGGATTTTACAATCTTTTGACATTCATTTGTTCTCTATTAGCGCCATATAGTATATAGCATTGTAATGCCCTTATACTCCTCTCAACATTAAAAAAAAGGTGTGCATATACTAATAACAGTTGCTGAAATGAAACTAAAAATAAACAGACATGCACGGTTTACGAAGGATGGAAATACAGAGTTCATCACCATCCGTTTTAAATTATAAGATTAGATTACTTCAATGTGGGTTTACATACGCACTAAAATGAGTAAACAGACACACTGAAATGGGTCCAGGTATATAAGATTCAGAAAAAAGGAAGAGCATCTTAAGATACAGAACAGGTTACTAAATTGTTCAAACATATCGTACAAAAAAGATTATTTGCTCCAGAAAGATTCATGGCTCAGTTTAGGGTTGCATCAACATGCGGATATTTTTCAGACTAGGCTTAAACCACATTGTCGCCTGTCGGGGAAATCCCCAACCATCTTCTGGAAGGGTGATAACTCCCATGAGCTCATTTTCCCCTTGCTGCAGGTTACAACGACAAATACAACTAAATGCTGGTTCCCGAAATGCATAGTACGCGATGTACACACAATTTGACCTCATGAATGGAGTCAATGTTCCATCAGGAGCATTGCCATCATTTATCTTCAGGTTCAATGGATAATTCAGTCCAATGAACAGAGAGTGTGTGCCAAGGCTGTCAACTCGACTCCAATTGGGTCCAATCAGGGATAGATCTTTCTCAAAAACATGTATGACAGGGGCAGGACACTCCCGCAGGATAAGGCCATTACCATGATGCAGAACTTCTGCAGGCTCAAGGTGATCATTGCTACGTATATACCGATCTTCATGGATGATCATCAAGCGCTTGCCATCGGCTGATCGAGCTAAAAACCATCTGCCAGATGGTTCCTTCATCGGTGATGGGATCACGAATGGCGGGGCAAGGTGTGCATCTGCATTGTAAACGGAGACAACAAAAAATAGTGTTTGAATGGCTCGGGAAGACAATAATACCAGTAGCTGCAACTTCACATTTGTAGGATCAAATGGAGGATGCAGTCATTATACTTGTATAAAATCTCGAAGAAATAAAATTGTTCCCATTTGAGATGTATGTTAATTACACTCATATTCATTGATGGTAGATACATGTCTCAACCTTATCTGATCCATGATTGTAATGCTTTGAGTACATCGAATATTGAAATAAATTGAAAGTTTGCATGCATCAATTGATGAAGAGGCCAGGGCTAAGCTCCTTATTCATATTCTGACAAGAGCATGCAGTAACTAATTCAGGAATGCATTCATATACTGCAATAATCTGGTTTGGGTTGACAGATTAGTGCACAGCATATACTACTGTAATTCGTTTGTAGCAATGGTTCAGTCAGGTTAGGATAATTTAATGGTGCACAGTCATTTGAAAGGTGAAAAAAAGTCTTAGTGAGCAATTAGTTATTTCAGTTACAATATATCATGAATGGGCTTGATATTAAAATTTATTGCGAAGTATATCATATGGATTGAAGAATTACCAGCCTGTGATTGATCCCAGCAATATGTGGTGCCGGTCCACCCATCCACCGCAACAATAAAGCCGTTGTGCTCGATGGCATCACTGTAATCTACACCCCAACTAGCAAGAGAGAATAACCTCCACTCCTGGCTACCATTAGCCAGGTAAGCGAGTCCAGAATTGAATAGAGCGATGAGCTTGTAATCTGAGTAATGTCCAGCTTTTGTGGGCACTTCGCAAATTACAATCTTCAACAAAAACATGGCACGCCCATACGTCATGTACCTTTCAGGAGGCAAGTCGGGGAAGCCAATCCATTCCTCCCGAAAAATGTTGCAAGTTTCCGACGATGGTAGGGAGATTTCTTGGTGCGTGTAGATGTTCGCGAGGAACCAGTTCCCACCACTGTCCACGCCGGCGATCCAGTCGCCATTCATGCCAACCCAGAATCTATTGTCCATGAACGGCAGGATGGCTGTGCGCCGAGGATGGTCGAGGGGCACAACGTGGTACACCGTGTGGTGCGCACTACTATCATCATAGTGCCAATGGGCAGAATCGGGCATCAGCAAGCAGGGTCCATCCCAATGGTGTAGATTCATGTTGTCGGCGACATGGCGGCACAGCGTTTTGGAGCATGCGGCCAGCCGGACGTCGACTGTAACGTCCAGACTCTGGGCAATGAGATTGAACAGCTCGGCGGGGAGCTTCCCCCAGTCGCCATCCAGCTGGTCGTCGTTCGATGCCGCCATGGAGACGAGATGGATTTAAAAGGGCGGATGCAAGTATGTGTGATTGGAGTTTTGTAGGAGAGTCGAGCGGGAAGGAGGAGTGCTGCGGTTCTGCGGAGGGGTGAGGAGAGAAAGCTATGCAAATGGGAGATCTAGAGGATGAAAAAACTTCTAGCAGCGGTTGGCGAGTGGAGAACGATGATGGAAGTGGAGAGCCAAGGATGGAAACGATGGACATGAAGAGTAGGAGTGGATATGACTTTTTTTATTCTTCAGCAGCTGCATCGAGGCGCCGAGTAAAACTTCGGCTAGGATAGCACGCCACTACGTCCTGGTGCAGTTACTGTCCCGTCAAATCAGTTTGACCACAGAAATGGTTTCTTTATTACAGTATAACTTAATTTTTTCGAACAATATATACTAGTACTCCATTTAATATAATCACTCCGATTCATATTACTTGTCAAATGATATGGATGAATCTAGAACTAAAATGTGTCTAGATATATCTATATTATAGTCAACTAATATGAATCCGAGTTTGTTTGGTTCAAAGGATTTCTAAAGGTATCTTGTACGGAGTAGGATTTTTACACATAGGGATTTTTCCTATAGAGCTTGCTTGATTCAAAGGATTGAGAACCCTCCAAAATACCTATGGATTGCTTTCTCTACAATCCTATCTCTCGGTAATATTGCTATGTGTCTATAACAACTATGAAATGAACTCAATCTCAATAGAAATTTCCTTTGTCTTTCCTAATCAAACAACTAGTTATTTTATGTCTTCGTTTACAAATTAAGATAATTTTTAGGTTATAGGTAATCGTCGAGCTTATGTGATCATCTTTTATGATCAAACTTACTTGATCAGCCGCGGAGGCGCAAAGGAGCAGTGGTGTGCATTAATACGGCCGCATGGGGAAGGCACAGCTAGCGACGATGAGACGTATCGCCAGCATTGGCCTAGGGAACCGTCGCCACCATTAATAAAAGCTATCCCTTTGGGCACCATGTCTCCCACTACTCGTGTCACGCGCGCATGTGGGTTACGGATGGATGGGCTGGGGAAGCCGGACAGAAAACATGACAACCAGGGGGAAAATGAATAAAAATAATACAAAGTCGAAAATATTTCGAAAAATAAACTTTGTACTTCGTAAGAAACTCCATGCGTTTAGCAAATGCGAAGGCAATATGTAGAAACACGTCTAGACCACGTCTAGAACCACTTCCCAAAGCTTAAGGATTATATTGATTTTTAGAAAGTCAAACTATGTTAAGTTTGACTAAGTTTTTACCAAAAGCATTAATATGCAAGATACAAAATCAATATTATTAGATAGAAAATAAATTATATTTTCATATGGTGTCTACAAAATATTATATGTGCTGATAGATTCTTCTAAGAGTTTGGTCGAACTTTACTTGGTTTGACTTTTCAAGAAAAATATACAAAGCTTTAAGCATTGGAACGGAGGTATTTTTCGAAGCACCTACTTGTCTTTAGAAGACAAAAGAAAACATGGAGTAAGGTTGTTTTTTGTGCAAAAGTTTACGTCAAAATCTGGTTATTTGTGTAAAAAGAATCTCAAATTGTGTTATGTGCAAAAACTGCACCAAGAAGTGGTGGTATGTGCAATTTCCTCCATCACACAAAAGGCAAGCCATTGATACATATATAATTGTGAATAATTACAAAAGTAGTAGGCAGCTAATAAGCGCACATGATTAAACTGCTATGCGAGATCTTCAGCCACCAGAAGTCGTTCCCGCGCCTCTCTAGCATTGAAAATCACGCGTTCTGCGACTTCCATCAAAGAGACAAGCTGAGCTTTGATCCGTTCTCCCAGATGAATGGCCTCGTCACAACTCCTACGAGCACAGGCCGTGATCTCATCCACTTCTAGGAAAGACACCGCCTGCCTGTACCGAAATATCTTGATCCCTAACTCTCTGTTCTCCTCCCGCATGCTGGCAAGATCCAACTTCATCCTCCGACAAGATAAGCAAGGGGAGTGATCCTGCCAAAGGTAACAACAAACATATCGAGCGTTACCGGCAAACGAAGGGCACAAATTGGCTGATTAACGAATATGGTCACTAACATGTAGGACAGACTTAAGTGGTGTCTACATGTCAGTGACTCGAAGTACCCAAAAACCAGCAACCCAAAGTCAGCTAGTAATATTAACCTCCGTCTTCAGCTCCTTCATCCTCTTGAACGGCGGGGAAGCTGGCAACTTATCTTCTTCTACGACCTCTCGCTGGAACCTGACGTCGAAGGATGAGAGATCCTGCGAACGGATGTGCTGCGCCTGCGCGTGCGATTCCCCAGGGCGCTTCTGGCGTAACTCGGAGTTCTCCGCGCCGAGATGCGGAAGTTCCGCTCCCGGGGCCTTGTTGACCCTAAGCCGAGATAGCTCCTGTGTAAGCCGACGAAAAATGTTCAAAATGTTACAGATCAGGCATATCATTACCAGTGCAAACGAGGTAAGTGAATCTCCGGGATCTCGCCCAAAGACCGCGGTTGGTCCAATGCCACCACATCTTCTCCGAGATTGACTAACTCCTTTACATCATCTTCTCCGACATTGACTATCTCCTTTACATCATCTTCTGCTCCGAGCTTGACCATCTCCTTTACATCATCTTCTCCTGCGAGCTTGATCATCTGCCTCACATCATCTTCTCCGGCGATATCGACCCTCTCCTGCGGAAGATAACAGATATAAGTCCGAGTATTACCAGCAAAACGAAGGTAATTAAAAGAGGCGTAGTAACCCTTGTGTCCTGGCTAATCAACGGCGGGGACGCTGAGCCCGCATCGTCTCCTCCGAGATCTCCCTTCGCAGGCAGGATTGTTAGAGACAGTGTACTTCTGGTAGTAGTATTTATGCGTGGGGCGCCAGGGGGTCGAGAAGCTAGGACTGCATCTTCTCCTCCGAGCTCTTCCTTGGTAGACATGACAAATGAAACGAGGTGTGGGGGGCGTAAAAGGTATAAAATGGCGGACGGCCGCCCCGCCTCGGCCCTCCAAGGCTTAATTTTTTTGCCTTACTAAACTAAAAACCCTATTTTGCGTCTCACACGGACTGCCCTCAGAGGGCTGCAGGGTCCCATATGCGTGCAGGTCCCACACTTTAGTGAGCACAAATCATATGCGGTAGGTAGGCAAACTTCCAACAATCTTCTTTGTCAAGTGAAGACACGTCGTCAAGACTCTCTCTCTCTCTCCCCCCTTTTGTCATTGAAAAAAAAAGAATATTAGACGGGCGCGTAGCCTGCACTGCAGGGGGGCGATTTTGACAAAAGTAATCCTTTTGGCGAAGAAAAACACAGAAAGCCACACAAAAAGGTTAGTCCAGTGAAATAGATTGCTCAGAGGGTCAGTCCGTAATTTTCTTTGCCAAAAGGGTTATTTCTGTCAAAATCGCCGCACTGCAGGTTTGCAGCACTGAAAAACCTTGCGTGCCAGTCAACATCACTTCCCGGATAGGGGGAAAATATCTAGTGATACCATCCCTTACATGATACCATGATACCACTTCATAATATTTGAATTCTAAGTGTCGAAAAATTTAGAAAAAAAACCTTGTGATGCTACCCTAAATTTGTGGGACCCCAAAAAACTTGCAAATCAAGCCAAAGAAACACGATCTTGTCCCCTACCCCCCCCCCATGATTTTGACCTAAATTTGAAATCAAGCCAAAGGTGGTTCAAAAACGGCAATCGGAAATCATGGATTGTTCATCATTTTTCTATATAGCTAGGGAAAATAGCAGACATGCCATACCAATGTTTTAGAAAAGAGCCCTTCAAAAAAGTGTGGCAACATATATGTTGGAATTCGACCATCTTAATTTCTTCCCACGTGTGAGCTTTGGTACTACTACTACACAAGAACCATGTCAAACTTTTGAATCATGGCCCATTTTATGTATATATTTGCAACTTTTCATGCACGCATGAAAACTTTGCAAAATATGTGCATTTTGGGTTGTCGCACATAAATGTGTGTTTACTTGTCTGCCACCAATTAATCCAATTCTCATTTGTGGGGAAACATGACACGAGATGGCCATTTCCAAAGTTTCATGAATTATCTCAAAGTGAATCCATATATGTACAATTTTTGGGGGCTAAATTTCATGTTTTAAACCTAGCTAGTATTTGACCAAGATTCAAATGGGCATAAAATTCAAAAAAAAACAGAAAAATGAAAAACCAAAGCACATAGCCTTCTTATGTCATATAGTAAGAATTCAAGTTGATAAACAAGGTCTAGACATATTCAAACTAGAAAAATCATGTATCTACCCCTAACACTCTAAACTCTGTCTTATGAAGTCAAGCATGAAGAGAAGTGGTTTTGGGTTTCAAACATGGAAATTTCAAAAACCTCCCAAAAGCTTCATTTTAGAGTGACTAAGAAGGATCCATGCTTACCTTTTAATTTTTAGATTTTAAACTTGTTTAAATCTTTGTGAAACCTAGGATTTGACCAAGATTCAAATGGGCATAAAAAATCAGGAAAAAGCCAAAAGAATGATAAACCAAAGCACATAGCATTCTTATGTCATACTGTAAGCATTCAAGTTGATTAACAAGGTCTAGACATATTCAAACTAGAAAATCATGTATATATCTGTCCCTAACCTTAAACTTTGTCTTATATATGAAGTCAATCATGAAGAGAAGTGGTTTGGGTTTCAAACATGAAAATTTCAAGAACATCCCAAAAGCCGCTTCATTTTAGAGTGACTAAGAAGGATCCAGGCTTACCTTTTCGTTTTCATATTATATACTTGTTTAAATCCAGGTCAAACATAGGATTTGACCAAGATTCAAATGGGCATAAAATAAAAAAATAGAAGAATGAAAAACAAAAGCACATAGTCTTCGTATGTCATATAGTAAGCTTTCAAGTTGATAAACAAGGTTTAGACATGTTCAAACCAGACAAATCATGTATCTAGCCCCTAACCATAAACTCGGTCGATCTTATGAAGTCTAGCATGAAGAGAAGTCGTATTGGTTTAAAACATGAAAATTTCAAGAACCACCCAAAATCTTCAAATGGGCATAAAATTCAAAAAAACCAGAAAAATGAAAAACCAAAGCACATAGCCTTCTTATGTCATATAGTAAGAATTCAAGTTGATAAACAAGGTCTAGACATATTCAAACTAGACAAATCATGTATCTACCCCTAACACTCTAAACTCTGTCTTATGAAGTCAAGCATGAAGAGAAGTGGTTTTTGGGTTTCAAACATGGAAATTTCAAAAACCTCCCAAAAGCTTCATTTTAGAGTGACTAAGAAGGATCCATGCTTACCTTTTAATTTTTAGATTTTAAACTTGTTTAAATCTTTGTGAAACCTAGGATTTGACCAAGATTCAAATGGGCATAAAAATTCAGGAAAAAACCAAAAGATTGATAAACCAAAGCACATAGCATTCTTATGTCATACAGTAAGCATTCAAGTTGATTAACAAGGTCTAGACATATTCAAACTAGAAAATCATGTATATATCTGTCCCTAACCTTAAACTCTGTCTTATATATGAAGTCAATCATGAAGAGAAGTGGTTTGGGTTTCAAACATGAAAATTTCAAGAACATCCCAAAAGCCGCTTCATTTTAGAGTGACTAAGAAGGATCCATGCTTACCTTTTCGTTTTCATATTATATACTTGTTTAAATCCAGGTCAAACATAGGATTTGACCAAGATTCAAATGGGCATAAAATAAAATAAAATAGAAGAATGAAAAACAAAAGCACATAGTCTTCGTATGTCATATAGTAAGCTTTCAAGTTGATAAACAAGGTTTAGACATGTTCAAACCAGACAAATCATGTATCTACCCCCTAACCATAAACTCGATCGATCTTATGAAGTCTAGCCTGAAGAGAAGTCGTATTGGTTTCAAACATGAAAATTTCAAGAACCTCCCAAAATCTTCAAATGGGCATAATATTCAAAAAAACCAGAAAAATGAAAAACCAAAGCACATAGCCTTCTTATGTCATATAGTAAGAATTCAAGTTGATAAACAAGGTCTAGACATATTCAAACTAGACAAATCATGTATCTACCCCTAACACTCTAAACTCTGTCTTATGAAGTCAAGCATGAAGAGAAGTGGTTTTGGGTTTCAAACATGGAAATTTCAAAAACCTCCCAAAAGCTTCATTTTAGAGTGACTAAGAAGGATCCATGCTTACCTTTTAATTTTCAGATTTTAAACTTGTTTAAATCTTTGTGAAACCTAGGATTTGACCAAGATTCAAATGGGCATAAAAATTCAGGAAAAAACCAAAAGAATGATAAACCAAAGCACATAGCATTCTTATGTCATATAGTAAGCATTCAAGTTGATAAATAAGGTCTAGACATATTCAAACTAGAAAATCATGTATATATCTGCCCCTAACCCTAAACTCTGTCTTATATATGAAGCAATCATGAAGAGAAGTGGTTTTGGGTTTCAAACATGAAAATTTCAAGAACATCCCAAAAGTCGCTTCATTTTAGAGTGACTAAGAAGGATCCAGGCTTACCTTTTCGTTTTCATATTTTATACTTGTTTAAATCCAGGTCAAACATAGGATTTGACCAAGATTCAAATGGGCATAAAATAAAAAAATAGAAGAATGAAAAACAAAAGCACATAGTCTTCTTATGTCATATAGTAAGCCTTGCAAGTTGGTAAACAAGGTTTAGACATGTTCAAACCAGACAAATCATGTATCTAGCCCCTAACCATAAACTCGGTCGATCTTATGAAGTCTAGCATGAAGAGAAGTCGTATTGGTTTCAAACATGAAAATTTCAAGAACCACCCAAAATCTTCAAATGGGCATATAACATTCAAAAAACTAGAAAAATGAAAAACCAAAGCACATATATAGCCTTCTTATGTCATATAGTAAGCATTCAAGTTGATAAACAAGCATGTCTAGACATATTCAAACCCGACAAATCATGTATCTACCCCTAACCCTAAACTCTGCATGTCTTATGAAGTCAACCATGAAGAGAAGTGGTTTTTGGGTTTCAAACATTGAGATTTCAAGAACCCCCCAAAAGCTTCATTTTAGAATGACTAGCTAGGAAGGATCCAGGCTTACCTTTTCATTTTCATGTTATAGACTTGTTTAAATCTTGGTCAAACCTAGGATTTGACCAAGATTCAAATGGGCATAAACATTCAAAAAAATCAAAAAATCAAAAACCAAAGCTAGCACATATAGTCTTCTTATGTCATATAGTAAGAATTGAAGTTGATAAACAAGGTCTAGACATATTCAAACTAGACAAATCATGTATCTACCCCCTAAAGCCCTAAACTAGCTTTGTCTTATGAAGTCAAGCATGAAGAGAAGTGTTTTTGGGTTTCAGACATGGAAATTTTGAAAACCTCCCAAAAACTTCATCTTAGAGTGACAAAGAAGGATCCAAGCTTACCTTTTCATTTTCATGTTTTAAGCTTGTTTAAATATTGGTCAAGCCTAGGATTTGACCAAGATTCAAATGGGCATAAAAATTCTGGAAAAATAAAAAAAAACCAAAGCACATAGTCTTCTTACGTCATATATATCTATAGTAAGCATATTCAAGTAGATAAACAAGGTATAGACATATTCAAAACAGACAAATCCTGTATCTACCCCCTAACCCTAAACTCGGTCTTATGATGCCTAGCATGAAGAGAAGTCGTTTTGGGTTTCAAACGTTTAAGCCAAAAGCCCCATTTCATATATTTCAAATTTGGTTCAAATTTGAAAGACATACAAGTTATAGCACACATAGTGCATACATGTTCACACATTCTGCACTAGATGCTAATTAACCCTATAGTTTGAGGCCATTTGGATGAGGTCGAAAAAATCTTGGATTAGAAATGGGGTTGTTCGAACCCCGTAGTTGGATTTTTTATGAACTTGATCTGTAGTACTGGGCAAAACCCTAGTTTAACGTATTTAATTATAGATTCGTAGGTTGATTTTTCTACCTTTTTATTATTATTACTATGCAGCACATGTGTGTTTGCCCGTCGAGTGAAACTCGGAGGAAGAGGGATCACTCGGAAGGAGAGAAGAAGGGAGAGCATTATGGTGTCTCCCCTTTTTCGGGTGATGATGTTGACTTTTGTGCAGGGTTTGTCAGTGAGCAGGAGGTGCGAGCGAGCGAGTCGAGCGAGGCCGAGAATGAGAGAGATTTGTTTTTTTTGTGTGAGAGGGACAACCGAAGGATCCAGAAGGACCCACAGATTTCCAAAACGCATCCGATGCGTCTTCTTGACAAAGAAGATGGCTTGGAGTTTGCGTACCTACTGCACTTGACTTGTGCTCACTGAAGTGTGGGACCTCACGCATGGGCGCCACACGTAAGTGACAGACCTGTTGGCAATGTTGGTGTAAAAACTCGGTTGATTATTATAGTGCATTAGAACAAAGTTTCCTATGGATTCAACGGCAGGAAATCCAAGTTAACTCATTTACATGACATTATTTTTTCCATGAAGCAAAGTTAACACATCTATCAATTGGTACATTTTGGAGTGACTAAGAAGGATCCATGCTTATTCGTTTTCACGTGTTAAATTTGTTTAAATCTTGCTCAAACCTAGGATTTCACCAAGATTGAAATGGGCATGAAAATTCAAAAAAAAATGAAATACCAATGCACATAGTCTTCTTCTGTCATATAGTAAGCATTCAAGATGATAAACAAGGTCTAGACATATTCAAACCAGGCAAATCATGTATCTACTCCCTAACGACCCTAAACTCCGTCTTATGAAGTAAGGCATGAAGAGAAGTGGTTTTGGGTTTCAAACATGCAAATTTCAAAAACCCCCCAAAAGCTTCATTTTAGAGTGACTAAGAAGGATCGAGGCTTACCTTTTCATTTTCATGTTTTAAACTTGTTTAAATCTTGGTCAAACCTAGCTAGTATTTGACCAAGATTCAAATGGGCATGCATAAAATTCAAAAAAAATCAGAAAAATGAAAAACCAAAGCACATAGCCTTCTTATGTCATATAGTAAGAATTCAAGTTGATAAACAAGGTCTAGACGTATTCAAACTAGACAAATCATGTATCTACCCCTAACACTCTAAACTCTGTCTTATGAAGTCAATTAAGCATGAAGAGAAGTGGTTTTGGGTTTCAAACATGGAAATTTCAAAAACCTCCCAAAAGCTTCATTTTAGAGTGACTAAGAAGGATCCATGCTTACCTTTTAATTTTCAGATTTTAAACTTGTTTAAATCTTTGTGAAACCTAGGATTTGACCAAGATTCAAATGGGCATAAAAATTCAGGAAAAAACCAAAAGATTGATAAACCAAAGCACATAGCATTCTTATGTCATACAGTAAGCATTCAAGTTGATTAACAAGGTCTAGACATATTCAAACTAGAAAATCATGTATATATCTGTCCCTAACCTTAAACTCTGTCTTATATATGAAGTCAATCATGAAGAGAAGTGGTTTGGGTTTCAAACATGAAAATTTCAAGAACATCCCAAAAGCCGCTTCATTTTAGAGTGACTAAGAAGGATCCATGCTTACCTTTTCGTTTTCATATTATATACTTGTTTAAATCCAGGTCAAACATAGGATTTGACCAAGATTCAAATGGGCATAAAATAAAATAAAATAGAAGAATGAAAAACAAAAGCACATAGTCTTCGTATGTCATATAGTAAGCTTTCAAGTTGATAAACAAGGTTTAGACATGTTCAAACCAGACAAATCATGTATCTACCCCCTAACCATAAACTCGATCGATCTTATGAAGTCTAGCCTGAAGAGAAGTCGTATTGGTTTCAAACATGAAAATTTCAAGAACCTCCCAAAATCTTCAAATGGGCATAATATTCAAAAAAACCAGAAAAATGAAAAACCAAAGCACATAGCCTTCTTATGTCATATAGTAAGAATTCAAGTTGATAAACAAGGTCTAGACATATTCAAACTAGACAAATCATGTATCTACCCCTAACACTCTAAACTCTGTCTTATGAAGTCAAGCATGAAGAGAAGTGGTTTTTGGGTTTCAAACATGGAAATTTCAAAAACCTCCCAAAAGCTTCATTTTAGAGTGACTAAGAAGGATCCATGCTTACCTTTTAATTTTCAGATTTTAAACTTGTTTAAATCTTTGTGAAACCTAGGATTTGACCAAGATTCAAATGGGCATAAAAATTCAGGAAAAAACCAAAAGAATGATAAACCAAAGCACATAGCATTCTTATGTCATATAGTAAGCATTCAAGTTGATAAATAAGGTCTAGACATATTCAAACTAGAAAATCATGTATATATCTGCCCCTAACCCTAAACTCTGTCTTATATATGAAGCAATCATGAAGAGAAGTGGTTTTGGGTTTCAAACATGAAAATTTCAAGAACATCCCAAAAGTCGCTTCATTTTAGAGTGACTAAGAAGGATCCAGGCTTACCTTTTCGTTTTCATATTTTATACTTGTTTAAATCCAGGTCAAACATAGGATTTGACCAAGATTCAAATGGGCATAAAATAAAAAAATAGAAGAATGAAAAACAAAAGCACATAGTCTTCTTATGTCATATAGTAAGCCTTGCAAGTTGGTAAACAAGGTTTAGACATGTTCAAACCAGACAAATCATGTATCTAGCCCCTAACCATAAACTCGGTCGATCTTATGAAGTCTAGCATGAAGAGAAGTCGTATTGGTTTCAAACATGAAAATTTCAAGAACCACCCAAAATCTTCAAATGGGCATATAACATTCAAAAAACTAGAAAAATGAAAAACCAAAGCACATATATAGCCTTCTTATGTCATATAGTAAGCATTCAAGTTGATAAACAAGCATGTCTAGACATATTCAAACCCGACAAATCATGTATCTACCCCCTAACCCTAAACTCTGCATGTCTTATGAAGTCAACCATGAAGAGAAGTGGTTTTTGGGTTTCAAACATTGAGATTTCAAGAACCCCCCAAAAGCTTCATTTTAGAATGACTAGCTAGGAAGGATCCAGGCTTACCTTTTCATTTTCATGTTATAGACTTGTTTAAATCTTGGTCAAACCTAGGATTTGACCAAGATTCAAATGGGCATAAACATTCAAAAAAATCAAAAAATCAAAAACCAAAGCTAGCACATATAGTCTTCTTATGTCATATAGTAAGAATTGAAGTTGATAAACAAGGTCTAGACATATTCAAACTAGACAAATCATGTATCTACCCCCTAAAGCCCTAAACTAGCTTTGTCTTATGAAGTCAAGCATGAAGAGAAGTGTTTTTGGGTTTCAGACATGGAAATTTTGAAAACCTCCCAAAAACTTCATCTTAGAGTGACAAAGAAGGATCCAAGCTTACCTTTTCATTTTCATGTTTTAAGCTTGTTTAAATATTGGTCAAGCCTAGGATTTGACCAAGATTCAAATGGGCATAAAAATTCTGGAAAAATAAAAAAAAACCAAAGCACATAGTCTTCTTACGTCATATATATCTATAGTAAGCATATTCAAGTAGATAAACAAGGTATAGACATATTCAAAACAGACAAATCCTGTATCTACCCCCTAACCCTAAACTCGGTCTTATGATGCCTAGCATGAAGAGAAGTCGTTTTGGGTTTCAAACGTTTAAGCCAAAAGCCCCATTTCATATATTTCAAATTTGGTTCAAATTTGAAAGACATACAAGTTATAGCACACATAGTGCATACATGTTCACACATTCTGCACTAGATGCTAATTAACCCTATAGTTTGAGGCCATTTGGATGAGGTCGAAAAAAATCTTGGATTAGAAATGGGGTTGTTCGAACCCCGTAGTTGGATTTTTTATGAACTTGATCTGTAGTACTGGGCAAAACCCTAGTTTAACGTATTTAATTATAGATTCGTAGGTTGATTTTTCTACCTTTTTATTATTATTACTATGCAGCACATGTGTGTTTGCCCGTCGAGTGAAACTCGGAGGAAGAGGGATCACTCGGAAGGAGAGAAGAAGGGAGAGCATTATGGTGTCTCCCTTTTTCGGGTGATGATGTTGACTTTTGTGCAGGGTTTGTCAGTGAGCAGGAGGTGCGAGCGAGCGAGCGGGCGAGGCCGAGAATGAGAGAGATTTGTTTTTTTTGTGAGAGGGACAACCGAAGGATCCAGAAGGACCCACAGATTTCCAAAACGCATCCTGATGCGTCTTCTCTTGACAAAGAAGATGGCTTGGAGTTTGCGTACCTACTGCACTTGACTTGTGCTCACTGAAGTGTGGGACCTCACGCATGGGCGCCACACGTAAGTGACAGACCTGTTGGCAATGTTGGTGTAAAAACTCGGTTGATTATTATAGTGCATTAGAACAAAGTTTCCTATGGATTCAACGGCAGGAAATCCAAGTTAACTCATTTACATGACATTATTTTTTCCATGAAGCAAAGTTAACACATCTATCAATTGGTACATTTTGGAGTGACTAAGAAGGATCCATGCTTATTCGTTTTCACGTGTTAAATTTGTTTAAATCTTGCTCAAACCTAGGATTTCACCAAGATTGAAATGGGCATGAAAATTCAAAAAAAAAAAATACCAATGCACATAGTCTTCTTCTGTCATATAGTAAGCATTCAAGATGATAAACAAGGTCTAGACATATTCAAACCAGGCAAATCATGTATCTACTCCCTAACGACCCTAAACTCCGTCTTATGAAGTAAGGCATGAAGAGAAGTGGTTTTGGGTTTCAAACATGCAAATTTCAAAAACCCCCCAAAAGCTTCATTTTAGAGTGACTAAGAAGGATCGAGGCTTACCTTTTCATTTTCATGTTTTAAACTTGTTTAAATCTTGGTCAAACCTAGCTAGTATTTGACCAAGATTCAAATGGGCATGCATAAAATTCAAAAAAAATCATGAAAAACCAAAGCACATAGCCTTCTTATGTCATATAGTAAGAATTCAAGTTGATAAACAAGGTCTAGACGTATTCAAACTAGACAAATCATGTATCTACCCCTAACACTCTAAACTCTGTCTTATGAAGTCAATTAAGCATGAAGAGAAGTGGTTTTGGGTTTCAAACATGGAAATTTCAAAAACCTCCCAAAAGCTTCATTTTAGAGTGACTAAGAAGGATCCATGCTTACCTTTTAATTTTCAGATTTTAAACTTGTTTAAATCTTTGTGAAACCTAGGATTTGACCAAGATTCAAATGGGCATAAAAATTCAGGAAAAAACCAAAAGATTGATAAACCAAAGCACATAGCATTCTTATGTCATACAGTAAGCATTCAAGTTGATTAACAAGGTCTAGACATATTCAAACTAGAAAATCATGTATATATCTGTCCCTAACCTTAAACTCTGTCTTATATATGAAGTCAATCATGAAGAGAAGTGGTTTGGGTTTCAAACATGAAAATTTCAAGAACATCCCAAAAGCCGCTTCATTTTAGAGTGACTAAGAAGGATCCATGCTTACCTTTTCGTTTTCATATTATATACTTGTTTAAATCCAGGTCAAACATAGGATTTGACCAAGATTCAAATGGGCATAAAATAAAATAAAATAGAAGAATGAAAAACAAAAGCACATAGTCTTCGTATGTCATATAGTAAGCTTTCAAGTTGATAAACAAGGTTTAGACATGTTCAAACCAGACAAATCATGTATCTACCCCCTAACCATAAACTCGATCGATCTTATGAAGTCTAGCCTGAAGAGAAGTCGTATTGGTTTCAAACATGAAAATTTCAAGAACCTCCCAAAATCTTCAAATGGGCATAATATTCAAAAAAACCAGAAAAATGAAAAACCAAAGCACATAGCCTTCTTATGTCATATAGTAAGAATTCAAGTTGATAAACAAGGTCTAGACATATTCAAACTAGACAAATCATGTATCTACCCCTAACACTCTAAACTCTGTCTTATGAAGTCAAGCATGAAGAGAAGTGGTTTTGGGTTTCAAACATGGAAATTTCAAAAACCTCCCAAAAGCTTCATTTTAGAGTGACTAAGAAGGATCCATGCTTACCTTTTAATTTTCAGATTTTAAACTTGTTTAAATCTTTGTGAAACCTAGGATTTGACCAAGATTCAAATGGGCATAAAAATTCAGGAAAAAACCAAAAGAATGATAAACCAAAGCACATAGCATTCTTATGTCATATAGTAAGCATTCAAGTTGATAAATAAGGTCTAGACATATTCAAACTAGAAAATCATGTATATATCTGCCCCTAACCCTAAACTCTGTCTTATATATGAAGCAATCATGAAGAGAAGTGGTTTTGGGTTTCAAACATGAAAATTTCAAGAACATCCCAAAAGTCGCTTCATTTTAGAGTGACTAAGAAGGATCCAGGCTTACCTTTTCGTTTTCATATTTTATACTTGTTTAAATCCAGGTCAAACATAGGATTTGACCAAGATTCAAATGGGCATAAAATAAAAAAATAGAAGAATGAAAAACAAAAGCACATAGTCTTCTTATGTCATATAGTAAGCCTTGCAAGTTGGTAAACAAGGTTTAGACATGTTCAAACCAGACAAATCATGTATCTAGCCCCTAACCATAAACTCGGTCGATCTTATGAAGTCTAGCATGAAGAGAAGTCGTATTGGTTTCAAACATGAAAATTTCAAGAACCACCCAAAATCTTCAAATGGGCATATAACATTCAAAAAACTAGAAAAATGAAAAACCAAAGCACATATATAGCCTTCTTATGTCATATAGTAAGCATTCAAGTTGATAAACAAGCATGTCTAGACATATTCAAACCCGACAAATCATGTATCTACCCCTAACCCTAAACTCTGCATGTCTTATGAAGTCAACCATGAAGAGAAGTGGTTTTGGGTTTCAAACATTGAGATTTCAAGAACCCCCCAAAAGCTTCATTTTAGAATGACTAGCTAGGAAGGATCCAGGCTTACCTTTTCATTTTCATGTTATAGACTTGTTTAAATCTTGGTCAAACCTAGGATTTGACCAAGATTCAAATGGGCATAAACATTCAAAAAAATCAAAAAATCAAAAACCAAAGCTAGCACATATAGTCTTCTTATGTCATATAGTAAGAATTGAAGTTGATAAACAAGGTCTAGACATATTCAAACTAGACAAATCATGTATCTACCCCCTAAAGCCCTAAACTAGCTTTGTCTTATGAAGTCAAGCATGAAGAGAAGTGTTTTTGGGTTTCAGACATGGAAATTTTGAAAACCTCCCAAAAACTTCATCTTAGAGTGACAAAGAAGGATCCAAGCTTACCTTTTCATTTTCATGTTTTAAGCTTGTTTAAATATTGGTCAAGCCTAGGATTTGACCAAGATTCAAATGGGCATAAAAATTCTGGAAAAATAAAAAAAAACCAAAGCACATAGTCTTCTTACGTCATATATATCTATAGTAAGCATATTCAAGTAGATAAACAAGGTATAGACATATTCAAAACAGACAAATCCTGTATCTACCCCCTAACCCTAAACTCGGTCTTATGATGCCTAGCATGAAGAGAAGTCGTTTTGGGTTTCAAACGTTTAAGCCAAAAGCCCCATTTCATATATTTCAAATTTGGTTCAAATTTGAAAGACATACAAGTTATAGCACACATAGTGCATACATGTTCACACATTGCACTAGATGCTAATTAACCCTATAGTTTGAGGCCATTTGGATGAGGTCGAAAAAATCTTGGATTAGAAATGGGGTTGTTCGAACCCCGTAGTTGGATTTTTTATGAACTTGATCTGTAGTACTGGGCAAAACCCTAGTTTAACGTATTTAATTATAGATTCGTAGGTTGATTTTTCTACCTTTTTATTATTATTACTATGCAGCACATGTGTGTTTGCCCGTCGAGTGAAACTCGGAGGAAGAGGGATCACTCGGAAGGAGAGAAGAAGGGAGAGCATTATGGTGTCTCCCCTTTTTCGGGTGATGATGTTGACTTTTGTGCAGGGTTTGTCAGTGAGCAGGAGGTGCGAGCGAGCGAGCGAGTCGAGCGAGGCCGAGAATGAGAGAGATTTGTTTTTTTTGTGAGAGGGACAACCGAAGGATCCAGAAGGACCCACAGATTTCCAAAACGCATCCTGATGCGTCTTCTCTTGACAAAGAAGATGGCTTGGAGTTTGCGTACCTACTGCACTTGACTTGTGCTCACTGAAGTGTGGGACCTCACGCATGGGCGCCACACGTAAGTGACAGACCTGTTGGCAATGTTGGTGTAAAAACTCGGTTGATTATTATAGTGCATTAGAACAAAGTTTCCTATGGATTCAACGGCAGGAAATCCAAGTTAACTCATTTACATGACATTATTTTTTCCATGAAGCAAAGTTAACACATCTATCAATTGGTACATTTTGGAGTGACTAAGAAGGATCCATGCTTATTCGTTTTCACGTGTTAAATTTGTTTAAATCTTGCTCAAACCTAGGATTTCACCAAGATTGAAATGGGCATGAAAATTCAAAAAAAAATGAAATACCAATGCACATAGTCTTCTTCTGTCATATAGTAAGCATTCAAGATGATAAACAAGGTCTAGACATATTCAAACCAGGCAAATCATGTATCTACTCCCTAACGACCCTAAACTCCGTCTTATGAAGTAAGGCATGAAGAGAAGTGGTTTTGGGTTTCAAACATGCAAATTTCAAAAACCCCCCAAAAGCTTCATTTTAGAGTGACTAAGAAGGATCGAGGCTTACCTTTTCATTTTCATGTTTTAAACTTGTTTAAATCTTGGTCAAACCTAGCTAGTATTTGACCAAGATTCAAATGGGCATGCATAAAATTCAAAAAAAATCAGAAAAATGAAAAACCAAAGCACATAGCCTTCTTATGTCATATAGTAAGAATTCAAGTTGATAAACAAGGTCTAGACGTATTCAAACTAGACAAATCATGTATCTACCCCTAACACTCTAAACTCTGTCTTATGAAGTCAATTAAGCATGAAGAGAAGTGGTTTTGGGTTTCAAACATGGAAATTTCAAAAACCTCCCAAAAGCTTCATTTTAGAGTGACTAAGAAGGATCCATGCTTACCTTTTAATTTTCAGATTTTAAACTTGTTTAAATCTTTGTGAAACCTAGGATTTGACCAAGATTCAAATGGGCATAAAAATTCAGGAAAAAACCAAAAGATTGATAAACCAAAGCACATAGCATTCTTATGTCATACAGTAAGCATTCAAGTTGATTAACAAGGTCTAGACATATTCAAACTAGAAAATCATGTATATATCTGTCCCTAACCTTAAACTCTGTCTTATATATGAAGTCAATCATGAAGAGAAGTGGTTTGGGTTTCAAACATGAAAATTTCAAGAACATCCCAAAAGCCGCTTCATTTTAGAGTGACTAAGAAGGATCCATGCTTACCTTTTCGTTTTCATATTATATACTTGTTTAAATCCAGGTCAAACATAGGATTTGACCAAGATTCAAATGGGCATAAAATAAAATAAAATAGAAGAATGAAAAACAAAAGCACATAGTCTTCGTATGTCATATAGTAAGCTTTCAAGTTGATAAACAAGGTTTAGACATGTTCAAACCAGACAAATCATGTATCTACCCCCTAACCATAAACTCGATCGATCTTATGAAGTCTAGCCTGAAGAGAAGTCGTATTGGTTTCAAACATGAAAATTTCAAGAACCTCCCAAAATCTTCAAATGGGCATAATATTCAAAAAAACCAGAAAAATGAAAAACCAAAGCACATAGCCTTCTTATGTCATATAGTAAGAATTCAAGTTGATAAACAAGGTCTAGACATATTCAAACTAGACAAATCATGTATCTACCCCTAACACTCTAAACTCTGTCTTATGAAGTCAAGCATGAAGAGAAGTGGTTTTGGGTTTCAAACATGGAAATTTCAAAAACCTCCCAAAAGCTTCATTTTAGAGTGACTAAGAAGGATCCATGCTTACCTTTTAATTTTCAGATTTTAAACTTGTTTAAATCTTTGTGAAACCTAGGATTTGACCAAGATTCAAATGGGCATAAAAATTCAGGAAAAAACCAAAAGAATGATAAACCAAAGCACATAGCATTCTTATGTCATATAGTAAGCATTCAAGTTGATAAATAAGGTCTAGACATATTCAAACTAGAAAATCATGTATATATCTGCCCCTAACCCTAAACTCTGTCTTATATATGAAGCAATCATGAAGAGAAGTGGTTTTGGGTTTCAAACATGAAAATTTCAAGAACATCCCAAAAGTCGCTTCATTTTAGAGTGACTAAGAAGGATCCAGGCTTACCTTTTCGTTTTCATATTTTATACTTGTTTAAATCCAGGTCAAACATAGGATTTGACCAAGATTCAAATGGGCATAAAATAAAAAAATAGAAGAATGAAAAACAAAAGCACATAGTCTTCTTATGTCATATAGTAAGCCTTGCAAGTTGGTAAACAAGGTTTAGACATGTTCAAACCAGACAAATCATGTATCTAGCCCCTAACCATAAACTCGGTCGATCTTATGAAGTCTAGCATGAAGAGAAGTCGTATTGGTTTCAAACATGAAAATTTCAAGAACCACCCAAAATCTTCAAATGGGCATATTGTTTGCCCGTCGAGTGAAACTCGGAGGAAGAGGGATCACTCGGAAGGAGAGAAGAAGGGAGAGCATTATGGTGTCTCTCCTTTTTCGGGTGATGATGTTGACTTTTGTGCAGGGTTTGTCAGTGAGCAGGAGGTGCGGCGAGCGAGCGAGCGAGCGAGTCGAGCGAGGCCGAGAATGAGAGAGATTTGTTTTTTGTGAGAGGGACAACCGAAGGATCCAGAAGGACCCACAGATTCCCAACGCATCCTGATGCGTCTTCTCTTGACAAAGAAGATGGCTTGGAGTTTGCGTACCTACTGCACTTGACTTGTGCTCACTGAAGTGTGGGACCTCACGCATGGGCACCACACGTAAGTGACAGACCTGTTGGTGTAAAAACTCGGTTGATTATTATAGTGCATTAGAACAAAGTTTCCTATGGATTCAAGGGTAGGAAATCCAAGGCTTACCTTTTCATTTTCATGTTATAGACTTGTTTAAATCTTGGTCAAACCTAGGATTTGACCAAGATTCAAATGGGCATAAACATTCAGAAAAATCAAAAAAATCAAAAACCAAAGCACATGTAGTCTTCTTATGTCATATAGTAAGAATTGAAGCTGATAAACAAGGTCTAGACATATTCAAACCAGACAAATCGTGTATCTACACCTAACCCTAAACTATATCTAATGAAGTCAAGCATGATGAGAAATGGTTTTGGGTTTCAAACATGGAAATTTCAAAAACCTCCCAAAAGCTTCATTTTAGAGTGACTAAGAAGGATCCAGGCTTACCTTTTCATTTTCATGTTTTAAAATTATTTAAATCCTGGTCAAAACTAGGATTTGATCTTGATTCAAATGGGCATAAACATTCAGAAAAAAACAAAAAATCAAAAACCAAAGCACATATAGTCTTCTTATGTCATATAGTAAGAATTGAAGTTGATAAACAAGGTCTAGACATATTCAAACCAGACAAATCGTGTATCTACACCTAACCCTAAACTATATCTAATGAAGTCAAGCATGATGAGAAATGGTTTTGGGTTTCAAACATTGAGATTTCAAGAACCCCCCAAAAGCTTCATTTTAGAATGACTAAGAAGGATCCAGGCTTACCTTTTCATTTTCATGTTATAGACTTGTTTAAATCTTGGTCAAACCTAGGATTTGACCAAGATTCAAATGGGCATAAACATTCAGAAAAAATTAAAAAATCAAAAACCAAAGCACATATAGTCTTCTTATGTCATATAGTAAGAATTGAAGTTGATAAACAAGGTCTAGACATATTCAAACCAGACAAATCGTGTATCTACACCTAACCCTAAACTATATCTAATGAAGTCAAGCATGATGAGAAATGGTTTTGGGTTTCAAACATTGAGATTTCAAAAACCTCCCAAAAGCTTCATTTTAGAGTGACTAAGAAGGATCCAGGCTTACCTTTTCATTTTCATGTTTTAAACTTGTTTAAATCTTGGTCAAACCTAGGATTTGGCCAAAGATTCAAGTTGATAAACATGGTCTAGACATATTCAAACTAGAAAATCATGTATCTACCCCTAGCCCTAACCCTAAACTCTGTCTTATGAAGTCAAACATGAAGAGAAGTGGTTTTGGGTTTCAAACATGCATGGAAATTTCGAAAACCTCCCAAAAACTTCATCTTAGAGTGACTAAGAAGGATCCATGATTACCTTTTCATTTTAATGTTTTAAACTTGTTTAAATCTTGGTCAAACCCTAGGATTTGGCCAAGATTCAAATGGGCATAAACATTCAGAAAGAACAAAAAATGAAAAACCAATGCACATGCATAGTCTTCTTAGGTCATATAGTAAGCATTCAAGTTGATAAACAAGCATGTCTAGACATATTCAAACCCGACAAATCATGTATCTACCCCATAACCCTAAACTCATCTGTCTTATGAAGTCAACCATGAAGAGAAGTGGTTTTGGGTTTCAAACATTGAGATTTCAAGAACCCCCCAAAAGCTTCATTTTAGAATGACTAAGAAGGATCCATGCTTACCTTTTCACTTTCATGTTTTAAACTTGTTTAAATCTTGGTCAAACCTAGGATTTGACCAAGATTCAAATGGGCATATATAAACATTCAGAAAAAACAAAAACCAAAAACCAAAGCACATATATATATAGCCTTCTTATGTCATATATATATATATATAGTAAGCATTCAAGTTGATGAACAAGGTCTAGACATATTCAAAACAGAAAAGGCATGTATCTACCCCTAACCCTTAACTTTGTCTTATGAAGTCAAGCATGAAGAGAAGTGGTTTCGGGTTTCAAACATGGAAATTTCTAAAACTTCCCAAAAGCTTAATTTTAGAGTGACTAGGAAGGATCCAGGCTTACCTTTTCATTTTCATGTTTTAAGTTTGTTTAAATCCTAGTCAAACCTAGGATTTGACCAAGATTCAAATGAGCATAAAAATTCAGAAAAAATCAAAAAAAATGAAAACCCAAAGCACATAGCCTTCTTACGTCATATATATAGTAATTAAGCATTCAGGTTGATAAACAAGGTCTAGACATATTCAAAACATACAAATCATGTACTCCGTATCTACCCCCAACCCTAAACTATGTTTTTGGGGGATTTCTTTGACGAAGTTATAACACCCCCACATTTCACATTGGAATTACTTTCAGTAAATCAGCATAAAGTCGTTTAAATGTGCGAAACTATCTTGAAAGTACTAAAACCGTAAAAGTTGGGAATTGGCACTAAAATATGGCGTAATTTATCTAAAAAATGTAGAGTTGCCAGTTTGACCCGTATCTTATATGTACACCATTCACAAAATAAACATATTTTGTCATCTAGAAAATGAAAAAAATATTTTTTATACCGAAAAGTTGAAAAGTCTAGTCATTAACATTGTTGGGAATGGCAAGATGCACCACCATGCCCAATTTGGGCACATTGTAACAAACTGTGCCACAAATATGGCCATAACTATATCATTTGGCTTGCAAACCATGAATCTTCATACACGATAGTCCGCTTTGTGAAGACATTTTGTTTTTCACTACCCTATCACATGTTTCTTATTTTCCCTGTCAACTAACACATACAAGCACACTCCATGTAGAAGGGTTTCATTTTTCAGGTTTTCTTCAGTTTCATTTATTTATTTCAAAACCAGGTCAAAATGTTTTACATGATTATCCTGCAAAGGGGTTGAATATTTCAGTACTATCGCTGGTTTCTATATATAGTAAGTAATATGTATATAAAAATTATTTATGGGGACTTGTAGGACCAAGTTATAACATATCTACAATTCAAATTTGAATTACTTTCAATAAATCAGCATAAAGTCATTTAAATGTGCGAAACTAGCTAGAAAGCACTAAAAACCGTAAATTTGGGATTTGTCATTAAAATATGGCGTAATTTATTTAAAAAATGTAGATGCGCCATTTTGACCCATATCTTTTCTACCCCATGCACAAAAAAACATATTTTATCATCTAGAAAATGAAAAACGATTTTTTATACCGAAAACTTGAAAAGTCTAGTCATCAACATTGTTAGAAATGGCAAGATGCACCACCATGCCCAATTAGGGAACACTATAACAAACAATGTTGTCCAGGGATAATCAAACTTGGTAATATGAACTATGAGATTGAACAAAACGTTATATTTGGTTTACCCTTTGAACCTCCTAACTTACCACAACATTGACTTCTTATTTTTATTTACAAATAGATATTTTAATATCCCATTGTTGTGCAATAATATATGTTTTTTATTATCTCAAATCAATTAGCATTTGATTTTAAAAAACTACCATAATAATTCATGAGAAAGCGTTGAACAAGTTTCAGAATGTAATTTTAGACTTGATAGTTGATATGACCAATAATAGACTTAAATTAAATTGGATTTCAAAGTTCAGATTTTATAAGCGAATATAGTTTCATGTTGCAGATTATGTATTAGCTTGAGGGGCACCCCTAGAATAAAGTAGGTCGGTCACTTACGTGTGGTCCCATGCGTGTAGGTCCCACACATCAGTGAGCACAAGTCACGTGCGGTAGGTAGGCAAACTCCCAGCAATCTTCTTTGTCAAGTAAAGACTCGTCGTCAAGACTCTCTCTCTCTCTCTCTCTCCCTTTTGTCGCTGAAAAAAATGAATATTAGACGGGCGCGTAGCCTGCACTGCAGGTCTACATAACTGAAACCCTGTGTGCCAGTCAACATCACTCACCGAAAAAAGTGAAGCATTTCTTTTCACCATAAATAACAGCGGCCCCGTGAGGCACTGCTCTCCCTTTCTCTTAATTTCTCCTTCCGTGTGATCCCTCTTCCACCTTTTATCCTTTGCACGATCGAAACTCCACTTATTGTTGTCATTGTTGCACAAAACACTCACTTAACCTGTTCTTTTGCACATATCACCAACTCATGTATTTGTTGCACAAAGGTCTAAATCTGTCGCTAAGCTACTTTACTCTAAATCTGATGACCGGGACCTAGAAGGTAGTGATATCCCTTGTGTAGTGTGTTTTTTAGAACTCTAAAAGAATATGAAAATATTTTAGCAATTGAAATAATATAAATTAACTAATATGGGATCGATAGTCATGAAATATATTTTCTACTATCCGGCCAATATCAAGTGTCATGAAATATATTCATTGTAAACTTAGTGATAATCACTCGAGTTTGATATGAATGGCCTAGCTAGCTATGGGCATCTCCCACTATATATGTTGTCCACACGACCAAGCAACAAGCATCCATGAGGAAAGTTTCTTATGGGTGACTTTCATCTCTGCCGCAAAACACGCGCCGAAATTGTTGGCGCGTCCCATTTTCAAGCTACCCCAAAACCTGCGGTTTGCCCGTCGGCCTATAAACATCGGTCCACAGAGGATATTTCCCTGTAGAGCACAATTCGAACACCACATCTTTCTCATGCTTCTACCAGGCACACTCCCACGACGACGGCCGTGCCCCACCGCCCCTCCTCACCATCACTGCCTTCTCACCGGCCACCGTAGTGACCGACCACGTTTTACCGGCTCCCTTGCTGCCTAGCAAGCCGGATTAGCTTCCTCGACGCCGACGTTCACCGCGCCATATCTCCTCCGGATCTGCTTCCCCGACTCTGTAGTCCACCTCACCGGAGATCGAGATGGGCAAAAAACGCGGCCCCAAAGTCGACCACCCCCAACCAAAGAGTAAATCCGCCCGGGCCTCAGACGAAGGTTGATGAATACTTTACATGTCCGCTTTTGTTATATGCATTTGATTTCTTACACTAGTTTTCGTTGCTTTCTTGCAATGCATTCTTGCTGATATTAGATCAGTGTAGATAGTTGTTTGCCGCGTAGCTATATGAGATCTTAACCTTACATCTGCTGATCGAGAGGAAGATCGAGGTTATGTCCGCTTTCGTTATGCATTTCTTTTCCGAGAATCACTTCTGTGTGATATGTTTTGGGGGTTTGAAGTATGCATTTTACAAAGGTTATGATAGCAGTCAAGCTAGCAGAGCAATTTGTTGATAGTATTAAACTGCCTGTATTTTTTTTATCTCGGAACTCTGCTGATCGTAACCTTACATCTGCTGATGGAGAGGCAGAGCTTATGTCCGCTTTCGTTACGCATTTCTTTTCCAAATATCACTTCTGTGCGGTACTTTTTTGGGGTTTGAACGTCCCAAATTAGTTGTCCCAAATTTTTTTAAATATGAATGTATCTAGACATGTTTTAGTGTCTTGATGCATCCATATTTTAACAAACTTGAGACAACTAATTTAGGACGGAGGATAGTACATTACTACCTCCACCCCAAACCTGAAGGCTTATTTATAAAAGTCAAACCAAGTAAAGTTTGACCAAACTTTCAGAACAATCTATCAAGAAATATAATATTTTGTAGATACCGTACGAAAATATATTCGTTATCTATTTAATGATATTAAATTTGTATTTTGCATGTTAATGATTTTTGATAAAAACTTCGGGATGGTGGTAGTACGTATTACAAAGGTTATGATAGCAGTCAAGCTAGGAGAGCAATTTATTGATAGTATTAAACTGCCTGTATTTTTTTCTATTTGCAACTCTGTGTGCGCCATGTGGAATTGCATGCTCTAGCCAGTTCATCCAATGAGGTTTTATCACTTAACACCAGAAGTTCAGGATTTTTTTTATCACAGAACCACAACCCTAGAAATTTGTATCACAAAACACTAACATTTGGGGTAATTGTTTCGCAGAATACACGATCTCTGTTTGATAGCCCATTAGTGACCTCCGGCCACCGTCAGTTTAAGAGTGACCGCAGGAGAAAGACAATTAGACTTTATTTTGTGGTATTTGCTGTTAAACGCAAATACAAAGCTGTTTGTCAACACTAGTTGTTAAATCTTAAGTCCAGACAGTTCAAAATAAAATCTTATGTCCAGGGTAGTTGTATTGGTAAACATTATCAAAACCTTATGCTGGTACAGAATATATTACCCAAATCTCATGTTCTTGTGTGGTTATAATTTCTTGTGGATATTTGTCATATGGTAATTCATTTGTGTGTAGCATATGTAACAAGTGTGACTCATATTCTCATTTCCACAGAGTGTCTACAAAATTTCACACCAAAATTCATTTGTTTGTAGCAAACATGCTCACGTACTGTAAATTGGTGTCACGCTGTAGGGTCATGCTCTTGTCAAGCCGACTAATGACAAATAATGTGTTATGTGAAATAATTTCCCCAAATGTTGGTGTTTTGTGATTAAAAATCCCCAACTTGTGGTGCTAAGTGATAAAACCACTCATTCAATAGACCGAGCCTTAGGCATGTATCATTAGATATTTTTTTAGGAAGGCTGCAAATATTTATTTTGAATACTGCGTTGCTACTTGCTAGGATTTGAACTCAGGACCTTGTAGGTCTGATACCATTTCGAATTGCATGCTCTAGCAAGTTCATCCAATAGATCGATCTGTTGGAATTTGGAAGACCCTAGGCAATTATATTAAGCACACGCCATTCCATATGGTTAACCATTGGCATGAAAATGACACTTATATGTGTTTGAGTCTATATGTGGATTGCTTAGCCCTTTCCATCAGTTCGGACTTTTGGTTGCGTTGGCTACTGCATGAAGCTTGACATCATACTTATCCTAAAAATTGTTGCTGCTGCCCTTTGTTGCCCAACATAAATTATTTTTGAGCCATAATTTGTTTGCCCTTTCCATCAGTCCGGACTTCCGGTTGCGTTGGCTAGTGCATGAAGCTTGACAATATGAACATCAATTATTTTTGAGCCATAGTTTGTTTGTCATTACACCTTTTGAGCAGTCTCACTGCTACTATTAATTTGTTCTTATATGCACAGTTCCATGATAAATCTCATCTGCATTTCTCGCCAATGCATGTTAGGTCTTCCACTCGAGAATGAGTACGAAGAGCAACGGAGGCAAACTATTCTGCATAATAGCCGAGTTGCAGCCTCGTTGGGCCTAACACTACATCCTTCTACAAGGTCTAGTGCAAAAACGCCACCCACCTCCCTCACAAAGGATACGGAACATTCCTCTGATTCAGAATTTGATCCTGCTGATTGTGATGGCGAGCTGACTCAGGAAGATGCCCTGGTCGACTATCGTCTGCAACACAACAAGGTGAGTTTTCTCTGTCCTGTCATCGAATTATTTGTCCCAACTTCCATTTGTTGTATCCCAGTCCTACCAAATATGTTACCCATGCCATGTTCAATCTCATTACTACAATTTTTCCTGCTTAGTTAACGCCTCATATATGTTTTGGCATATGTTGCCTGACTGTTTTTCCATTCCATCTGCATATCATCATCATATAATATTGTACATTGAAATATCATTTATGTGTGACAGGCATCTGCAGATTCGGGAAAGAACTTTTCAAGAACGAATAGGAGGAAGAACACTCAACAGGAACCTCAGGCTGATACCGGAGGATGGGTGACAGTGCGTAATAAAAAAAGAGTTAAGCCTGATGCTCGTGCTGCTCCTCCTATTACAAGGTCTAACAAGAGACTGACACGAGGTGGCGAACAGGCCAAGAATGATAACAGTAAAAGGTCTCGTAAAAACCACAAACCATCGAATCAGACAGAAGTAGCCCCAGCATGTACCAGCCCACACATTCCACAACCACCAGTTGCCAATACTGATTCTCAGCAACAATTGCCAACAGAACCAGTTTCCACAGCAAATTCTAGCCAAGAATTGGCACCATCAGGAGTGGTGGTAGGTAATAATGGCCAAGGACACATGATGCTAGTCCCAGATGATACAGCCTCAAATGTCCAAACAGTGCTGCCACAACACCAGCAAACTGGTGATGATCTCCCTCCGACCCTTAGTCCTGCGAAAGACAACTCCTCTCCCGATGATGAGACCCACGCCAAAAAAGGTAATACTTTTTTCAAGACTTGTAGTTTAATGCTCCCTTATGTATCTATATACCATGATAGCTTGATGTAATGCTTAACTTGGTAGGTTCGCCACGATCAATAAAAACGAGGGGGCCAACGGTAGGAAAAAAACTTGCAGCTAAGATTTCCGGAATGGGTTCAAGATTTCGCATCACATCTATTGTAGGTGGCAGAAGGCCACTTCATCCGCATGAATCTTCATATCTTGTATCACAGGTTGGCCATTTTATCAGGAATGAACTTCCTACCTTCCCATTGTGGAAGCAGCACGTTGACACCCCTTCACAGTTCGAGAGTTTAGTGCATAATTTACACGTAAGTCATGCTTCTCCTGGTAATGATAAATTATTCCACATTGATCTGTCCCATTTCTTGTAGCTTACTGTTGTTTCTATGCTATATAACTCACCAATCATTCCACCGTTGTGAGCAGTTAAGGTTTGAATTCGATGAGGATAATGAGGATGTAAAGTTTGTCATCGCTTCCATATTCAAAGAATTGTTGCGCCAGCACCGCTATAAGCTTAAGGCGACATACTTCACTGGCCAGATTACTGCCAATGTTCGAACAAAGTCTCCTGCACCCTGTATGACTGACGAGCAGTGGGGAGATCTTGTCAAGCATTGGTCTGATCCAAAGAATGTGGTATGGCTTATGAGGACCGTGAAACCAGATTAAATTCCGAATACTTATTTTGCGCCAGTGTCTCACTAGTCTCCTTTTGCAGACGTTGTCTAAAAGGAACCAGGCTAACCGCTTGAAACAACGTTTACCAAGCCGTACAGGATCTCGTCACTTGGTTGGGCATCTCTGGCAAAAAGTAATGCCCCGCTGGTCTGTACTGCTACATATGTTACTCGTAAATTGTGTAGAACTCCGTGTGCATGTTATATTTCCATCCTCCATTTCAACCACGTTATTTGATCTCCATATGATTGTACAAAAATGCAGAAAGTAGATCATGCAAACAACATGCAACCAGACAAAGAGATGACTCTGGCAGAGCAGTTCGAGGCATGCCAGAAGAACAAACATAATGTGATAGGAGAACTTGCAGAAAGTGTTATTGTAAGTCTTCTTTATGATTTAAATTTTTTAACTACACACTTGCCAATTTGTAGGAGCAATATGTCAATATGATCTTGTAGGCGTTTTTGTGAAAATGCATTTGATGTGTAATCAGGCATACCAACTTGTAGGATTAGAAGTAGTTCATACACATTAAATCTACCGTCTGCATGTTTCTCTGTAATAACTTTTATTTTTACACGACTCAAAACTTTTCAGGCAAATATGAAATTGGAGATGGCAAAACCCGGGAAAGATGGTATGGAAAAAACTCTAGAAGAATGTATGGAGACATTTACCATGGTACTTAAAAATAAAGATATCACCAAAAACACTTTCCTGCGAAATGCTGGGTTTTTGCAGTCCAAGTCCAAGTCCAAGTCCAAGTCTTTCTCTGCACAAGTTCTGGAGGAACAAATCCAAATAGAACGAGCTGCAGCAGATGTGTTAAGAAACCAAGTTGACATGTTGAGATCGAGATCAGAAGCATGTGATGCCCTACTGCAGGAGGCCAATCAAGTTTGTTATAATCTCTCAAAAGACTAATAAAATGCCATAGATAATTGGAGATGAAAACACTGACATTGACATGTGAGTACCTTGGTATTGTGAAATGTTTACTGAGACTGAGGCACTGTTCCTATTTTGTTGGTGGATGCATTTATCTACGGCTGGGATCAACTTGGTAGTTGTTCCTGTGGATGTTTTAGAAATTGGTTGCCTAGCCTTTTCAATCCGTTCGAACTTAAATGGTATTAGAGCCAAGGTCTCGAGTTTGAATTGTTGACGGTGTGGTTCAATTCATCCTTAAATTGTTGGTGCCCCATTGGCCCTTGTAAAGCTTCATGTGCCTACCTCCGAATCCAGTGTTGAATTTCTCTTGTCACACACGAGGATGGCTGTTAATGTGTATATAAGTGGGTTGCATAGCCCCTTTTATATAAGGTTGCAAGTTTCCTTTTTGTGTTGTGCCTTTGGGATTCAGCCTGCACTTCTGACTTTTGGTTGCGTTGGCTACTGCATAAGTTTAATATAGTTCCATGTGGTTTTTGTTGAGTTCTATAATAAGTGGATTGCCTAGCCCTTTCCATCATTTCGGACCTGTGGTGTGCTATTCTGTTTTCCACGTATTAGACCTCCTCTTCTTAACAAGACTCCATGAGTAGGAGGCACTATGATTTTTTTTTGCGCATGAAATTACTCAATTAGATAGCTTAATCCCATTTGTTGACTCTCTGTTGATCAGCCACTTGAGGGTAAAACTGAGTATATTGCACTAGCCAGTATTTTTTTTATGAGGTAATGCACTAGCCAGTATTAGTACTCGAGGGGAAAACTGAGTGCAGATATTTTTCCAGTGTAAGGCTAACTGAGTACACGTAACGGTGCAGACGTGCAGTACCACGGACGCGTGTCGCGGTGCACAGCGGTTAGGCGGTGCGCGTGTTGAGACCAAACGTCTAGCTTTTTTGAGAAACTGCCGAGACCAACCGTCACGTTGCCAGAGCCCCCTCTCTCCCTCCCTCTGCACACAGTCTCATTCTCACTCACGCACGCAACCACGCCTCTCACGTCCCATCAACTTCTCCAAATCGAAGGAAAAAACACCAACCGCCCACGCGCGCTCCCTGCCGGCGATGGACAAGAAGAATGCGCCGGCGGCCGTCGCCTCCGTGAACTGGGCCTCTCTCTCGGCTGATGGACCACTTCACAAGATCGGCGAATGCTTACTGGCGAACGAGCAGTACGCTGACACCTACTCTGCTATGAGGCAAGTCTGTAGAAATTGGCGCTCAGGTTTACCTGAGCCCGACGTGCACCTGCACGAATGGATCATGCTAGACCACGGCCTTCCACGCGCTGCTGATTTCACCTTCCTCCACCTCCGCACATCCCGCTACGTCACCATCGATCTAACGGAAGTTCATGCAAGGTTCAAATTCCTCCATATCTATAGAGTTAATCTATTTTTATTTTCAATCGTAAACATCTTAGTGCTGAATGTTATCTTCATCAATATATTTTAGATACTACTTTGTCGGCTTTTGCCGTGGCGTCATCGTGCTTGCCCAGAAGAACCAGCCGCACAAGATACGGCTTCTGAACCCACTCACAAAGACATTGAATACTATGTTTGAGGCGCATATGCCAAACGTTATTCTGAAGTCAGTCGCTGTGATGAAGTCCCCGACTATGGTCTTCGTTTCCAAAGATTACCCGGCGGAAATTGCTTGGGTCGATGAGAGCACTCCAACTAAGGGTATAGATGAAGATTGGGGAGAAGGAAGATTTTCGATCGAGCACCATTGTCTGCGTTGCATTACCCCGTTCAATGGTGAATTGTATGCAATAGCTGTGAACAATTTTGAGTTCGGAAAATTAGTGTGCACCAACAATGTCCAGTTGGAGCAGCGTGCGAGCACTGTCAAAATGGATACACTATTTTCATTTCCAGAACTTGGAAATAACAAGTTCTACCTTGTGAAGTCGGATGGTGCTCTGCTGCTTGTGTTGTTGGACAACAAGCATTTGGAGGAAGGTCAACCATTGGTGTACCGTGTGGACACTGAGAGCCGCTCTCTCCATGCCGTCAATAACATTGGCAGTCGTGCCTTCTTCGTCCATTATATCCGGTGTATCTCCGTCGACACCAGAGTGCACCCGACACTTCGACCTGGCTGCATCTACTACACAGATTTTGGTTATATCAGAGAGTACTTTGATGATATAAAGGCCTGGGATGAGTGGCCAATACATGTGAATAGATTAGGAAACTACGGTATGAGAAATGAACAAAGGCCATACCGTTTGGAGGATGTATTGGCTGCACACTGCAGACGGAAGGAGTTCAATGAAAATTTCCTTCAATGGAGTGACGAAGAAATATATGCTGAATGAAGAACATATTCGTTCATCCTGGGGTATCCTAATCTTCATGTTGGCCATACATTGTGTCTTGTATTATTTTCAGATTAGTTTGTCGTGAACATTAACATTGTTATTGGCTGCTTTTGGCTCTTGTATGCAGTTTATGTAGTATTATATTAGTTTTCTGGATTTATTATGCTGCTGTGAATTTATCCTATACTAGCTTCTAGATTTGACTGATTTTGTTTGTAATGATGATGGCTTGATGTGGCTGCTGGCCTTAACTGCCGAAGCAGAGCAATTAGTACTTAACCAGGTGTACCGTCTTTATATTAGTATTATATTATATTACTTGACCATAGCCATATTCAAAATCAAATCTCAGTCGGGCGGCAAAATCTCCCGCCAATCTAGAAATATTTCAGGCGTGTTTTTGAATGGGATAAGAAGATAGAACACGATGATAGTAACCGATATTCAAGGTGATGATGATTTGATTTTGCACTCGGCCTTGAACAGAGGTACTAGTACGGTCTCACAATTTTTTATCATTATACTTGGACCTTAGCCAAATTCAAAATCTCATAGCGGCAAAACTTCCCGCCCACAAAATACAAAAAATTCACACGCTTTCAAATTCCCATTCTACCCTTGTGGAGATGACAGAAAGTCGGTTGGTGGGGGGGTCTGCCCGTCATTTTTTGGATCACCACCTCCCTAGCCCCGGAAACCCTCCCAAAAAAATTCATTTCCCTCAGACCACCCACCGGAACTTCCCAAGTCCCTCTCTCTACCACCTCCACGACCACCGCACCGGAACATCCCCGCCGGACTTCCCTGGCCTACCCGAGCCCTCGCGATCCTCGTCATCCGGCTGCCTGCCGGAGCCGCTTCATCGACGCCGTCATCAACCGGACCGGATCATCCCCGCCGAACCTCGAAACCATATGCTCATCCAGCAGTCTACCGCAGTCGCTTCAGCTGCGGCATCGTCCACCCCACCGGAGCCGCTTCGCCGGATCCGTCGTCCACCGCATCGGATCTTGCTCACCGACACCGCTGTGCATGAACCGGATCTGCTTCACCGGCGCCGTGTATGATCTAAACTCTTCTACTGTCGCTTTTCTATTGCTTGCCTGCAAGTTCTTGTTTAATCTTGGGGGAACCTGTTTGTGCTAACGACGCGCCGTTACGTTTTTGCAGACGAGATGAGTAACCATGAAGTGTAATGGCCGTCTCTCCAACCCCAAGTAGCACATGTAGCGTACTTCATCACCGGATCTATCAACCCCAGGAAGATCTGCTGTGACTCCCACAGAGTGCTTCTCCTAATGTAAGTCCCTTGTTTTAGCGCCATGTTCTGGGTTCAGATGCTTGTTTGTCTGAAGCTCTTTTAGTTCATTCCTAGCTATGACCGTAACACCTTGCTATTTTCTACTTCATTGCTAACTTTAAGCGATTGAACATTTTGGTTTGCATTCCCTGCTCTGTAGATGTAGCCATCATAACTTCTATCTTGCTCAGTCGTTGTTACAAAAATTATAGGTATTATAGTAACATCCTGCTATTATTTAGTTCATGGCCAATTTTAAGTAATTGCACATGTTGGTTCGCATTCCCTGCTCTATAGCTTTTGGCATCGTAACTTCTATATTTGGTTTACATTCCCTGCTCTGTAGATCTAGCCATCATAACTTTATCTTGCTCAGTCGTTGTTACAAAAATTATGGCCTGCTACTATGTTGTTTGTGCCAATTTTTTACTCCATGAACATGTTGGCTTGCATTCCCTGTACTACAGGTGATGCCATTGTTTTGTATCTAGTTCATTGTAAGCTAACAAAGTAAGGACTTAGTTTGGCATGCTATCACTCTGCTATCTAGCCTGTAGTACAAATAAACTTGTCATACTACTAGATAATAATTTTGCGTGCCATCTTGTTCTTCAAAAGCTGCATTATTGACTTGTTTCTCTGACTTGGCATGACGCTCACATATGGAAAGCTGAACATATTGGTTTGCATTCCCTCTTATACAAGTTCACAGGTGATCCCACTATATTCTGTATCTGGTCCATCCTAAGCTCCAGCATTAACTATCCTCCATGTGTTGCTCATTACAAGTTTATATCCCGAAACATCTTGATTTGCATCCCCTTCACTATAAGTTCAGGAGTATTATTTAGTTCACGGCCAAAATGAAGTAATTGCACTTGGCACATGTTGGTTCACATTCCCTCCTCTTTAGCTTTTGCCATCGTAACTTCTATTTTTGGTTTACATTCCCTGCTCTGTAGATGTAGCCATCATAACTTCATCTTGCTCAGTCGTTGTTACAAAATTTATAGCCTGCTACTATGTTGTTCATGCCAATTTTGTACTCCCTGAACATGTTGGTTTGCATGGGACTCGACAGTAGTAAGTCTGCTGTTTCATTCTAACATGCTCTGTTATATTGGCTGTTGGTATGCGGCATGCACTCTTTGTTTGCTTATTGTGCGCATTACAATGATCTTGTTATAACGACGAAATGATGAGTTCCAAATTCTTTGCCAAACAATATTGTAGTGTCTTTGCCTTTCCATTGTTGCTGTCTTAACTTGTAATGTCTTTGTTTCAGATATAGGTGCTGCATGGACAACTTAAAAGATTGCCGGATCGCTTCATTGTATTGCTAGGTTTAATTACCATTCAATTTCTCTGGGTTCTGTAATATTTTTTCAATGCCTTGCAGCTGATGTAATATTTAGTTAGTTTTTATAGTTCTTTCGCGCATTTTTTCTTTGGTGCTTGTGGTAAGTGAGGCTATCCGACAGAAATCAATGCTGCGTAAATATTCTCAGTATCTAAATCACGAATTCCCATCCCTTAAACGGCCCAATTAAGCGAAATCACATATGTGCCTGCCCGCAAAATCCTAAAGCGCATATTATGCCGGCATATAAACACAACTAAACGGGCTGGCCCACTTACTTATTGGGCCAGCCCATTTGATTTACGGTGGACCCCACTAATTGGGCTGCCCACTTGCTTTAAGTGGACCCCCAACTAGGCCGACCCACTAATTAGTTGGGCCAGCCCATTTGCTTTTATGGACCCCACATAATAAATGGCGGCCCTTTAAGAGGAAAGTGGGACCCACTTGTTTTTGGCCCGCCCACTATCTTGTTGGGCCACCCACTTGCTATATGGTGGACCCCACATACTAGTTGGGCCGGCCCTTTAACAGGAAAGTGGGACCCACATGTGTTTTTGGCCCGGCCCACTATCTTGTTGGGCCACTATATGGTGGTCCCACATACTAAATGGGCCGCCCTTTAAGAGGAAAGTGGGACCCACCTGTGTTTTTGGCCCGGCCCACTATCTTGTTGGGCACCCTGCTATATGGTGGACCCCACATAATAATTGGGCCGGCCCTTTAACGGGAAAGTGGGACCCATGTGTTTTTGGCCCGACCACTATTTTCTTGGCACCACTTGCTATATGGTGGACCCCACATACTAAATGGGCGGCCCTTTAACGGAAAGTGGGACCCACTGTGTTTTTGGCCCGACCCACTATTTTGTTGGGGCCCTTGATATATGGTGGACCCCACACACTAAATGGGCCGGCCCTTTAACGGAAAGTGGGACCCGTGTTTTGGCCCGGCCCACTAGCTTGTTGGGCCGGCCCTTCGGTGGACCCCACACTAAATGGGTCGGCCTTTTAAAAGTGGGACCCACTGTTTTTTGGCCCACTTCTTGGGCCCATTCTTAAGGTGGACCCCACATGTTAAATGGGCCGGCCCATTTAAGTTTTGACCATCAACCTTAGAGGTTAGGCCCGGCCCACTTGACTAATGGACCAGCCCAGCTATATAGTTGACCGGTCAAACTATGTCATCTGGCCCGGCCCGCTTAAGACGTGGCAGGCCTCGTGTGGGCCTACCATCTACCACGGGGTTTCAGCCGGTTAACGCCGTTAACTGGCAGTTAACGGCGTCTGCCACGTGTCAGTTTGCATGACGTCAGCAGTCAACGGGCTCCCGAAAACACTTCCGCAACGGTCCGATTTTCCGTGGCGGAAGGGCGCCCAAGCGCGACGGACCGAAAAAATCGTCGTTGGACTTTGCCTGACGCAGTTTCCACAACAGAACCCATATCGTCGGGTTAGGCCCATAGGCGACGAAAAATACCCCTTAGCGGACGATTTTGAGACGTTGTCTATCAGAACTTCTCTTGTAGTGTATAATGGAGATTGCAAACTAAAATAAGGTGTGCAAAAAGTAAATGATAAGACTTCTCATTAATATTCCATAACGATAACTCACACCAACGGATACATAGATAACTAACTAAGAGAGATACTTCCACATTGCATACTATTCCATATGATAACTTCCCTACTCATGATATGACACTACTTGATAGTAAAAGATAAAGGTGGTGATGTGATACCGCGGCACTCCCCCAAGCTTGGAACAAACCAAGGGGATGCCAATACCGATGATGAATTACTCCTTCGGTGATGATGGTGATGGATTCTTCTCGACAAGCTTCCTGACAAGCTCCTGTAAACCTTCAATCTCATAGGTGAGGTTGCGAATCATCTCCGAGTTGTGCTCAACGCGGCTCATAATCATGTCCGGTGGTGAATCCCAACTCTTAGAATTGTTTCCCCATCCTTCAGCTTCAGATTTCATCTCTCCTGCATTGTCAGAACGATTTATATCCCAATTACTCGGCAACACTACCTTGGGGGTCCTTTCAGTTTGACGATCGTAGATTAGATTGCGGTAAGGGTTGTAATGGCTCGGAGAAGATGTCCTTGGAGCCAAGTAATGACGTGGAACCGCTCCTCCGGTAGCGATTCGTGCACTCCTCTTGATGTTGGATGGATTTGATATCACGCCAATACTTGCAACGGTGGCTTGTTGGTGTTCCTGCGGAGCTTCCTCCACTTCTTCCTCATCCTCTCTTGCGTCTTCTTTCTTCAGCTCCGGGTCTTGAATATTTTCCTTCAAAGGTTCCTTGTCCTTGTTGTTGGAGGCCATGGTGCTTCTAGATCAAAACAAATCTGGCAGAAAACAGCTCGAAACAAAACACGACGAGAAAACGATATTACGGACCTCCAGGGGTCCGGGGGATTATATAGCAAATATTTTTACGACAAAAGGAAGGTTCCAGATCGAACCAGAGTCGGAAAGGGGCAACGAGGCGGCCAGACCATAGGTCGGCGCGGCCAGGGTGGGGCCCGCGCCGGCCTATGGTGGCACGCCCTCGTGCGTCCTTTCCACTCCGTTTCGAACTCGTAATTTTTCATATTTTCTAAAAACAGCAGAAATAATGTTCGGAAAGGTAAACGCGGACTTTTTATTACCTATACTGTTACCTATTCAAAGTCCAGTTCTGGCGGACTGTCAATTTGCCCTTTGATGAAAGCCTCCGGTGTTTCCACTTGAATAATATCAACATCAACATTATAAGAATCACCCGAGATATAATGCTTGAGTCTTTGTCCATTCACCACTTGTGTGGCATTGCCTTGGAGAGAGCTAATTTTAATTGCTCCTGAACGATACACCTCCTCAACAACATATGGTCCTTCCCACTTCGAGAGTAATTTCCCTGCAAAGAATCTGAGACGAGACCGATACAATAGAACTTGATCTCCAACATTAAATTCTCTTTTGATGATCCTTCTATCATGCCACTTCTTAACTTTTTCTTTAAAGAGTTTAGCATTTTCATAAGCTTCATTTCTCCATTCATCTAGAGAACTTAATTGCAACAACCTCTTATTACCGGCTAATTTAGGATCTTTATTTAGTTCTCTAACAGCCCAATAAGCTTTGTGCTCTAGTTCTAAAGGTAAATGACAAGCTTTTCCATAAACCATTTTATAAGGTGACATTCCCATAGGATTTTTATAAGCAGTTCTATAAGCCCATAGTGCTTCCTTCAATTTGCTAGCCCAATTCTTTCTAGATTTATTAACAGTCTTACCCAAGATAGCTTTAATCTCTCTATTTGATAATTCTACTTGACCACTAGTTTGAGGGTGATAAGCAGAAGCAATTCTATGATTAATACCATACTTAGCAAGAGTTTTTCTAAAACCTCCATGAATAAAATGAGAACCTCCATCAGTCATAATATATCTAGGTACTCCAAATCTAGGAAATATAACATCTACAAGCATTTTTATAGAGGTCTCACCATCAGCACTTTTTGTAGGTATAGCTTCTACCCATTTAGTAACATAATCAACAGCGACAAGTATATGAGTGTTACCATCTGAAGAAGGGAAAGGACCCATGAAGTCGAATCCCCAACAATCGAATGGTTCAATAACAAGAGTATAATTCATAGGCATTTCATTGCGTCTGGAGATATTACCAACTCTTTGACATTCATCACAAGATAAAATAAATTTCCTTGCATCTTTGAAGAGTGTTGGCCAATAAAAACCTGATTGTAGAACCTTTTGCGCGGTTCTATCTCCAGCGTGATGTCCTCCATAAACACTACCATGACATTTATTCAATATCTCTTGTTGTTCATATTCAGGAACACATCTTCGCATAATACCATCTACTCCTTCTTTATATAAGTGTGGGTCATCCCAAAAATAATGCCTCAAGTCATAAAAGAATTTCCTCCTTTGCTGAGCTGAAAAGGTTGGAGGCAAATACTTCGAAACAATAAAGTTAGCATAATCTGCATACCAAGGGCTCTCTCGCGAGCTCACCTTTATTACAGCCAATTGTTCATTTGGAAAACTATCATTAACAGGAACAGGATCATAAGCAATATTTTCCAATCTAGACAAATTATCAGCAACAGGATTATCAGCACCTTTCCTATCTATAATATGTAAATCAAATTCTTGCAACAGAAGTACCCATCTAATAAGCCTTGGCTTAGCATCTTTCTTTGTCATAAGGTATCTAATTGCAGCATGATCAGTATGAATTGTAACTTTCGAATCAACAATATAGGGTCTAAACTTATCACAAGCAAAGACTACAGCTAACAATTCTTTTTCAGTTGTAGCATAATTTCTTTGAGCAGCATCAAGAGTCTTACTAGCATAATGAATAACATTTAATTTTTTATCTACCCGCTGTCCAAGAACAGCGCCTACAGCAAAATCACTAGCATCACACATAATTTCAAAAGGCAAATTCCAATCAGGAGGTTCGACTACAGGAGCAGTTGTTAAAGCTTTCTTTAGAGTTTCAAAAGCTTCCTTACAATCATCATCAAAAACAAAAGGTACATCTTTTTGAAGAAGATTAGTAAGAGGCTTTGAAATTTTAGAGAAATCTTTAATAAATCTCCTATAAAACCCAGCATGACCAAGAACACTACGAATACCTTTAACATCCCTCGGATAGGGCATCTTCTCAATTGCTTCAACTTTAGCTCTATCAACTTCAATACCTCTTTCAGAAATTTTATGTCCCAATACAATTCCTTCATTAACCATAAAGTGGCATTTCTCCCAATTAAGAACAAGGTTAGTTTCTTCACATCTCTGCAAAACTTTATCGAGGTTTCGCAAGCAATTATCAAAAGAATTCCCATAGACAGAAAAATCATCCATGAACACTTCTACAATACTTTCGCAAAAACCATGAAAAATAGCAGACATGCATCTTTGAAAAGTAGCAGGAGCATTACATAAACCAAAAGGCATACGCCTATAAGCATAAGTTCCATAAGGACAAGTAAACGTGGTTTTCTCTTGATCTTTAGCTTTAACAGCAATTTGTGAAAACCCAGAATAACCATCAAGAAAGCAAAAATGAGTATTTTTAGATAACCTTTCTAGCATTTGATCAATAAAGGGTAAAGGGTAATGATCTTTCTTAGTAACTTTATTAACTTTACGAAAATCAATGCACATTCTATAACCTACAACTATTCTTTGAGGGATAAGCTCATCATTATCATTAGGCACAACAGTCATTCCTCCCTTCTTAGGAACACAATGCACAGGACTAACCCATCTACTATCAGCAATAGGATATATAATACCAGCTTCAAGGAGTTTTAATACCTCGTTCCTTACCACTTCCTTCATCTTCGGAATTAGACGACGTTGATGTTCAACAACAGGCTTTGCATCTTCTTCCATATTAATAGCATGTTGGCAAATAGAAGGAGAAATCCCTTTCAAATCATCAAGAGTATAGCCAATAGCTCCTCGGTGTTTCTTCAATATTTCCAATAACCTTTCTTCCTCAATCTCTGAAAGCTTAGAACTAATAATAACAGGATATATTTTCTTATCATCAATATGAGCATATTTAAGATTATCAGGTAAAGGCTTTAAATCAAAAACAGGATCTTCCTTTGGTGGCGGTGTTGTACCCAAATCTTCCACCGGTAAATCGTGCTTGAGAATAGGTTGGCGAAGAAAAATTTCCTCAAGCTCATCTCTTTCTTTCCTAAAAGCTTCACTTTCACTATTCTCCAAATGTTGCTGCAAAGGATTATTAGGAACAAGAACAATAGATGCACACTGCTCCATTTTAAAATCATTACTAGGCAAGTCAGCTTTATAAGGAGTTTTGGTAAATTTAGAAAAGTTAAATTCATAAGGTTCACCAGCAAATCTAGTCAAAATTTTCTCTTTCTTACAATCTATAATAGCTCCACAAGTATTTAGAAAAGGTCTACCAAAAATGATAGGACAATGATCACTAGCAGCAGAACCAAGTACCAAAAAGTCAGCAGGATATTTAATCTTACCACATAGAACTTCCACATCTCGAACAATACCAATTGGAGAAATAGTTTCTCTATTAGCCAAATGAATAACCACATCAATATCTTCAAGTTCACAAGAACCAATTTCGTGCATAATCTCCGTGTAAAGCTCATAAGGAATAGCACTAACACTTGCACCAATATCACATAAACCATAATAGCAATGATCACCAATTCTAACAGATAGCATAGGAACACTAACTTGTTTGGATTTATTAGGATGTGAAACAATATTAGAAGCATCTTCACAAAAAATAATATGACCATCCTCCACATTTTCAGTCACAAGATCTTTAACTATTGCAACAGCAGGTTCAATTTTAATTTGTTCTTCAGGTTCTTTAGGTTTCTTTTCACTTTTATTAACCGCACTAGATATGACAGAGTACTCCTTCATTTTAGCAGGGAAAGGAGTTTTTTCAATATAAGCTTCAGGAATAACATTATCAACAGTTTCAACCACTACACATTTGTTTACAGATGAATCAATTTTATCTTTATACGGTTCATGATACTTGTCAAAATTCTTCTTAGGCAGTTCATAATGAGAGGCAAAAGCTTTATAAAGATTTGCAACAACTTGGGAATCAAGACCATATGTAGCACTCATATTACGAAATTTATCAGTATCCATAAAAGCTTCAATGCATTTATAATCATAAATTATACCTGATTCTCTATCTTTGTCGTTCTCCCATCCTTCAGTATTTTCTTGGATCCGATCAAGAAGGTCCCTTTTAAACTCTTCATTCTTGCGTGTAAATGATCCAGAACAAGAAGTATCCAGCAAGGTCTTGTCTTGAAAAGAAAGTCTTGCATAGAAATTATCAATAATAACATTACCAGGAAGCTCATGAATGGGGCATTTGAGCATTAAAGACTTCAATCTCCCCCAAGCTTGGGCAATACTCTCTCCATCATGAGGCCAGAAATTATATATGCGGTTCCGATCTTTGTGAATTTCACTTGGAGGATAAAATTTGGAATAAAATAAAGGCACAATGTCCTCCCAATCAATAGAATCACCATTCTTCAGCAATTTATACCAGTGCGCCGCTTTACCAGACAGCGATATAGTGAATAGTTTCTTTCTAACTTCATTCATAGAAATACCTGCACATTTGAATAACCCGCATAATTCATGCAAAAACAATAAATGATCACCAGGATGGACAGTTCCATCCCCTTCATAGCGGTTATCCATAACACGTTCAATAATTTTCATAGGTATTTTATATGGTACTACTTCCTCACCTGGCGCTTCATCCACTACCGTTGCAGTAGTAGTAGATTTCCCAAATAGAAATTGAAGAGAAGATCTCTCCATAATGATTTATAGCAGCAGGCAGAAATAAAATCAGCACAAACAGTAAATTTCCTTACCAATTCCGCTTACCAATAGCGCTTCACTCCCCGGCAACGGCGCCAGAAAATAGTCTTGATGACCCACAAGTATAGGGGGTGTATCGTAGTATCTTCGATAAGTAAGAATGTCGATCCCAACGAGGAGCAGAAGGTGTTGGCAGCAGTTTCGATGGAGGATTCACTGTAAATGCTCACAGACAAGTATTCAGGGGGTTTTGATATTGCAGATAAATAAAGTACAAGTAAATAAAATGCGAGAGAAATAATTGCAGCGAGTGGCCCAATCCTTTTTAGCGCAAAGGACAAGCCGGTTTGTTTACTTATAATGACCAAACGTTCCCGAGGACACACGGGGATTTTAGTCTAGTGCTTTCGCTTCATGTGGTTTAATAATCTTCATTGTTTTGATAAGTGTTGTGTGGGTGAACCTATGCTAATGCACCGCCCTTCCTAGGACTAATACATACTTGTGATTATACCCCTTGCAAGCATCCGCAACTACAAGAAAGTAATTAAGATAAATCTAACCACAGCCTTAAACTCTGAGATCCTGCGATCCCTCCTGCATCGATATACTAACGGGGGCTCAGGTTTCTGTCACTCCGGCAACCCCGCAATTAGCAACCGAATACAAGATGCACTCCCCTAGGCCCATAAATGGTGAAGTGTCGTGTAGTCGACGTTCACACGACACCACTAGAAGAATGACACCACAACTTAAATATCATAACATTGAATATTACTCAACCATAATTCACTACTAGCATTTAGACTTCACCCATGTCCTCAAGAACTAAATGAACTACTCACGAGACATCATATGGAATACAATCAGAGGTGATATGATGATGAATAACAATCTGAACATAAACCTTGGTTCAATGGTTTCACTCAATAGCATCTACAACAAGTATAGAATAACACCGGGAGAGTTTCCCCTATCAAACAATCAAGATTTAACCCGAATTGCTACAGCGATGACGAGGTGCAGCGGTGGTGATGGCGGTGTAGATGGTGGAGATGTTGGAGATATGCCCAAGAGGCAATAATAAAAGTGGTTATTATATATCTTTATGTTTATGATAAATGTTTATATACCATGCTATAATTGTATTAACCGAAACATTGATACATGTGTGATATGTAAACAAACAAAGAGTCCCTAGTAAGCCTCTTAACTAGCTTGTTGATTAATAGATGATTAGTTTCATAATCATGAACATTGGATGTTATTAATAACAAGGTTATATCATTGTATGAATGATGTAATGGACACACCCAATTAAGCGTAGCATAAGATCACGTCATTAAGTTATTTGCTATAAGCTTTTATTACATAGTTACCTAGTCCTTATGACCATGAGATCATGTAAATCACTTATACCGGAAAGGTACTTTGATTACATCAAACGCCACTGCGTAAATGGGTGGTTATAAAGGTGGGATTAAGTATCCGGAAAGTATGAGTTGAGGCATATGGATCAATAGTGGGATTTGTCCATCCCGATGACGGATAGATATACTCTGGGCCCTCTCGGTGGAATGTCGTCTAATGTCTTGCAAGCATATGAATAAGTTCATAAGAGACCACATACCACGGTACGAGTAAAGAGTACTTGTCAAGAGACGAGGTTGAACAAGGTATAGTGTGATACCGATGATCAAACCTCGGACAAGTAAAATATCGCGTGACAAAGGGAATTGGTATCGTATGTGAATGGTTCATTCGATCACTAAAGTCATCGTTGAATATGTGGGAGCCATTATGGATCTCCAGATCCCGCTATTGGTTATTGGTCGGAGTGAGTACTCAACCATGTCCGCATAGTTCGCGAACCGTAGGGTGACACACTTAAAGTTGGATGTTGAAATGGTAGAACTTGAATATGGAATGGAGTTCGAATATTTGTTCGGAGTCCCGGATGAGATCCCGGACATCACGAGGAGTTCCGGAATGGTCCGGAGAATAAGATTCATATATAGGATGTCATTTTATGTGTTTGAAAATGATTCGGAAGGTTCTATGGAAGGTTCTAGAAGGTTCTAGAAAAGTCCGGAAGAAACCACCAAGGAAGGTGGAGTCCACATGGGACTCCACCTCCATGGCCGGCCAACCCTAGTGGGGGAGGAGTCCCAAGTGGACTCCCCCTTAGGGGGCCGGCCACCCCCCCATATGGGAGGTGGAAACCCCACCTCTAGTGGGACTCCTAGTTTGGCTAGGTTTCCCCACCATATGGAAGGTTTTTCGTTCGGGTCTTATTCGAAGACTTGGAGACTAACTCTTGGGGATCCACCTATATAATGAGGGGCCAAGGGAGGGGGCCGGCCACCCCAAGACCACAAGCTGGCCGCCCCATTGAAGTGGCCGGCCACCCCCTCCCAAACCCTAGCCGCCCCCCTCTCCTCCATATCTCCCGCGTAGCTTTAGCGAAGCTCCGCCGGAGTTCATCACCACCACCGACACCACGCCGTCGTGCTGTCGGATTCAAGAGGAGCTACTACTTCCGCTGCCCGCTGGAACGGGGAGGTGGACGTCGTCTTCATCAACAACCGAACGTGTGACCGAGTACGGAGGTGCTGCCCGTTCGTGGCGCCGGAACCGATCGTGATCAAGATCTTCTACGCGCTTTTGCAAGCGGCAAGTGAACGTCTACCGCAGCAACAAGAGCCTCCTCTTGTAGGCTTTGGAATCTCTTCAAGGGTGAGACTCGATAATCCCCTCGTTGCTACCGTCTTCTAGATTGCATCTTGGCTTGGATTGCGTGTTCGCCGTAGGAAAATTTTTGTTTTCTATGCTACGTTCTCCTACAGTGGTATCAGAGCCGTGTCTATGCATAGATGGTTGCACGAGTAGAACACAATGGTTTGTGGGCGTTGATGCTCTTGTTATCTTTAGTTGAGTACTTTGCATCTTTGTGGCATAGTGGGATGAAGCGGCTCGGGCTAACTTTACATGACCGCGTTCATGAGATTTGCTCCACGCTTGACATGCAACTTGTATTGCATAAGTGGCTTTGCGGGTGTCTGTCTCTCCTACTATAGTGAAGATTCAATTTACTCTTCTATTGACAACACTAGTATCACCGTTGTGGTTCATGTTCGTAGGTAGATTGGATCTTACTCGAAAACCCTAAACCACGTAAAATATGCAAACCAAATTAGAGAACGTCTAACTTGTTTTTGCAGGGTTTGGTGATGTGATATGGCCATAATGTGATGATGACTATGTATGAGATGATCATTATTGTATTGTGGCAACCGGCAGGAGCCTTATGGTTGTCTTTAAATTTCATGTTGAGTAGTATTTCAAAGTAGTTGTAATAGTTGCTACATGGAGGACGATCATGAAGACGGCGCCATTGACCTTGGTGCTTCGCCGACGATGATGGAGATCATGCCCGTTGATGATGGAGATCATGTCCGTGCTTTGAAGATGAAGATCAAAGGCGCAAAGACAAAAGGGCCATATCATATCACATATGAACTGCATGTGATGTTAATCCTTTTATGCATCTTATTTTGCTTAGATCGCGACGGTAGCATTATAAGATGATCCCTCTCACTAAAATTTCAAGATAATAAAGTGTTCATCCTTAGTAGCACCGTTGCCAAGACTTGTCGTTTCGAAGCATCTCGTGATGATCGGGTGTGATAGAATCAACAAGTGCATACAACGGGTGCAAGTCAGTTTTGCACAAGCGGATACTAAGGTGGCCTTGACGAGCCTAGCATGTACAGACATGGTCTCGGAACACGTGATACCGAAAGGTAGAGCATGAATCATATGATTGATATGATGAACACTTTGAGTGTTCGCCATTGAAATTACATCTTGTCTCGTGATGATCGGGCATAGGTGTGATGGATTTGGTTCGTGTGATCACTAAGACAATGCGAGGGATATTGTTTTGAGTGGGAGTTCACCTAGTTTTTAATTTTGTTAAATTAAAATTTGAACTCAATTTGTCATAAACATTAGTCTAAACTATTGCAAATATGTTGTAGATATGGCGTCCTCAATCAATTTTAACCAGTTCCTAGAGAAAGAAAAGCTTAAGAGCAACGGTAGCAACTTCACCGACTGGTTCCGTCATGTGAGGATCTTCCTCAATGGCGGAAACCTGCAATATGTGCTTGATGCACCGCTAGGTGACCCTCCTGCAGAAACTGAAACCGATGAAGTAAAGAATGTTTACGCGACTCGGAAAACTCGGTACTCTCAAGTTCAGTGTGCCATCCTGTGCAGTCTGGAAGCCGATCTTCAAAAACGTTTTGAGCACCACGATCCACATGAGTTAATCAATGAGTTAAAGACTATCTTTGAGACTCATGCGGCCGTGGAATGCTATGAAGCATCGAAACACTTCTTCAGTTGCATGATGGAAGAAGGCAGCTCCGTTAGTGAGCACATGCTCGCCATGACCGGGCATGCGAAGAAACTCAGTGACTTGGGAATAGTGATTCCTAATAGACTGGGGATTAATCGTGTCCTTCAATCACTGCCACCTAGTTATAAGAACTTTGTGATGAATTACAATATGCAGAACATGAACAAAGAGTTACCTGAACTCTTTGCCATGCTAAAATCTGCTGAGATTGAAATTAAGAAAGAGCACCAAGTGTTGATGGTCAACAAGACCACCAGCTTCAAGAAACAGGGCAAGTCTAAAGGCAAGAACAAGAAGAGTGGCAAGAAAGCTGCCACGCCTCCTGTGAAACCTAAGTCTGGCCCTAAGCCTGATGCTGAGTGCTATTACTGCAAGGAGAAGGGACACTGGAAGCGTAATTGCTCCAAGTATTTGGCGGATCTGAAGAGCGGCCTTGTCAAGAAGAAGAAAGAAGGTATATCTGATATACATGTTATAGATGTTTATCTCACTGGTTCTCGTACTAGTACCTGGGTATTTGATACTGGTTCGGTTGCTCATATTTGTAACTCGAAACAGGAACTAAAGAATAAACGAAGACTACTAAAGGATGAAGTGACGATGCGCGTTGGAAATGGATCCAAAGTCGATGTGATCGCTGTCGGCACACTTCCTCTACATCTACCTTCGGGATTAGTTTTAAGCCTAAATAATTGTTATTTTGTACCCGCGTTAAGCATGAACATTATATCTGGATCTTGTTTAATGCAAGACGGTTATTCATTCAAGTCTGAGAATAATGGTTGTTCTATTTTTATGAATAATATCTTTTATGGTCGAGCACCTGAAAAGAATGGCTTATTTCTGTTAGATCTCGATAGTAGCGATACACATATACATAACATTGATGCTAAGCGAATTAAATTAAGTGATAATTCTACTTATATGTGGCACTGTCGTCTTGGTCATATTGGAGTGAAACGCATGAAGAAACTCCATACCGATGGATTACTTGAATCACTTGACTTTGAGTCACTTGATAGATGCGAAGCATGTCTGATGGGAAAAATGACTAAGACTCCATTCTCGGGTATGATGGAGCGAGCTACTGACTTATTGGAAATCATACATACAGATGTGTGCGGACCAATGAGTGTAGCATCGCGCGGTGGTTATCGTTATGTTCTAACCTTCACAGATGATTTAAGTAGATATGGGTATATCTATTTAATGAAACATAAATCCGAAACTTTCGAGAAGTTTAAGGAATTCCAAAGTGAAGTAGAAAATCAACGTAACAAGAAGATTAAATTTCTACGATCTGATCGCGGAGGTGAATATCTGAGTTATGAGTTTGGCATGCATTTAAAGAAATGCGGAATACTTTCACAATTGACACCGCCGGGAACACCACAACGAAACGGTGTGTCTGAACGTCGTAATCGAATTCTCTTAGATATGGTTCGTTCTATGATGTCTCTTACTGATTTACCTTTATCATTTTGGAGTTATGCATTAGAGACAGCCGCATTCACTTTAAATAGAGCACCATCAAAATCCGTTGAAACGACACCGTATGAATTATGGTTTAATAAGAAACCTAAGCTGTCGTTCCTAAAAGTTTGGGGTTGCGAAGCCTATGTAAAAAAGTTACAACCGGACAAGCTAGAACCCAAAGCGGAGAAATGCGTCTTCATAGGATACCCTAAGGAAACTATAGGGTACACTTTCTATCACAGATCCGAAGGCAAGATCTTTGTTGCTAAGAACGGAACCTTTCTTGAGAAAGAATTTCTCACTAAAGAAGTGACTGGAAGAAAAGTAGAACTCGATGAGATTGAAGAATCTCTACTCGTTGATCAGAGTAGCGCAGTACCGGAAGATGTTCCTGTGCCGCCTACACCGGCAACAGAGGAAGCTAATGATAATGATCATGAAACTTCAAATGAGATAGCTACTGAACCTCGCAGATCGACAAGGGAACGTGCCACTCCTGATTGGTATGATCCTTGTCTAAATGTCATGATTGTGGATAACAATGATGAAGACCCTGCGACGTATGAAGAAGCGATGATGAGCCCAGATTCCAACAAATGGCAAGAAGCCATGAAATCCGAAATGGGATCCATGTATGATAACAAAGTATGGACTTTGGTAGACTTACCTGATAGCCGAAAGGCTGTCGAGAATAAATGGATCTTCAAGAGAAAAACAGATGCTGATGGTAATATTACTGTCTATAAAGCTCGACTTGTCGCAAAGGGTTTCCGACAAATTCAAGGTGTTGACTACGATGAGACTTTCTCACCTGTAGCGAAGCTAAAATCTGTGAGGATTTTGTTAGCAATAGCTGCATTTTTCGATTATGAGATTTGGCAGATGGATGTCAAAACGGCGTTCCTTAATGGAGACATTGAGGAAGAGTTGTATATGGTACAACCCAAAGGTTTTGTCGATCCTAAAAATGCTGACAAAGTATGCAAACTTCAGCGTTCAATCTATGGACTGAAGCAAGCATCAAGAAGTTGGAACCGACGCTTTGATAAGGTGATCAAAGACTTCGGGTTTATACAGTGTCATGGAGAGGCCTGTATTTACAAGAAAGTGAGTGGGAGCTCTGTAGCGTTCCTGATATTATATGTAGATGACATATTATTGATTGGGAATGATATAGAACTATTAAGCAGTGTAAAAGGTTATTTGAATAATAGTTTTTCAATGAAAGACCTTGGTGAAGCATCATATATATTAGGCATCAAGATTTATAGAGATAGATCAAGACGTCTAATAGGGCTATCACAGAGTACATACCTGGACAAGATTCTAAAGAAGTTTAGAATGGACGAAAGTAAGAAAGGATTCTTACCTATGTTACCAGGCAAGGTCTTGAGTAAGACTCAAGGTCCAGCTACGGCAGAAGAAAGAGAAAGGATGAGTCAGATCCCCTATGCCTCGGCAGTAGGCTCTATCATGTATGCCATGTTATGTACAAGACCGGATATAGCACATGTTGTTAGTTTGACTAGCAGATATCAAAGTGATCCAGGAATGGAACACTGGACATCGGTCAAGAATATCCTGAAGTACTTGAAAAGAACTAAGGATATGTTTCTTTGTTATGGAGGTGACCAAGAGCTCGTTGTAACAAGTTACACCGATGCAAGTTGGAACACTGATCCTGATGACTCTAAGTCACAATCTGGGTACGTGTTTATATTGAATGGTGCTGCAGTAAGCTGGGCAAGCTCGAAGCAGTGCACGGTGGCGAAATCCTCAACAGAATCGGAGTACATAGCGGCTTCAGAGGCTTCATCAGAAGCGGTATGGATGAAGAGGTTCATTGTAGAGCTCGGTGTGGTTCCTAGTGCATTGGACCCACTAGTCATCTATTGTGACAACATGGGTGCCATCGCCAATGCACAAGAACCAAGGTCACACAAGAGGCTGAAGCATATCAAGCTGCGTTATCATTCGATTCGCGAGTACATCGAAGATGGAGAAGTAAAGATTTGCAAAGTACACACTGATCTGAATGTAGCAGATCCGTTGACTAAAGCTCTCCCTAGGGCAAAGCATGACCAACACCAGAATGCCATGGGTGTTAGGTACTTGACAATGTAATCTAGATTATTGACTCTAGTGCAAGTGGGAGACTGTTGGAGATATGCCCAAGAGGCAATAATAAAAGTGGTTATTATATATCTTTATGTTTATGATAAATGTTTATATACCATGCTATAATTGTATTAACCGAAACATTGATACATGTGTGATATGTAAACAAACAAAGAGTCCCTAGTAAGCCTCTTAACTAGCTTGTTGATTAATAGATGATTAGTTTCATAATCATGAACATTGGATGTTATTAATAACAAGGTTATATCATTGTATGAATGATGTAATGGACACACCCAATTAAGCGTAGCATAAGATCACGTCATTAAGTTATTTGCTATAAGCTTTTATTACATAGTTACCTAGTCCTTATGACCATGAGATCATGTAAATCACTTATACCGGAAAGGTACTTTGATTACATCAAACGCCACTGCGTAAATGGGTGGTTATAAAGGTGGGATTAAGTATCCGGAAAGTATGAGTTGAGGCATATGGATCAATAGTGGGATTTGTCCATCCCGATGACGGATAGATATACTCTGGGCCCTCTCGGTGGAATGTCGTCTAATGTCTTGCAAGCATATGAATAAGTTCATAAGAGACCACATACCACGGTACGAGTAAAGAGTACTTGTCAAGAGACGAGGTTGAACAAGGTATAGTGTGATACCGATGATCAAACCTCGGACAAGTAAAATATCGCGTGACAAAGGGAATTGGTATCGTATGTGAATGGTTCATTCGATCACTAAAGTCATCGTTGAATATGTGGGAGCCATTATGGATCTCCAGATCCCGCTATTGGTTATTGGTCGGAGTGAGTACTCAACCATGTCCGCATAGTTCGCGAACCGTAGGGTGACACACTTAAAGTTGGATGTTGAAATGGTAGAACTTGAATATGGAATGGAGTTCGAATATTTGTTCGGAGTCCCGGATGAGATCCCGGACATCACGAGGAGTTCCGGAATGGTCCGGAGAATAAGATTCATATATAGGATGTCATTTTATGTGTTTGAAAATGATTCGGAAGGTTCTATGGAAGGTTCTAGAAGGTTCTAGAAAAGTCCGGAAGAAACCACCAAGGAAGGTGGAGTCCACATGGGACTCCACCTCCATGGCCGGCCAACCCTAGTGGGGGAGGAGTCCCAAGTGGACTCCCCCTTAGGGGGCCGGCCACCCCCCCATATGGGAGGTGGAAACCCCACCTCTAGTGGGACTCCTAGTTTGGCTAGGTTTCCCCACCATATGGAAGGTTTTTCGTTCGGGTCTTATTCGAAGACTTGGAGACTAACTCTTGGGGATCCACCTATATAATGAGGGGCCAAGGGAGGGGGCCGGCCACCCCAAGACCACAAGCTGGCCGCCCCATTGAAGTGGCCGGCCACCCCCTCCCAAACCCTAGCCGCCCCCTCTCCTCCATATCTCCCGCGTAGCTTTAGCGAAGCTCCGCCGGAGTTCATCACCACCACCGACATCACGCCGTCGTGCTGTCGGATTCAAGAGGAGCTACTACTTCCGCTGCCCGCTGGAACGGGGAGGTGGACGTCGTCTTCATCAACAACCGAACGTGTGACCGAGTACGGAGGTGCTGCCCGTTCGTGGCGCCGGAACCGATCGTGATCAAGATCTTCTACGCGCTTTTGCAAGCGGCAAGTGAACGTCTACCGCAGCAACAAGAGCCTCCTCTTGTAGGCTTTGGAATCTCTTCAAGGGTGAGACTCGATAATCCCCTCGTTGCTACCGTCTTCTAGATTGCATCTTGGCTTGGATTGCGTGTTCGCGTAGGAAAATTTTTGTTTTCTATGCTACGTTCTCCTACGGAGATGATGATGATGATGATGGAGATGATGTCCCGCTCGATGACGATGGCGATGGCGTCGATTTCCCCCTCCGGGAGGGAATTTCCACGGATTCTGCCGCCGGAGAGCTCTTTCTCTCGGTGTTCTCCGCCCCAGAGCGGCTGTAACCCTCCGTGAGGTCCTCTCGTGGCTTAGGTTTTCGGGACGAAGGAGTACGCGAAGAAAAGGAGGCGAAAGAGGCTGTGGGCCCCAGGCATAGGGTGGCGCGGCCAGGCCATGGGCCGCGCCGCCCTATGGTCTGGCCCACAGTGGCTCCTCTCTTCTTCCTTCTGGCTCCCTCCGTCATCGGAAAAATAGGAATTTACGTGAAATTCCCTTCCATAGTTGATCTTCCGAAATATTGCGTTCTGACGGTGCTTTTTCCAGCAGAATCCTGGCTCCGGTGCTTGATCCTCCAATGATGATGAAACATGCAAAATAGATGAAATAACATAAGTATTGTGTCCCAATATGAAATATATCAATGAATAACAGCAAATTATGATACAAAATAGTGATGCAAATTGGACGTATCAACCCTCAACCAGTCTCTCACTCTATTTATTTCTATACTAATTCACTTGAAGCTTTGCACCACGAAGATATGCTTGCTTTGCCTATCAGCATCAGTCTGTCTCTCTGCCCTTACACCATTGCCTTGAGGTTTTCGCTACCGATGAAAGATATTTAACTGGCTGAATCGGGATAAGGACTAAAAGTAAATGATTTTAAGAGCTCTAGGTTCATTTTAAACAAAACGAAAGTTCTAAAACCAAAAGTGAACTTTTACTAAAACTCAAGGATTAGAAGTTGGCTTCCTTCTTTGGCAGGGAGCTACAAGACAACCATTAATACGTTGGACATGGACATGCGAACGTGGCTTCGGATTTTGGTGGACTCCTGGTGTAGACATTGGGTGTGACTATTTCTCAGTTTGAACTAGCTTCGTTTTCAGATGATGTTATTAAATCTTAGTTGTAACTCATATTGCAACTGATGATGGGCACAAATCATAAAGCAAACATAACGGTTTGGACCATTTTTGTTAGTTGCAACCCCGTTTGCAACTAAAAATTCTTCGGTTGCAACTCCAGCTTTAGCAGAAAAGAAAATCTAGTTGCAACCTAATTTGGTACTCATATGTAAAAATCATGATGCAATCAAACGGTGTAAAACTTAACTGAGCACGAACATAATTCTTAGTTAGCTAAAGCTAGCAAATCCGTAAATATTACACCAGCCTCGGTTGTTGTTGGTGATGCAACGCACTCGTAGTTGGCTTCTCTCCTTGCAAACATCGTTATGGAGCTCTTCACCACCCATACCAGTGATTGGTATGTTCTCACGGTTGTTGCTGCCTTATTTTTCGAATTCGGCTAGGCAGTGTGTTGGAATTTCTGTCTAATATAAGCCTAGCTCACTTATTTAGTTTGCAATTTAAAGATCTAATTGACCCATTTATGCATGGCATGGATAGTGATAAAAATTTAGTTCCACCTTACTAGCTTACAGAGAGTTGGAGCTCTTTAGGGCTGCTTAACTCGTGGTATGAGCTTGAGAAGATGGCTCCTACACGTACGTTGCCCTCCTCCGCCGCCTGCCTCGTTACAACGTTCGCGCCGCGAATTTTGGAAATGCCTCGTTCCAATACTTCTCATTTTTGTCTATGCCGATGAAAAAAGAGGTCGCTCCTCTCCAAAGGTATGACACACACAACAAAAACGCTGCTGGTTCCAGAGCCTTACGCTGTGGATCAAGCTCCATGGCGCCACGTGGTGACATACTACGATGAGGGGAGCCGCCGACGCCGCTGAGATGCTCATAGTGGTGGTGGTGCTGAACCTTCTTTCCCCGAAGGTCCTTCCTCCTTCGATTCCAGATGGCATCAACCAAAATAGGATCGACCCAATCGCGGCAGGAGAACCACTCCCTAGCCTTGCACGTGCCCTAGAATGACCTACGATGGCGATGTGGCGGACACCATCTCTCTCGGCTGCCTTGGTCGATCTAGTGGTTTGTGCGCGGTGGTGAATTTGGGACCTGATGCTTTTTCTGGAGAAAAAAGTGTGGAGTTTTGCTTGTAAAAGTGAAGGACCTGTTTGTTGCACATGTGCTGAAAATGGTGGCCTATTTTACGATATCTGAAAAACTGTTATCGGTAGGGAGCCATTTTTGCATCCAAAATAGCTACCGCCGGTTTCGTTCCAAAAAAACATAAAACATAATCGTAAAATCAAAAGGTGACGCCCTTAAAAATAAGACATATATTGGAGATGCTCTTAGGTACTCTAGTGATAAACGCATGCACTCTCTTCTCAAACACGGATAGTATCACAAAATCTGAAATAAAAATGAGAAAAGTCGGCAAGGAGCTAGAAACGTAGGCTTGCTCGCATCCGCAAGGTGAAATCGGTACACTCTGCCGTTGCTTTGCTGCAAGCGGTCTAGTAACTGGCGCCGACTTTCGACGTGTACCTGATGTAGTGATGTGGACAAGCCAGCAACGATGATGATCGCGACATGGTTGATCGGTGTAATCTTGGAACAGTAACCTTTGGCCCAGCGGGCAATCAGTGTCAGTGTGTCACTAATTGCGTACGATATTGCAATGGTGCACTGATTGCCATGTGGCTGTCGTGCGACTGAACACTGCAATGGCGTAAAGTAGCCTGAAAATGTAAGGAACCCGTTAGATGTATTGATTGCTTCCTTCTTTTGAAAAGGTTTTGACACTTGACATGTACAATTGTCAGAGAGTAGGTTCGAAAGAAAAAAAACTTCCTCCTTCATAAAAGTATGTTGAAGATATGCGTCAAACTTTAGATTAACTTAAGATATTTTTTATAGACAGAGGTAGTAGCATGTGTAATTAGTGACTACGAAGAATTTGTACTACCGTGAAACTACAACTAGTCTCCATGACATATCCAACACAATAAATCCGCTCTAACAAATCAAATCCAGATATTTTCAATTAACTGGTGACTAAATATGAAGTTTCGCTACCCGCATTCTAGATGCAAAGCATTCTTAGATAGACATAGAATTATATAGAATTAGGTGATGCGTCACAGAAATAGGTGCGCCACATAATTTCTTATAGGTGAGTCATTTTCCACTCGCACTTCTTCGGCGTCGGCGCTCTTTCACTTGAAGAAGGAGCGGCAAGAGGTGAAGAAGGAGGAGTCGACGTCGCCGCCGTTGCTGCCGCTACGCGTGTACCTTTACATCCGGCTCCCCAGGAAGGAGAGGCTCGTACTTCCCCATCGTCGCCGAAGAAGGAGAAGGCGTGATGGGAGTTGGAGTTGGTGGTCCAGTCAACGATAAGATCCCGCAGACTCGCCGGGCAGACATCACTCGTGAGCGCTCCTACAATCCCATACCGCTCGCCGGGTACCGGCTCGCGAAATGTTGGTCGGCGACAAACAGTGGGAACATCGTTAACCTCGTGGAGGAGGCGCATACGCCCTCGCCGGCACAGGCGCCGAAGTGGACAAGGATGCAAGGTTCAGCGAGGCGTGGGCCGGCGACGACCACGACGAAACATCTGCGATGGCACCTACAACTTCGAGTACATCTTCATCTATCAGTAGTTTAAGATTTTATTTATATTTTTAATTTAAATTCTGCAAACTTTTGTACAAATCGTAATGAAAATCGTGACTTTGGCTTTTCAAAAATTTAAATCATATAAAGGGCGAACTTTTAGAAACGCCTGTGCGTAGCCGTACCCAATAGCCCGGCCACCGCTGCCCATTTTTCCAATAATTTTTGTTGATGGGCTATCATGAAAGAAATGGTGAAGCAGGTGCTGGGATGATTCTAAGGGACCACGAAGGGAAAGTGATCTTCACAGCCTGTCGTAGCATCCATCACACGATGCTCATCTGCCTTGGAGGCGGAGCTTGCGGCTTGTGACGAAGTTATCAGATTAGCGCTTAGCTGGTCGACGGAGGCGATCGACTTGGAGATGGACTGTGCTGTGGCAGTCAAGGTATTGTTGGGAGAAGGTAGAGAAGCTTCACCCCTGATACACCTGGTTAGGAGCATTAAGGATAGTTTTGGAGAGAGAGATGTTAGTGTTAGGAAGATAGAAGTTAAAATGAAGCTAGTCATCTGGCTCAACCGGAAAGGTGTTCAAACTGAACCTAGTTCTGGCTTAGAAGCTATCCTTCCGATTTACTTGACATTATTTGTAAGGATTGTACTTCTTAATAAAATCTCTCTTGTCCCCATAAAAAATAAATTTAGCCCGGCCACTGCTGCCCATTTTCCCAATAGTTTTTGTGGACACGTCTATCGGCTACAGTTTAGAACGCGTTGATGGAGATGCTCTAGAGTCAAAAGTCGGCAAAGAAAATTCTTCCTTTTAGTTCTCTTCGATGGCAAAGAGATAGAAATGTTTCTTTACACATATTCGCATGTAGAAATCGGCAAGCCACTCTGCCGTTGCTTTGGTCCAAGCGGTCTAGCAGTTTCAGGTCGGCCCGAGAGGAGGTGAAGTTCAAGTTCTCCTTTTTTTTGTGTTTGACCTCAGCGGGACTTTGGTTGTGCACCGTCGCTCTCTGTAGCTTTTTCTACGCCCACGTACCCGTCATGACTTAGCTACGCGCCAAACCGTGACATTATGTACACACGCAAGCTTACAAGAACCGCCGTAGCTTTCTTCACTCGTGTGTTTTCAGACCGTTCTTCCATTTTCCCCCGCGCCCGCTGTAGCTGATTCCTGTTATGATACCCTTTTGTGGATACGACACCCCGTTTTCTGTTTTCTGTCGGTATCTAAATTATGTCAACACTTTGGTTTCATTTGCAATGAAGAGTCCTATTTCTAAGAAAAAAACAGTAGTACGAGCTGATACCTCTCGATCCACACACAAGCATCTCGGCGTCCTTCGAAATAGGTTAAGATTTATAGACCTTATCATACTTCAAGTCTATCATCCTGCATTCCTGCTTGTACCTCTATATATACCCCGCAAGAGGGTTCTAGGTCCAAGCAATGAAATAAAATAAATTAGGGATCAATATTTTCTCACATGGTATTAAAGTGCTAAGTCTCATGACGCCGATTCTAGGTTTTCCAGCACTTCCGCATCTTGCACCGCCCTTGGGAGATCAATATCTTCTCCTTGGGTGCGGCACCCGATTTCGATCAAATGCCAGATCGGTTTCTTCCAGATTTCCAATTCTATAGATAAGATCCAATTTAGGCACAATAAACCCTAAATCTTATACCACCATGGCCCAGTTATCCAGTGAGGAAGATCCATACACGACGACACGATGAGGAGACAAACATGTATAGATGAGTGATTCGGTGGCGGATCCTCTACTCGGCGCGCCGAACAGGTTGGCGGCAGGCGCACAGTCCATGTACGGACACAACCTGTGGAAAATAGGGATCAATATTCTCTCACACGCATCTCGGCGTCCTTCACATTCTTCCTTAAAACACGACAATATGTGGTGATAAACATACTCCCTCTGTTCGATTTTACTAGGTTTGGTAAAACTTAAACTTTGTAATCTTTAATTAACTATTCATGATAAAATATCAGTATATATATAAACAAATGTGAATTGTATGATAGTATATATTGCATCAATGTACTAATGATATTATTTTTATTCTCTAAATAATTATAGTTTTACATATAATTGATTAAATTTGCAAGGTTTATTAATGTTGACTAAACCTTGTACGTGGAGTAATATGGAGAGATTACTTTTTACACGAGTGCAGCATAGGTTAGGCTGGTCACAATGTTAGCTAGATCAGCTACGCACAGTAACATGTGACGAAGGACAATTTGGGCATACCATGCTAGTAGATTTTCTAGGCCAAGAAGATGCATGATACGACCGGAGGCGGATGCTACAAAACAGGCGCAGGTTGATCGGACCCCCTTGATTTGTTTCCCATGTGTGAAAAAAGTTCAGACAGGCAGCCATGCACTCTTGTCTGAACATCCCCGGACACCGAGAGGAAATATGCAAAGCTTGTTCCGGAAAAGCACGGCATGGCAGCTTCTCCTTCTCGCCGAATGCACGATTTCGATCAAAATGTGCCATCATGAGATGGGTCCTTGCCTCCTTGGTGTTTACCGCTAGCTGAAGCACAGGAAATCTTGTCAGTCGATTGATAGGACGGCATCCTATTTTTCGATGCTGCAAATGTCACTGTGTGTCCATTCTACTCTACTCAGCTTCTCAAGGGACTGTGAGGGTGTGGGCGTGTGGCTGAAATCCTGCGAACCCAGCATAGGATTGAATTGGGCTGTCAACCGGATGCTGTTTCATTCATGTGGCCCAGTGTTCTCTAAAAGTTGGGCCAACTGTGCATACTGTCTGCGCTATGGACCGCGTGCGTCATCTGCTCAATTCCATGTGCAGCGCTGTGTTAATCGCTGCCTAGCGTCGGCCCGATAACCTGCCCATGGACTGAAAAACTTGGGCCGTGAGTAACATGGGTGGGATTGAGTTCAAATTGCTGCTCCTCCAATCCATATTGTCGCTGATTTAGAAATAACTTTTTAGTAAATCAGTGAAAAATCGGAGGCAGTAAAAAAAAGTCTATAACTGAACAGAATAACACCAGAATAGCAACTTCAGAATATGCACATACTGATATACCTGGTGCGTTCATAGCTTGTTGAACACAATACGCGCGCTCGCAACACTCTTCAGTTCTAATCCTCCATCTGTGCACAAAGTCGCTACAGCATTGGAAACCATGTTGAAGGGATCATACTTCTTCTAGTAGCATCAGCCCCAAAACACTCCAATTAAACAAGACTTTCGGACCACCGGCCTAGCAAGAAACAGCAGCAAGCTCTACAATATGCCTGCAGCCTGCAGACGCATGTTTGCATCTTGGGGCATATGTTTATTCAGCCATCCGTGCAATAGTAACCCCTACCAACCGAAGCATGATCACCAATTCACGAGTTCACCATCGCCACAGGAAGCATCGCACATCCAATTAAATATAAACAAGACGTGCCTAATTAATCTGCGACTGTACGTGAGAAGATCTCTTCAGCAGTGGATGTTGATCTTTTTCCTCTTTGCTGCGTACGTAGATCGATCGAGAACGTTCTGGTGTTTTCCAAAGCGGAGCTGACAGTCCAACGGTGCAGTACTAGGCATGCAGGAATTATGCATTGCATATAGGAGCTAGAATTGTGGTGGGATCGCTTCTGAGGTCTTGTGGTGCAAAGTGAAAGAGATCTATCTAGCTTCTTTTTGGATCGCAGTGCTATGCTATGCTAGCTATCTTTCTGTGTTTAAAAGGGGCTGCCCTAGCTGGCGCTCGATCGCTAGGAAATTAGCGAGCGATCGGTTTCAGACATGATTAGGAGCAAACGTGTTTTCCCTTGCCGTACATTTGCATGCATGTAAAAAGGAACAAATTTGAAAGTTTAAAACGTTTTAACTTTCAAACGACAACTCTAAATTAAGATCCGCTTTCACCAATAAATCCGTCTCGACGAGATCTTCAAAACTAGCACCCATGTTAATATGTTTCGACGACTTTTTTTAAAAGTTATCAACTCCTATTTAAATAATCAACCCCTCCGTTGAGTGATCAACGAATGTATAAAATTATCAAACAGTGCGGGTATTGAGAAAGTTCTGCAAATGCACAAATAGACGAATCTGCGATGTCAGCGGAATCTTTTGCAAATTTCAAAATTCAAAATGTTTTAACTTTCAAACGACAACTTCAAATTAAGATCCGCTTTCACCAATAAATCGTCTGACGAGATCTTCAAAACTAGCACCCATGTTATATGTTTCGACAAACTTTTTTACTAAAAGTTATCAGCCTCTCTATTGAATAATCAACCTTGGTGATCAATGGTAAATGTATAAAATTATCAACCTGGTGCGGTATTGAGGAAAGTTACTATTATGCACAAATAGACGAATCTGCTGATGTCAGAATCTTTCCAAATTTGAAAATTCAAAACGTTTTAACTTTCAAATGACAACTCCAAATTAAGATTTGCTTTCACCAATAAATCCGTCTCGACGAGATCTTCAAAACTAGCACCCATGTTGATATGTTTCGAGCAACTTTTTTGGACTAAAAGTTATCAACCCTCTCTATTTGAATAAACAACCCTCCGTCTTGAGTGATCAATGGTAAATGTATAAAATTATCAACCTAGTGCAGGGATATTGAGAAAAAATTCTGCATGCAAAATAGACGAATCTGCTGATGTCAGTAATCTTTTCCAAATTTGAAAATTCAAAACGTTTTAACTTTCAAACGACAACTCCAAATTAAGATTCGCTTTCACCAATAAATCCGTCTCAGAGATCTTCAAAACTAGCACCCATGTTGATATGTTTAGCAACTTTTTTAGGACTAAAAGTTATCAACCTCTCTGTTTGAAATAATCAACTCCGTCTTGAGTGATCAACGGTAAATGTATAAAATCATCAACCCCAAAGTTAATTTTATTTTAAACATTTTAGCGAATCTTTTTAGTTTAGAAGCTATCAATCCGGTGTCCTGATATTTATCAATAGTAAATATGAATAACTACCAACCCTAAAAATCTAAATTTATTTCGAATATTTTGGCGACTCTTTTTAGTTTACAAGTTATCAACCCGGAGCCCCGTTATTTATCAATGGTAATTATAAATAACTACCAACCCTAAAAAGTATTTCATTTAGAAATATTTAGCGAACATTTTTTTATTTTACAAGCTATCAACCTTGTGCCTCGTTATTTATCAACTGTAAATATAAATAAATAATAACGCTAAAAATTATTTCATTTAGAATATTTTAGCGACTCTCTTTTAGTTTACAAGCTATCAACCCGGTGACCCGCTATTTATCAATGGTAAATATAAATAAATATCAATCCTAATTTTTTTATTTAATTTAAAATATGTAGCGACTCTTTTTTTGTTTACAAGTTATCAACCCGGTGCCCCGTTATTTATCAACGGTAAATATAAATACCTAGCAACCCTAAAAAGTAAATTTCATTTAGAATATTTTAACAACTTTTGTTAGCTTACAGCTTAAAACAATACTTAATTTGAGTAGCAAGTGGTAGTTCATTTGAGTTGCAAGTGAATCTTCCCACCCGTTATTTTCCCCCCTTAAAAACCACTGGCCCGAAAAAGGGAATTGCAAAAGAACCCCCTTAAACATGAATTACCGTACGAAAAAAACCAAAGGGAATTGCAAAAAGAAATTGAGAGTCTGCCTCGTGCTGAAGAAAAAAAAAGTGAGATGCTATGTGTATGCATGCAACAACTTACGAAAGCATGCTAAAAAGTTGGCTCATTAAATGCAAATCCATGAGATGATCTGTGCATGTGCATGCATGCAGTGTGAACGCTCTTATGCAACTTGCAAAGTAGTAATACAAGCTGTTAGTGTGAACACATGTGAACGCAATTAAACACTAGGTGATAAAAAGGGAATTGACTCGCTGCGCGAGCGCTTTCGCGCCACGGAAAGTGATTGCTCGAGCGCTCGATTGCCAGGGAGGGGATTCGGTTTAAAAGGCTCCTTTGTGTTAGTAGCTAGTATCTTTTAGTCACTACCCAGGGAATAGTGCCGGTGAGAAACCGTCGGGAATGAAGGGCAGAACGTCACGGATATATTTGCTGACAATTTTTTTGTCACGAGTACACCGTAAAAGCACTGTCACGATTCCCTGATTCTAGTAGTGGGTATTAGAAGACTCATATGCTCTTGCTAGGAGGGATGAAGATCTACTAATAACTTATAGTTGAAATTCGTGTATTTTGATAGTAAGCACCGAAACACATGCAAAATTCTTGAATCCATGTTTTTGTTTGTTATATCGTGATGGGTCTCCCTCATCATTTCCTTCAAGGTTTCTTATGTCATAGCAGAGATTATCTTGTACACTTCATATTATATGAACAAGCTTTCACTTTGTAAAACTAATACACCGCTTCTAATTTTCAGCTAGATGAAAACACAATTCGGTCTAAGTCAGATTTTCTACCGTTCATTTCCTCTTTGCACCAATCTTAGCGCACGATTTCTCATTGTTGGTTTGTGTCCCGCCTACGCTCCACGTGGCAGGTTAATTTCTGATTATTTTTTAGTTGGTTCGGTTTTCTACCGGTTTTGTTTTTTTTTTTTTTTGAATTTCGGGGTCCGTGCCCTTTTGTCTGCCCTTTTGTCCTGAGACATCTCTCACTTTCCCCATTCTCACCTTCGATTTCTTCTCACCGGGGAGAGAGGAGAGGCGACGGGGGGCGACGGGGGTGGCGGGGCTGCGGGGAGGCGGGGCTTTTCTTCCACGGCGAGGTCGAGGTTACTCGGGGGCGGCGGGGGCTGCTGGGCTGCGGGCAGGCGGGGCTGTGGTGCAGCTCTGTTTCCGTCCACGGCGAGGCCGAGGTCACTCGGGCGTGGCGGGGCGGCGGGGTTGCGGGGCGGTGGGGCTTCCTTCAGCGGAGGGGCTGCGGGGCGGCAGGGCAGCGGGGCGGTGGGGCTTCCTTCAGCGGAGGGGCTGCGGGGCGGAGGGGCGGCGGGGCTTCCTTCCACGGAGGGGCGGTGGCTGGATTTGTCGCTCGAGCAGGAGGCCGGAGTTCTGTGGGCTTGCGCAGAGGCAAAGGAGCTCCCGTCGTCCATGGCGAAGCTTCTAGCGAGTTGCCACTGTTTCGAGGAGGATGTAGGAGGATGCGTCGCCGGCGAGATTGGTATGCTTCTCTCAACTTTTGTTGCTCTCCTAATTCTGTTTTCAGTTCATCTACACCCCTGCAACTCCCGTCCATAGGTAGATATGTGGCGCTATGTTTTGATGCAGTTCATTTTAAGGTGTTCATGGTGATATATCCATATGTTTAGGTGTTTATCAACTTCGTGTCATTCTAGTTATAGCAGGCTGCAGTGGCTATTATCAGAAGACAGGCTTCAGGCTTTAGCATTTTCGATTCCCATTACGAGACTAGCAATTTTTGTAAATGCATCTGATGCATAAAATAATTTGTAGCTCATTTCTTCTGTACCAAATAGCTTCATATATAATATCAGATAATCGCATTGTGAACTTATTAGATGTAGTATAATTGGGATTCTCGCATTTGTGAGGTACCTGGTTTCAGCATCATTTACTTAAGACATTGACACATACCTTCTTCAGAGTGCTTTTTTGATATTGTCTGATTCAAATACTTGTCCAAAATCTCATGTTTGTGAACATTGGTTGGTTTTGTTTTCCATCCTCATGTCCAATGTCCAGTAGCCTCTTGTTTTCCACGAGAAGCTACCTGCGGTACACTGGGTTTGGCTATTTCATTTTACAACTGTATGTGTGACCTGGATATGCAGTACTTGTACTTGGCTTCCAGGCAGGCAGTGCGTTGTTTCATTTGCTGCTGGCAAGTGGATTTGGAGCTTTTAATTGTTACTATTCTATTCTCATGCCCTGTCAGTTAATGTGTGAGGCGTCTCAATGAATTATCAATAGTATGCTACATTGGTTGGTTTTGTTTGATATAGATAACTTAAGTGTCAGCGTGGCTGCGGGCAACGGGATGTCACGATTTTTCTTTCTAGGAAAACAACAGTGAAAAGTTGGCACTTCAGTTTTTGTATAAATTAGACTATCTCCGTTCCATAATATATGTCGTTCCTCATTCCGACACCCATTGCAGTGCTATTGAATTATTGAACATTTTCACACAGTTTTTCATGCTTCATTCTTTTTATGGTTGACACTAAGTGATATTCACTGACTTGGGTCACTTGGTCATGGTCATGACAAGATTGGCCCAATTTTTTGCATCAAGTTTTAGGTGTTCTTATTTTATGTAAGTCCTTGCTGAGTCGGCACTGATGGGTATTATTCTCGTGGAGTCTTGTTTTTAAATGAGTGCTGCTGCTGCATACTGTTTTTCAGTTCTTCAATTACTCGTGAAGTCTTGTTTATAATTTGAGACATCTCTTTTCCTTTTACCTATGTAAAAATCCAGTAGCTTACGGTAACATGGCAAACCTGGATGTATAGTTCAGTAGCAGGGGCATGCTTTTTTGTCAATAATGCTTCGAGTTATGTTCATTTATAATGTTTCTTTTTCTACTATTGGACTCCTGAATCTCTTTATTTTAGTCTATTTTTATTCTATGTAAACTATTAATACTTGAATATCAATGTTGTTAAAAGTTGTATACAGTTTTGAATTCAGATAATATAGCATGACCTCCATTCATTTTTATGCCCTGTATATTCTTATTACTCATGTTTTTTTTGTGTAGGTACCACACGAATGACAATCGCATGCTCCATGGAAGGGGGAAACGTGCTTTTGCTCACATGGACGATGTTTCTGAATATGGGTCATCATTTGCTGATAGCCCTGATGAAATCAGTTCATCTTGTGATGATATATCAGTTATTACCCCTTTATTTCCTTCTTCTTTTCTGCTGCCCTTTTCATTTTGGTGTGTTTCTTAGAATATTGTCATTCTTCATTCTACTTGTGCTGTTATTGTTGGGGGTTACATTTGGGATGGTGTTATGCGATTCTAACTGCCGAGATCCGTCGAATTGATGTGGTTGATGTCTACTACTTTGCAGATTTCCTCACTTACTTTGTTCATTCTACTTGTGCTGCTGTTGTTGGGGGGTGACGTTTTGGACTGTGTATTATAGATACAGGGATGCATTCCTTTGGCTGCAAAAAAATGATGGATATCTCTTCACTCACTTGCTCTTTGTAAAGTAGAGTAAAATCTGGCTGAAGATTAAAGCATCACTAGAGGAGTAGCATGCCTGATGTTGATTCCTTAAGCACCCAGTTATTACGATTCTGCTCAATGCATTCATTGTATTGCAATTTGTTTCTTAGAATATTGTTTTCCTTTTTAAAATGAAGTATGTTCTCGAATATACATGGCATCGTCAGTTCAAAGAGGAAGAGACATTTGGATGATGCATTGTTTGAATTTTTCAGCAAGGAGGTACATTATTCATATGTATCTTCTCTTTTTATTTCGATTTTTTCTTTGTCATGGTGATTTTTCTGTAGGATAACGTAGCATAGAAAACAAAAATTTTCCTACGGCGAACACGCAATCCAAGCCAAGATGCAATCTAGAAGACGGTAGCAACGAGGGGATTGTCGAGACTCACCCTTGAAGAGATTCCAAAGCCTACAAGAGGAGGCTCTTGTTGCTGCGGTAGACGTTCACTTGCCGCTTGCAAAAGCGTAGAAGATCTTGATCACGATCGGTTCCGGCGCCACGAACGGGCAGCACCTCCGTACTCGGTCACACGTTCGGTTGTTGATGAAGACGACGTCCACCTCCCCGTTCCAGCGGGCAGCGGAAGTAGTAGCTCCTCTTGAATCCGACAGCACGACGGCGTGGTGTCGGTGGCGGTGTAGAAGTCCGGCGGAGCTTCGCTAAGCTATGCGGGCAATATGAAGTGGAGGAGCAAAGCTAGGGTTTGGGAGGGGGTGGCCGGCCACTCTATGGGGGGCGGCCAGCTTGTGGTCTTGGGGTGGCCGGCCCCCTCCCCTTGGCCCTCTATATATAGGTGGAAGCCCCAAGTGTTGGACTACAAGTCTTCGAATAAGACCCGAACCCAAAACCTTCCATATGGTGGGAAACCTTCCCTCCCACTAGAGGTGGGAATTCCACCTTCCATAGGGGGGGTGGCCGGCCCCCTAAGGGGGAGTCCACTTGGGACTCCTCCCCCACTAGGGTTGGCCGGCCATGGAGGTGGAGTCCCATGTGGACTCCACCTTCCTTGGTGGTTTCTTCCGGACTTTTCTAGAACCTTCTAGAACCTTCCATAGAACCTTCCGCATCATTTTATTCACATAAAATGACATCCTATATATGAATCTTATTCTCCGGACCATTCCGGAACTCCTCGTGATGTCCGGGATCACATCCGGGACTCCGAACAAATATTCCAACTTCATTCCATATTCAAGTACTACCATTTCAACATCCAACTTTAAGTGTGTCACCCTACGGTTCGCGAACTATGCGGACATGGTTGAGTACTCACTCCGACCAATAACCAATAGCGGGATCTGGAGATCCATAATGGCTCCCACATATTCAACGATGACTTTAGTGATCGAATGAACCATTCACATACGATACCAATTCCCTTTGTCACGCGATATTTTACTTGTCCGAGGTTTGATCATCGGTATCACACTATACCTTGTTCAACCTCGTCTCCTGACAAGTACTCTTTACTCGTACCGTGGTATGTGGTCTCTTATGAACTTATTCATATGCTTGCAAGACATTAGACGACATTCCACCGAGAGGGCCCAGAGTATATCTATCCGTCATCGGGATGGACAAATCCCACTATTGATCCATATGCCTCAACTCATACTTTCCGGATACTTAATCCCACCTTTATAACCACCCATTTACGCAGTGGCGTTTGATGTAATCAAAGTACCTTTCCGGTATAAGTGATTTACATGATCTCATGGTCATAAGGACTAGGTAACTATGTATCGAAAGCTTATAGCAAATAACTTAATGACGTGATCTTATGCTACGCTTAATTGGGTGTGTCCATTACATCATTCATACAATGATATAACCTTGTTATTAATAACATCCAATGTTCATGATTATGAAACTAATCATCTATTAATCAACAAGCTAGTTAAGAGGCTTACTAGGGACTCTTTGTTGTTTACATATCACACATGTATCAATGTTTCGGTTAATACAATTATAGCATGGTATATAAACATTTATCATAAACATAAAGATATATAATAACCACTTTTATTATTGCCTCTTGGGCATATCTCCAACAGTCTCCCACTTGCACTAGAGTCAATAATCTAGATTACATTGTAATATACCTAACACCCATGGCATTCTGGTGTTGGTCATGCTTTGCCCTAGGGAGAGCTTTAGTCAACGGATCTGCTACATTCAGATCAGTGTGTACTTTGCAAATCTTTACTTCTCCATCTTCGATGTACTCGCGAATCGAGTGGTAACGCAGCTTGATATGCTTCAGCCTCTTGTGTGACCTTGGCTCTTGTGCATTGGCGATGGCACCCATGTTATCACAGTAGATGACAAATGGGTCCAATGCACTAGGAACCACACCGAGCTCTACAATGAACCTCTTCATCCATACCGCTTCTGATGAAGCCTCTGAAGCCGCTATGTACTCCGATTCTGTTGAGGATTTTGCCACCGTGCACTGCTTCCCAGCTTACTGCAGCACCATTCAATATAAACACGTACCCAGATTGTGACTTAGAGTCATCAGGATCAGTGTTCCAACTTGCATCGGTGTAATCTTGTTACAACGAGCTCTTGGTCACCTCCATAACAAAGAAACATATCCTTAGTTCTTTTCAAGTACTTCAGGATATTCTTGACCGCTGTCCAGTGTTCCATTCCTGGATCACTTTGATATCTGCTAGTTAAACTAACAGCATGTGCTATATCCGGTCTTGTACATAGCATGGCATACATGATAGAGCCTACTGCCGAGGCATAGGGGATCTGACTCATCCTTTCTCTTTCTTCTGCCGTAGCCGGTCCTTGAGTCTTACTCAAGACCTTGCCTGGTAACATAGGTAAGAATCCTTTCTTACTTTCGTCCATTCTAAACTTCTTCAGAATCTTGTCCAGGTATGTACTCTGTGATAGCCCTATTAGACGTCTTGATCTATCTCTATAAATCTTGATGCCTAATATGTATGATGCTTCACCAAGGTCTTTCATTGAAAAACTATTATTCAAATAACCCTTTACACTGCTTAATAGTTCTATATCATTCCCAATCAATAATATGTCATCTACATATAATATTAGGAATGCTACAGAGCTCCCACTCACTTTCTTGTAAATACAGGCCTCTCCATGACACTGTATAAACCCGAAGTCTTTGATCACCTTATCAAAACGTCGGTTCCAACTTCTCGATGCTTGCTTCAGTCCATAGATTGAACGCTGAAGTTTGCATACTTTGTCAGCATTTTTAGGATCGACAAAACCTTTGGGTTGTACCATATACAACTCTTCCTCAATGTCTCCATTAAGGAATGCCGTTTTGACATCCATCTGCCAAATCTCATAATCGAAAAATGCAGCTATTGCTAACAAAATCCTCACAGATTTTAGCTTCGCTACAGGTGAGAAAGTCTCATCGTAGTCAACACCTTGAATTTGTCGGAAACCCTTTGCGACAAGTCGAGCTTTATAGACAGTAATATTACCATCAGCATCTGTTTTTCTTTTGAAGATCCATTTATTCTCGACAGCCTTGCGGCTATCAGGTAAGTCTACCAAAGTCCATACTTTGTTATCATACATGGATCCCATTTCGGATTTCATGGCTTCTTGCCATTTGTTGGAATCTGGGCTCATCATCGCTTCTTCATACGTCGCAGGGTCTTCATCATTGTTATCCACAATCATGACATTTAGACAAGGATCATACCAATCTGGAGTGGCACGATCCCTTGTCGATCTGCGAGGTTCAGTAGCTGTCTCATTTGAAGTTTCATGATCATTATCATTAGCTTCCTCTGTTGTCGGTGTAGGTGGTACAGGAACATTTTCCTGCGCTACTCTGATCAACGAGTAGAGATTCTTCAATCTCATCGAGTTCTACTTTTCTTCCAGTCACTTCTTTAGTGAGAAATTCTTTCTCAAGAAAGGTTCCGTTCTTAGAAACAAAGATCTTGCCTTCGGATCTGTGATAGAAAGTGTACCCTATAGTTTCCTTAGGGTATCCTATGAAGACGCATTTCTCCGCTTTGGGTTCTAGCTTGTCCGGTTGTAACTTTTTACATAGGCTTCGCAACCCCAAACTTTTAGGAACGACAGCTTAGGTTTCTTATTAAACCATAATTCATACGGCGTCGTTTCAACGGATTTTGATGGTGCTCTATTTAAAGTGAATGCGGCTGTCTCTAATGCATAACTCCAAAATGATAACGGCAAATCAGTAAGAGACATCATAGAACGAACCATATCTAAGAGAGTTCGATTACGACGTTCGGACACACCGTTTCGTTGTGGTGTTCCCGGCGGTGTCAATTGTGAAAGTATTCCGCATTTCTTTAAATGCATGCCAAACTCATAACTCAGATATTCACCTCCGCGATCAGATCGTAGAAATTTAATCTTCTTGTTACGTTGATTTTCTACTTCACTTTGGAATTCCTTAAACTTCTCGAAAGTTTCGGATTTATGTTTCATTAAATAGATATACCCATATCTACTCAAATCATCTGTGAAGGTTAGAACATAACGATAACCACCGCGCGATGCTACACTCATTGGTCCACATACATCTGTATGTATGATTTCCAATAAGTCAGTAGCTCGCTCCATCATACCCGAGAATGGAGTCTTAGTCATTTTTCCCATCAGACATGCTTCGCATCTATCAAGTGACTCAAAGTCAAGTGATTCAAGTAATCCATCAGTATGGAGTTTCTTCATGCGTTTCACTCCAATATGACCAAGACGACAGTGCCACATATAAGTAGAATTATCATTCAATTTAATTCGCTTAGCATCAATGTTATGTATATGTGTATCACTACTATCGAGATCTAATAGAAATAAGCCATTCTTTTCAGGTGCTCGACCATAAAAGATATTATTCATAAAGATAGAACAACCATTATTCTCAGACTTGAATGAATAACCGTCTTGCATTAAACAAGATCCTGATATAATGTTCATGCTCAACGCGGGTACATAATAACAATTATTTAGGCTTAAAACTAATCCCGAAGGTAGATGTAGAGGAAGTGTCCCGACTGCGATCACATTGACCTTGGATCCGTTTCCAACGCGCATCGTCACTTCATCTTTCAGCAGTTGTCGTTTATTCTTTAGTTCCTGTTTCGAGTTACAAATATGAGCAACCGAACCAGTATCAAATACCCAGGTACTAGAACGAGAACCAGTGAAATGAACATCTATAACATGTATATCAGATATACCTTCTTTCTTCTTCTTGACAAGGCCGCTCTTCAGATCTGCCAAATACTTGGAGCAATTACGCTTCCAGTGTCCCTTCTCTTTGCAGTAATAGCAATCAGCATCAGGCTTAGGGCCGTTCTTAGGTTTCATAGGAGGCGTGGCAGCTTTCTTGCCACCCTTCTTGAATTTTCCCTTAGACTTGCCCTGTTTCTTGAAACTGGTGGTCTTGTTGACCATCAACACTTGGTGCTCTTTCTTAATCTCAATCTCAGCAGCTTTTAACATGCCAAAGAGTTCAGGAAACTCCTTGTTCATGTTCTGCATATTGTAATTCATCACAAAGTTCTTGTAACTTGGTGGCAGTGATTGAAGGACACGATTAATCCCCAGTCTGTTAGGAATCACTATTCCCAAGTCACTGAGTTTCTTCGCATGCCCGGTCATAACGAGCATGTGCTCACTAATGGAGCTGCCTTCTTCCATCATACAGCTGAAAAAGTGTTTCGATGCTTCATAGCATTCCACGGCCGCATGAGTTTCAAAAATAGTCTTCAACTCTTTCATCAACTCATGAGGATCGTGGTGCTCAAAACGTTTTTGAAGATCGGATTCCAGACTGCATAAGATGGCACACTGAACTTGAGAGTACCGAGTTTTCCGAGTTGCGTAAACATTCTTTACTTCATCGGTTTCAGTTTCTGCTGGAGGGTCACCTAGCGGTGCATCAAGCACATATTGCAGATTTCCGCCATTGAGGAAGATCCTCACATGACGGAACCAGTCGGTGAAGTTGCTACCGTTGCTCTTAAGTTTTTCTTTCTCTAGGAACTGGTTAAAATTGATTGGGGACGCCATATCTACAACATATTTGCAATAGTTTAGACTAAGTTTATGACAAATTGAGTTCAAATTTTAATTCAACATAATTAAAAATCTAGGTGAACTCCCACTCAAAACAATATCCCTCGCATTGTCTTAGTGATCACACGAACCAAATCTACCGCACCTAAACCCGATCATCACGAGAAAAGGTGTGATTTCAATGGCGAACACTCAAAGTGTTCATCATATCAATCATATGATTCATGCTCTACCTTTCGGTATCACGTGTTCCGAGACCATGTCTGTACATGCTAGGCTCGTCAAGGCCACCTTAGTATCCGCATGTGCAAAACTGTCTTGCACCCGTTGTATGTACTTATTGAATCTATCACACCCGATCATCACGAGATGCTTCGAAACGACAAGACTTGATAACGGTGCTACTAAGGATGAACACTTTATTATCTTGAGATTTTAGTGAGAGGGATCATCTTATAATGCTACCGTCGCGATCTAAGCAAAATAAGATGCATAAAAGGATTAACATCACATGCAGTTCATATGTGATATGATATGGCCCTTTTGTCTTTGCGCCTTTGATCTTGATCTCCAAAGCGTGGACATGATCTCCATCATCAACGGGCATGATCTCCATCATCGTCGGCGAAGCACCAAGGTCAATGGCGCCGTCTTCATGATCGTCCTCCATGTAGCAACTATTACAACTACTTTGAAATACTACTCAACATGAAATTTAAAGACAACCATAAGGCTCCTGCCGGTTGCCACAATACAATAATGATCATCTCATACATATTCATCATCACATTATGGCCATATCACATCACCAAACCCTGCAAAAACAAGTTAGACGTTCTCTAATTTGGTTTGCATATTTTACGTGGTTTAGGGTTTTCGAGTAAGATCCAATCTACCTACGAACATGAACCACAACGGTGATACTAGTGTTTTCAATAGAGGAGTAAATTGAATCTTCACTATAGTAGGAGAGACAGACACCCGCAAAGCCACTTATGCAATACAAGTTGCATGTCAAGCGTGGAGCAAATCTCATGAACGCGGTCATGTAAAGTTAGCCCGAGCCGCTTCATCCCACTATGCCACAAAGATGCAAAGTACTCAACTAAAGATAACAAGAGCATCAACGCCCACAAACCATTGTGTTCTACTCGTGCAACCATCTATGCATAGACACGGCTCTGATACCACTGTAGGATAACGTAGCATAGAAAACAAAAATTTCCTACGGCGAACACGCAATCCAAGCCAAGATGCAATCTAGAAGACGGTAGCAACGAGGGGATTGTCGAGACTCACCCTTGAAGAGATTCCAAAGCCTACAAGAGGAGGCTCTTGTTGCTGCGGTAGACGTTCACTTGCCGCTTGCAAAAGCGCGTAGAAGATCTTGATCACGATCGGTTCCGGCGCCACGAACGGGCAGCACCTCCGTACTCGGTCACACGTTCGGTTGTTGATGAAGACGACGTCCACCTCCCGTTCCAGCGGGCAGCGGAAGTAGTAGCTCCTCTTGAATCCGACAGCACGACGGCGTGGTGTCGGTGGCGGTGTAGAAGTCCGGCGGAGCTTCGCTAAGCTATGCGGGCAATATGAAGTGGAGGAGCAAAGCTAGGGTTTGGGAGGGGGTGGCCGGCCACTCTATGGGGGGCGGCCAGCTTGTGGTCTTGGGGTGGCCGGCCCCCTCCCCTTGGCCCTCTATATATAGGTGGAAGCCCCAAGTGTTGGACTACAAGTCTTCGAATAAGACCCGAACCCAAAACCTTCCATATGGTGGGAAACCTTCCCTCCCACTAGAGGTGGGAATTCCACCTTCCATAGGGGGGGTGGCCGGCCCCCTAAGGGGGAGTCCACTTGGGACTCCTCCCCCACTAGGGTTGGCCGGCCATGGAGGTGGAGTCCCATGTGGACTCCACCTTCCTTGGTGGTTTCTTCCGGACTTTTCTAGAACCTTCTAGAACCTTCCATAGAACCTTCCGCATCATTTTATTCACATAAAATGACATCCTATATATGAATCTTATTCTCCGGACCATTCCGGAACTCCTCGTGATGTCCGGGATCACATCCGGGACTCCGAACAAATATTCCAACTTCATTCCATATTCAAGTACTACCATTTCAACATCCAACTTTAAGTGTGTCACCCTACGGTTCGCGAACTATGCGGACATGGTTGAGTACTCAATCCGACCAATAACCAATAGCGGGATCTGGAGATCCATAATGGCTCCCACATATTCAACGATGACTTTAGTGATCGAATGAACCATTCACATACGATACCAATTCCCTTTGTCACGCGATATTTTACTTGTCCGAGGTTTGATCATCGGTATCACACTATACCTTGTTCAACCTCGTCTCCGACAAGTACTCTTTACTCGTACCGTGGTATGTGGTCTCTTATGAACTTATTCATATGCTTGCAAGACATTAGACGACATTCCACCGAGAGGGCCCAGAGTATATCTATCCGTCATCGGGATGGACAAATCCCACTATTGATCCATATGCCTCAACTCATACTTTCCGGATACTTAATCCCACCTTTATAACCACCCATTTACGCAGTGGCGTTTGATGTAATCAAAGTACCTTTCCGGTATAAGTGATTTACATGATCTCATGGTCATAAGGACTAGGTAACTATGTATCGAAAGCTTATAGCAAATAACTTAATGACGTGATCTTATGCTACGCTTAATTGGGTGTGTCCATTACATCATTCATACAATGATATAACCTTGTTATTAATAACATCCAATGTTCATGATTATGAAACTAATCATCTATTAATCAACAAGCTAGTTAAGAGGCTTACTAGGGACTCTTTGTTGTTTACATATCACACATGTATCAATGTTTCGGTTAATACAATTATAGCATGGTATATAAACATTTATCATAAACATAAAGATATATAATAACCACTTTTATTATTGCCTCTTGGGCATATCTCCAACATTTTCTAGTTACTTCTCTTTTGCTTCTTTTTGTGTGAACATATTTTTCTTTCTTTCTTCTTTACAGGCTATAAAATCTTTGAAGAGAGGTTTTTCAAATTTTTGTAGTGGATCTGATGTGTGGACAGAGGTCTAATATTTTTTGTTGTGTTTATTTTATCTTAGTTATTTTTGTAGTTCTCCTTTTTTGTTTATTTGTTGTTTCTTTTTCCAGAATAAAAGGCCAAAGGGTTCTGGAATTGACAAGTCCTGCTTCACTGTGTACTCAGTCAAGTACTTTTTCGAAGTGTTGCATCGCCTTACTGACCATCAGAAATCTGTTATTCAGAAACTTGGTTTCAACTGTTTACTTGCTTTCGCCAAGACTGACATTCCGTCTTCTTTCATCCGGTGGCTTGTTTCTTGTGTTGATCCTGATTCTTCAAAAATCATTGTTGATGACAAGATAATGAATATCTCCAAAGATTCTTTTCATTTTGTTTTGGGCTTGCCAAATTGTGGTGATGAATTGGTCGAAGACAGGCATGGTGGAATTGATTTTATCATGTCCCTATTTCACTTGTCTGAAGTTCCTCATATCACGTTCTTTGGAGAAAAGCTAAAGTCTACGGAACCGCTATCTGATCAAGAGATCTTTGTGTGTTTTATGCAAATTGCTACATCTTGTTTCCTCTGTCCAACTGCCAATGTCTCTTTGGATACCAAGTACATACATCAACTGGGTGATTTTGAACGAGCTAGGAGTTTTGATGTCTGCCAGTTAGTTTACAAGCATTTCATCCTTGGAATTTCTAAAACCTTGAAGTTTATAAAAACGAAAGGAAGGAAGCCTAAGTCATTTGACTTCTGTTCATACGCACTTGCAGTAAGCATGACCGTTTCATTTGTAAACTTCATGTCATTCGTTTTCTTTTATTCGTTATTTTGTGTATATTTGTGCATTGAAGCTTTTTCTTGGTATGTAGGTATATTATCTAGATTGCCTTGATTTCGGTGTTCATACTATTGGTAAAGGTCATCCTAGGTCAGTTTCATGGCATGGCGACTTGATTAGAGAATTCTCCGAGTTGGATCGTAAAAGCAAAAGAAGTTTTGGGAGGAGACGGATGAGAGTAGATCTCCGTGGATTCTACTTAAATGTACTTCTTTTTGCTTCATTTTTCTTCTTTATGTATATTGTATTATTCTTTTTCTGTTTTACTTCATGTTTTTCTTCTCATATCTGATTATATTTTTGTATACTTAATTCATGATTAGAGAACGGATGTGAGCAACACAAGTGGCATTAATTATGGTGCTCACTGTGAGCCTATGGCAGCGCAACAGAAGACTTTTTTCCATGAGAAATTTGGCATGACTTTGTCTGGGAAGGTATTTGCTTTGTTTGTCTGTCAGTTCATTTTTCACACATGAAGTTTTGTATCCTATATTATGATATCCTTTTTTATTTCTGCACATGAAGCGGCATTTTCTATTTCTGCAGATAATAGATGGTGTATTTGACACTATTCAGTCAACTAGTTCTTCGCAGTCTGGCAATAGCAAGATGTTAGAAGCTTTAGCACATAATGTTCTTCTGTTTCTATCCAATTCACTGCCTTTGTACAAGAGCAGTAATACCATGCAGAAAGATTTTGGTCTTTTGGGTAATAATGCCTTCTTTGTTCTTTTTGTCATTTTTATCTTTTTTGTATTTTATTATTGGTAGAATAGCAGTAATAAGACGCTGCAATATCTTCTAATTCTTGTGTTTCTCATTTTCATATACGGATACACCAGTAGCCCTTGCAAACAACCCTGCAGTTAGAAGCTCCAATATCACAGGTAATATTCTCATTTATTAACTTTCTTGCTCATGTTTTTATTTTCATTTTGTAGCTCCCTTTGAGATTTTTAGACACTTCTGTCTGATCATGTATATGTCTTTGGGTTTTTGTGTGGTATGAAAGCAGCACCTGAAATGGTTCCAGTAGCTAAGGTCAAGTCCAGATTAGCCTTACATTTGCCTGAAATACGTTGGCCTGGATTTGGCCAAACTGAACTTATCTCTCCCATTGGTCGTATGAATCTGTCACCTCCACCTGGTGGCAAGGTTAGTCTTTTTTCATGTTCAAATGTAGTACGCTTTTTACTTTTGTTTTCTTAATTTGTTTTAGGGTTAATTTGGTTCCTCTGTTGTTGATATTTAGGAAGCTCAGAAGGCAACATCCACAATTGGAAAGAACAATTTGTTACCAAATACATCGAAATGCAAGAAACAATCATACATCTTAATTGGAGACACCACACCCGAAGCCATTTTGGTACTCTTTTCATTCATTTGCTAAAATTCATATTAAATCCTTTTTTGATTCATTCTGTAAACATAGAGTACCACTAGTTAAACAAAATCCCATTTTGTCATTTCTGAACTGAATTTCATGCAGTCGTGAACAGTCTGTATAGTTTCAGTTTTTTTGCAACTGTTAGTTGTTGGGCTGTTAGTGTATAGTGAATGGACTGGACGGAAGGAAAACATATTCAGAAGGTGGTTGTTGTTGCCAGCGTACCACTAAGTTTTTTCTGCGTGTTTGTGTTCTTAGTTTTACCATGAGCATGTGTTTCTCAGTCTTTCCTTATTTTCTGTGAGAGATAAGGTCGATGTGGTCCCAGCACCTTGCAACGTCCGTTTCTTCCCGCCACAGGAAGGACATGTGGCGTATAAGCGAAGTGGAGGACGGGGACGTGTGGCGTCCGTTATTTATTTATTATTAGTTCTTCTTCGGTTTTCATTTTTCATCATGCATATGGCTCTGTCCAGTGAGTTCTCCGAGGGTCTGTCATAGCGGATTCGTTATTAATTGGGTCTGATATGTGTGGTAGCATGCACCCCATGAACCACAAATCTGTACCCCTAATGTGCATGGAACTAAATAGATGGTTTTACTATTTTTTTATTTTTCTTTTTTGCATTTGTGCAGCGAAAGCCTGATAATTCACCTGAAGTTGTGGTGACCGGTACATCAAACTTCAAGGAACGACAAAGTAACTTTGCTATGGATACTGATACAATCTACAACAAGGTGGTGCATCCGAAACCCACTATTGTTAGGAACTCAAGTGCAAAGGTAGGAGCCAAGTTGCAAGATCTGTCGGAAGCTGTTGAATTTGTAGATCTTGATCATGTCATTCAGAAACGAACAACAACAACTACAGTCAATGGTTTCATCACTCTTCAGCCAAAGAATACTTTAGTATTCCCTTTGGCACCTAATTCGCGCTTCCCCGTATCTGATGATGACATTATGCACTTCTCAGCAATTGTTGAATTAGCATACACATAGCGAATTCAGAAGTATGTTTTTTCTTTTTGTTTTTATTGATTTTCTTTTTGTATATCTTTTTTGATATCATTTTCTTGTTCCTAATTCATATCTTCTTTTAATTTTTGATTATAGGAACTATGCCCTTATATATCATGGTGTCCACTGTAGCTACATCTCTCTTGGTCAGACGTTTATGCGTGATGGTCACATCGACAATTTTCTAATTCCATGTTTCTGCCGAAAACTGTTTGAAGATAAGCATCCTAGCAAATCTGGGAGGCATTATTTCTTTTCGTACATTGGGGTATGAAAATATGGTCTATTTATTGTTCCTCTATCGCTTAAGCAATTTGTATCTTCTTCATTTTTTTCCAGGGTATGAAAATATGATTAACTTTTTCACTTTGTTGGCAGGAAAGCATTTTTGAGTTATCACGGCCAATGCACGAGAGCCTTGTTCGCACTTCTTTCCTTGGTGCTGCTAGTGCTAGTAAAGGGAAGAGACTTGATTTCTCGGATAGAGTATGTTTCAATCTTGTTCCTTTTTCAGTTTGTATGTAGTTTTTATGGTGTTGGTATTGCTGAATTAACGTTAATTTATAATGTCTGCAGCTATTTTTCCCAATATGTCATGAGGATCATTGGTTTTCTTTTGTTGTTGATTTCAAGTATAAGCTTTTTGCCTTCATTGATTCATTTTATGGACCAAATTCTGATTATCAACGTTCTGTCTGTGGCCCTTTAGTATGTTCTCAACTTTCTTTGATTTATTTTCTCTACTTTTCAGCATGTGCTTTTTGTTGGTAGCTTCTGATCTTTATTGTTTATGTACTCCTTGTGTGTTGTTATAGATTGAAAATTTCATCATTCTCTGGAAGAGGATTTTTAAAACCGATGAACCTAATTTCAAGAAGTTCCAAGTCATGACTCCTAACATGCCACGTCAGGCTAATGCGTAAGTATTCTCATTTTCATATTGATAGAATGAAATTTTTTCTTTTGTAAGATCTGTTGGATATATTTTCATTGCATTTCCACCTATCCCCTTTTTTACCAGACATGACTGTGGAGTGTTTATCATGAAAGCCCTGGAGGTTTTTGACCCCGCCAAGGATCTACGGAAGGAATTCAGTAGTGATGATATTGTTCATCTTCCCATTCAGTATGCGAATCGTCTTTTCTTCCACGTAGGCAATAAAGCTGATCGTAGCTTAGTTACGAATTTCTATGTCAAGGTACATTGTTTTTTGTGTTCTCTTCATTTTTTATGTGATTTTAGTTAGCCATTCTTTCTCTTTGATATGAATAAAATAGGTTTTTGTGTTTGCTTTGTGTGTAGGATGATTTTGTTCGCCAGCTTCATCCACGAGTCTATCGGAGGTGTCGAGTGCACGCAGTCGTGGATGGTCAAGCGTTTGGTGAATAGCAAGGCAGTTGCGGATGGTCAAGCGTTTTGTGAATAGCATGAGATTTAAATTCTAGTAATATCTTTTTGTGCATGCTTGGACATTACTTGCGAGGACCGAATAGTGTTCGTTTTAATTGAAACACTATTGTTTGTCACTTTTTATCTGGGATCCATATGTTTTTTGCGTTCGCACCTTTTTGCATTGGTTTTTTTTGCATTTTGTCTTTTTTGTGGGTTGGGTGGGGTAACTCCGCCTATGCTAATTATTTTTATAAGTTGGCTAGCCGGTTCCAAGCCCGGGTAAAGGAGGAGGATTCACCATTTTATCTCAGTATCTCCCTATTTTCTTGATTTTTTACCTCATTTTCTCAGTCGCAGCCGTATTTCTTCATTCTTGCTCAGTCTCTCCTTCTCTGTCTCTTCTTCTCTCAGTCCCAGTCTTATTTCATCATTCTTGCTCAGTTTCTCCTTCTCTGTCTCTTCTTCTCGGTTTTATTAGTTCAGTCTTTCCTTCTTCAGTCTCTCAGTTTTATTCGCTCAAATTTATTTGCTCAGTCTTTTATTCCTTGGTCTCTCAGTGCTCCTTTTTTCATTTTCATTCTTCAGTCATTCCTTCTTCAGTCTCTCTGCTCCTTTTTTCATTTTCATTCCTCCGATTTTCTCAGTTGATATGAAAATTCTATGAATTTTCTGATTTTTCAGTCTTACCTGTATCTTAACATGAGGAATTCTGCCTACTTCATTCTTTAAGCTATACCTGTATCATTAGATGTTTCTCAGTATATTATTGCCTCAGATGATTTCTTAATTCTCTCAATTTTCATTGATCATTTTTTTGATTCAGATGTAGTATCGTGCTAACATTTTTCTTCACTGCTCAGCATTTCTTTGGTGGAGCGATGGGGGTGTTCACGACAAGAACCTTGCTGAGCTCTGTTGGAGTCTCTCAAAGCAAGGTCACCCCGGGTGCCATTGCTATCAACTGGATCCTCAAGGTAACCAAATCCTGTCTACTCAAGAATTTGTTCTACTCGCCATACCTTTCTATGGATTTTATTTTATTCATTCAAAGACAAGTCATAATTTTCTTAGAAGAGTTTGTCTTCTACAAGAGTCTCCCTACATATAAACTTGTTACTTGTTAGAAGGCAAGTCACAAATTTGTTACTTGTTAGAATAGTTTGTCTTGCACTAGAGTAGCCCTGCATAGATAAACTCATGGACCTCTTATCCTTCTAGAGTGATTGGCCATCTGATGGGAATAGCTTTTGTTTGGCTGATGTGTTTTTCTTTGCTTTTTGATTGGTAATTAGCGAACATAAATACTTTCTTCTAATCATATAGTTGTGATCGCGCTCTTGCTAAAGGAGAATCCGTGGGGAACATTGCAGATCTGGTAATTATAAACATGTTTCCCTTACAACATTTTCTGCCTAAGTGGCACATTAATCAGCCATGCATTGTTTTACTAATGGCATGTATTGGTCGTGTGTGTTTGTATGCCAAAGCTAATGGTTGTATGAGTACATGATATTATCTGGTCACTCAATTTAGCTGCATTTCTGACTTCATTTTCTTGATTTCACATGAAGCTGGGCACTGGTTTGAGCATCTTTATTACAAAACGGAACCCATCTTTTGGTGACTTCATTTGCCCTCTTGTCATGTGGATATCTCCTGAGTTCATATCATGAGGTTCACTTCACTACTTTACTTCATTTCTTGAGATTTTGTGTTCACCTTGTAAGTCATATGTTGATACTGAGATCCTTACCAGGTGAGGTCTGTTGTGCTAAATACCCTGAACAGGGCAAGGTTTATTGTTGCAGTGGATTCCTTTATTAAGACAGGTAGGTCACAACTTTCTCTTTTTAGTTGTTCTGGAAAGTGCTAAAATGCTTCTAGAAATTTTATATGGCCACAACACGCATCTCTTTTAATTATTATTTGGACTAGTAAAACGGCACGTAACTTTGTGAGATAATTCCTAAACTGAAGTAAAATATAATATTATGCACAACAAAGTAGAGAGTTCAATAGCATGAGAAACGACTTCACAGGCACCAATTTCATTTTGATCAACACATAGACATGTTGAGAACTTGAACTTTAAGTGTGTGTTGGCACAATTGTTTCATCAAGCATTGCAAAATGTTTGATCATTTCATTTTTGTTTTGTATCTTGAATCTTAAGTTACCCGTTGATAAAATGTTTTGCTACTAGAATGTTTGGCTGCTTAAACGATGATGAACAACATCGCTGATGGTAGTGAAATTTTGGGTAGGTGACGTGACACAATGGTTTTTTAGTTGCTATGATTTTTTGGATGTAACTTCAGTTTTAAGTATTCTCATTTGTCAGACTCTTCATTCCAACTTACGGCCCTAGTGGCTCATCTCCGTTCGGCATGAATCAGGTGCCAACAGTAGCTGCTGCACAAGCGCCATCAGCAACCGCTGCTCTCCTCCTCAAGGTACCTCTCTATCTGGTGCTTCCTCTCTGTCTCTCTCTCTGCAGTAGCTGGATGTTTCCAAGTCACTAGCTCATCTATAGTATCAAGTTGATGATGAAATTTTGTGAAGAGCATAATTCACAACATGTACAATAGTAGTAGTGTTACCAACTGCAACACTCAATCAGAATGCACACTTCTATGTTCTTGCTTATGCCACACCATAAACATATGAATATTTCAGCAGTAACATAAATATTACAGTAAGAACCAACAAATTTAATTTTTAATTCTGCCACCCATGATTACATCATTGACACAACTATGTTTTTATTTGATCTTCCTAGTTTCCATCTTGGTTTGGGTTCACCGAGGAAGATACACTTGGCTGACATAGGGGTTGATGTTCATCATTAGGTTCTGTGGCTTTCTTGGACTTCTTCGTTTTTGTTCCATGTCCCTCAGTTTGTGAACCTGTCATCAAAGAAATGTTAGTCATCAGTAGCTTATAGATTTTTTTCTATATGCACAGTAAGAAAATAAATCTCACCATTGTCCCTTTTCTTTTTTTTTCTTGGCTTTTTTGGTAAATTGAAGACCAAATGCCAGTTTGTCACAATTTTTCTTTGTATGCTTATTAGAACCACAGTGGCTGCAACTATAGAATTTATTCTGCTTAATTCTTTCTTTTATAGTCAGCAACCTAGGACGGCCCTTTGTATCAGCAACATCTGGGTCAAGTAGGTGTATGTTCGATGCACTTTCAGCAGTAGGGTCTAAATTGACAACTGTCCGCGCTGAACTGTTTTGTCCCATTTCTGAGACCTGTTCATCTTCATTGTTCATTCTTGCCATTTCTGCTTCTATCCTTGGTATCTCTTGCACCAAGTACTGGTAATTTCTTTTGGTTTTTGAACCAGTCGAAGCTGTGTATCCCAACAATCTAGATAGAACATTAAATCTTAGAACAATGCTGTCCTCATTTTGTGGTGGAACTGGAAGATTGAATAGTTTTTTCTTTCTTTTCCGCCACCTATCTATCATATACTTTTCCGGGATCTTGTCTATTTGTAGTTGCAGCATTACTTTCAAGATGTGAGAGCAAAGCAAACCATCCTTATCAAACTTGCAGCATATGCATGAGTAGTCCTGGTTTTGTAGATTCACTTGGACTAGGTAATCTCTGTGTCTGTGCTCTTTTATTGGGTAATTGGTTGCCTGAAATACCCAGTATATCTTGTCCTTCTCATCTTCTCTGATTTGTAGTCTTGTAACATCATTTAGGATTTTCTGGAATTTCCTAAAGATGGAAATATTGTAGAGCTCATGGGCCTGTCTTTCGATGTAGTATTCAGTTAGGAACTTCTTTTCTTTAACTCTTTTGTTTACTACATTATGATCTAATTCTTCCTCATTTGCATGCATTGTGTCCATTATCCGCTGGTACTCCCGCAGGAAGCTTGTCATGCTGAACTGTGGTCCTACCCCCTTTTTAAACAATGCATTAGTGCCTTCACTTCTAGCTGTTGTTTGGATGAAGGGGAAGAACTTATTCTTGAAGTAAACCGGAACCCACTTCTGTCTGCTTTTCCAGATATCCTGAAATATCTTTATGTGCCCCACTTTATACTCAGTTATCATTGCCTGCCATAGTGTTTCAAATTCATGGACTGTAAATGATTTATCTATTATGTCCTGCATTTCCTCGTACAACCCTTCATTTGCTTGGAACACTGGCCCTCCTTTATCATCAATATTTTTCTTAACATGAAACAAGCAACATCTGTGTATTGCATCTCTGAAAATAGTGGGTATTGCACTCGCCATTCCTCTATCTTGGTCAGTTATAATTGATTTTGGGCACTTGCCACCCATTGCTTTCTTGAACTCTCGGAAACACCACTCAAAACTGTCGGTTGTTTCATTTATAATGAATGCACATGCAAATAGGTATGTTTTTTCGTGTGGCGACACTCCAACAAATGATGCAAATGGGAGATTATATTTATTTGTTAGGAATGTAGTGTCGAAGCTCACACAGTCACCACAGATGTCATAGTACTGTATTGCTCTAGCATCTGCCCAAAATACACTCCTCACTTTGTTGCATTTATCCAAATCCATTGAGTGATAGAAACTTGGGTTCTCTGTCTTTTTCTTGTGAAACCAATCCAAGACCTCCATCATATCATTGTTTGTGACCTCTCTGTTTATGGTAGTGCTGTAGTTGCTGACTTTTCTTTTGTTGTATGGTAGAAGTGACATGCCTCCTCTTATAAATGCCAACACTGCAACCATGTCCCTGGTTGGCATGTTGCAATGTTTCATTGTGCGAATCATCTCTTTTTCAGCATCTGACATGTATATATGTGACCTGTAGAACCTGCTCTGTGGGCATAGTTCATGGTTGTGCAAGAGATGCATTCCTGTGATTCTCCACATTCCTTGTCTGTCACTGAATACCATTTCTACTTTGCAATCAGTCTTAGCTATTACTGTGCTTTGTCGTTGCGCAACAATCTGTTCATTTTCCTCTTCAGTGTTTTTGCCATACTTGTTACATTTCATTGTAAACCTTATGACCTCATTGTTTCTTTTCTTACTTGTAGTACGGTAAGATGAAACATAGGTGACCGAGAACCCAACATTGTAAGCATACATGTTGAAAAACTTCTGAGCTTCGTCTCTTGTCGCAAACTCCATTCCTACACGAGGTTCGAACTCTGTGTCTCTTTCATTTTCTGAATGTTCCTCCTGTTGAACACCCTCAGCAGCTAGTTTCTCATTTGATAGAAAGATATTTATATCATCCTCTGTAATGTCCTTCCGCTGTTCTTCATTTTCATCATCAACATCGACATTGTCAGGTTGCATTGTTCCATTTTCCTGATTGTTTTGTTCTTGTCCATCCCTACTATGAGTTACCTGCATGCATTTTGTAATTAATAAGTATTTTTACACAATAACATTTATTACTTGCAGATATTTTGGATGATGTTTGATAATTACCTCGTCTAGTTCCATATCATTAAACATGCTTAGATCCCATGGGTTTTCATTATCTTGTCCGAGCGATGCATCCGATGAGCCATGATTGCTGTCCTGTGGTGGCCCCTGTCTCTTAAGTAAACTTTTGTTGGTTGCACCCTCATTTTCTCTGTTTGAACCATGAGCTGGTACCTGCATACTTTTTGGACAATTTTAATATTTTCATGCTTTCTAAAAGTTGTTAGCTAATTTTCTTTCAGATATTTGTATTTTTAAATACCTGAGCATTAGCATACTGTGCTTGATATGTTTCACTCTCCGTGAGACCACTAAGAAGCAAGCCAGTATATGTAAATCCTTCCTGCAATAAGATGATTATCTATAAATCCTATGCATATCAAGAATATTCTGACATTTTTTAAATATTTTTGTGCTTACCTTTGTGAAGAACTCATCTTGGACATCAATTGTTTGTTGAATGTCTTGCATGCTTAGCCCTGAGTCTTTCATTGTCTAGAGAAATGTTAACAGTTAGTCTCGAAACAAATATGTTATTACTCCTCTTTTTTTTAGTTAGCTCAAACCTTTTTGAACAAGTCATCTTGTATACTGATTGCTTGTTGAAAGCCTTGCGTGTATTGCCCTGAATCCTGCAAATTTGTATAGAAATGTCAACATCAAATACATTGGCGGTGCTGCACTACTTAACCACAATAATCATACAAACGCTCCTAATTTTCATGCATTTTTAAAGCTGGTAAAAATAGGTTGGTAGATTTAATGCGGAACGAGGCTCACAGTAATATTTATTCCTAGTTTTGATTAGATTCATTACTTATTCAGTGTGTTGAATTCGGTATAGGTTCAGTTGGGGATGTCCCAGTGTTGCTGGTAAAGCCACAATCATACATGAATTACTGTGGTGAAGCAGTGAGTGTTCAATTCTTGGCTTTCATGTAATAAACATTTCATGGGAACTATATTATTTCTGGAACAGTTACTTATAGATTGTATTTACAATAATAGTATAACTTCAAAGTATGTTTGGCACTGACAGCACCAATCTATCAGTATCAGTTCCGTTGGTAATCTTTTTGAGTGCTTCACAACTATGCCTAGATGTATCAATTCTCATTTCACTTAGTATATCATGGAGCATGTCTTACCATAATGACCTGCTATAAGTTGGTGCCAGGACTTGTTGAACACCTACTATTTCTAGAACGATGCAATTTTGATCTTCTTAGTTTGTCATGTACTAACGGAAAACGTTCCTCTATTATGTGAAGATTGGACCGCTTGCTCCTATTACCAAGTACCTCTGCGACACATTCTATCTGACCTTTCCTGTTACCTATGTCATGAAGTTTCTTGATACTGCTGGACTAAAAAAATCCAAGGCCTATCTTTGTGAATGGTGTCTGGATGGTTTGTTGCATGGCTGGTAAGTGTAGTTCCTAGTTTCCTACACAGTAGCTGTAGGTGACAAGTTATTTCATGCAGTTGATCATAAGTTGATGACTCTTCAGTGTGCCTGAATCATACATTGAATGAGAATTTTCAAATTGTATAGCCATATTCAAACCTGTCATGTGTATTTGTTGTAGGTTAGGGAATTCCTTATTCCCTCATACACTCTATTCTACCATGTTATTTTTCAAAATTGCTGCTCTGGAATAGTACCTCAATCTTTTTTACTGTGTTTTGTGATATTTAATTTGCAAAATCTACTATTGTACATTCCTAAAACGGCCTGGGGACTGGGATACAGTAATAGCAATTTGTCTTGTTATCAAGCTGCAATACATCGTTCTATAAATTCGATCTTTACTCTACTTGTGAAGTTTCAAAAAATGTTTTCTAAGGTAGGCAACCATTTGTGTATGCAGATGGCACGGATACTTCTGTTCGTCTACTTGTTCTACCACATATACTTCCACTATGATCAGGTAAATGTCTACCTGCTAGTTTATGTCAGTAATTCTAATTGACTTATTCTCTCGTTATTTTTTCTAGTAAATTTATTTTCAACATAGTAAGGTTTTTAGAAGGCAAACAGAGAATTTCTTCAGTTAAATAGTCTATGAAATTCTCAGTAATTTAGTTAAATGGGTATGCATGTCTGTCACTGTGTGTATTCATATCCATGAGTTATTCTACTTTTTTTGAATTTCTCTGAAACATGCTATTCTACTCCTTCATTATGCATGTCACTGTGCTAAAATCATCAAGAATTATGCAGATCAAGACAATGCGTTGGATAGGTACATGATTTTCCTCAAGAAAGTGAGATCTAGTGAGAGGCTGGTTATGAAGATAGTGGAGAACTGAAAAGTAGCAGGATGAGGAGGGGGGTCACATGCCTCTGCTGACGAGGAAGGAGGGGCAAATCCTTGCCCAGCTGCATCGGCATTCATGTTGGTGTAAGTTTTCTCATTACCCTCCATCTGTTTTGTGGATCTCTCCCCCCTCTTCCTTTTTTCTGATCTCCGTACTTGTTCTTCTTGCCGTCGCTGGTGTGCCAGGGGTTTGCGTGAGGAGGAAGAAGATGGTCACGTGGCTGTAGTGGTTAGAACAGGCCTGGGAGGCCTGGTTTCTCCTGTGCTGGTGTAAAAGCCTAGAGGCCCAGGGAAAAAAGCCTAGTGGCCCAGGAAAAAAAGCCAGAAAAAAAACCGGACTGATCATTAGGAGGTGGGACTGATCGTTGCCAGCTGTTTTTTTCTGGAGGACATCCGACTGACGGGGAATGACTAACTGAACGTGGGATTGAATGGGGTGGGGGGAAATCTGACTTGAACCCAATTGCAAAATCAGCTAGATGATGGTTAGACAGTCCCAACTAATAAGGCACAACAATGACCCCCCTCCTCATCCTGCTACTTTTCAGTTCTCCACTATCTTCATAACCAGCCTCTCACTAGATCTCACTTTCTTGAGGAAAATCATGTACCTATCCAACGCATTGTCTTGATCTGCATAATTCTTGATGATTTTAGCACAGTGACATGCATAATGAAGGAGTAGAATAGCATGTTTCAGAGAAATTCAAAAAAAGTAGAATAACTCATGGATATGAATACACACAGTGACAGACATGCATACCCATTTAACTAAATTACTGAGAATTTCATAGACTATTTAACTGAAGAAATTCTCTGTTTGCCTTCTAAAAACCTTACTATGTTGAAAATAAATTTACTAGAAAAAATACCGAGAGAATAAGTCAATTAGAATTACTGACATAAACTAGCAGGTAGACATTTACCTGATCATAGTGGAAGTATATGTGGTAGAACAAGTAGACGAACAGAATATCCGTGCCATCTGCATACACAAATGGTTGCCTACCTTAGAAAACATTTTTTGAAACTTCACAAGTAGAGTAAAGATCGAATTTATAGAACGATGTATTGCAGCTTGATAACAAGACAAATTGCTATTACTGTATCCCAGTCCCCAGGCCGTTTTAGGAATGTACAATAGTAGATTTTGCAAATTAAATATCACAAAACACAGTAAAAAAGATTGAGGTACTATTCCAGTAGCAGCAATTTTGAAAAATAACATGGTAGAATAGAGTGTATGAGGGAATAAGGAATTCCCTAACCTACAACAAATACACATGACAGGTTTGAATATGGCTATACAATTTGAAAATTCTCATTCAATGTATGATTCAGGCACACTGAAGAGTCATCAACTTATGATCAACTGCATGAAATAACTTGTCACCTACAGCTACTGTGTAGGAAACTAGGAACTACACTTACCAGCCATGCAACAAACACTACAAGAAAAGTTGCCATGGCCGACGAAGTTGAAGTCGCGCCGTGGTTGCTGGTGTACCATGGCCGACGATTTTGGTCCCTCCGTGGTGCATGTCAAAACTTTTTTTCTCGTTTTTGAGGCCACCTAGCCCGACGAAAGCGGCCAAAACGTGGCGTATGGTGGCCCGGGACGTGGTGCATCTCGAAATCTCGGGTTCGCCGGCCGAGTCAACGCAAATCCGCACCGCCGAGGGATGTAGGGCCCAGATGGCAGCCTCTCTGGCATTGTTTTTTTCTACATCGCGCCATCTCGTTCAACGAGCCGTTTACGATGCAGGATCATGGGTCCCGCATGTCATCCTCTATGAACCAAAATTCTTTCTATTCTTGGATTTTTTGACCCCGATTTCTCGGCTACTTCCTTTTTCTTTTGATCCCTTGCCGCCTTGGAAACGTTGAGACCGCTGCTGCTAAATGGGACCCGCATGTCATCCTCTATGTGCAATCAACTTTCTTTTCTGGAGTTTTTTTGGCACCTCAAATTTGGTCACTTGCCTTTTCTTTCGATCCCGCCGCCTCTCAAACGGTGCTGCTGCTAACTGGGACCCGCATGTCATCCTCTATGTACTATAAAACTTTCTTTTCATGGATTATTTTTGGCACCTCAAATTTGGTCACTTGCCTTTTCTTTCGATCCTCGCGCCTCAAACGGTGATACCGCTGCGCTAAATGGACCCGCATGTCATCCTCTATGTACTATAAAACTTTCTTTTCATGGATTATTTTTGGCACCTCAAATTTGGTCACTTGCCTTTTTCTTTCGATCCCCTGCCGCCTCTCAAACGGTGATACCGGCTGCTAACTGGGACCCGCATGTCATCGTCTATGTACTATAAAACTTTCTTTTCATGGATTATTTTTGGCACCTCAAATTTGGTCACTTGCCTTTTTCTTCGATCCCCCGCCTCTCAAACGGTGATACCGCTGCTGCTAACGGGACCCGCATGTCATCCTCTATGTACTATAAAACTTTCTTTTCTTGAATTATTTTGGCTCCTCATATTTTTTCACTTGCCTTTTTCTTTCGATCCTCCCGCCTCTCAAACGGTGATACCTTGCTAAATGGGAATCGTCATCCTCCTCTATGTACTATAAAACTTTCTTTTCTTGGATTTTTTTTGGCACCTCATATTTCGTCACTTGACTTTTTCTTTCGATCACCTGCTGCCTCTCAAACGTTGATACCGCTGCTAAATGGGACCCGCATGTCATCCTCTATGTACTATAAAACTTTCTTTTCTGGATTTTTTTGGCACCTCATATTTGGTCACTTGCCTTTTTCTTTTGATCCCCTGCCGCCTCTGCTGCCGCTGCTAAATGGGACCCGCATGTCATCCTCTATGTACTATAAAACTTTCTTTTCTTGGATTTTTTTTTGGCACCTCATATTTGGTCACTTGACTTTTTCTTTCGATCCCCTGCCTCTCTCAAACAGTGATACCGCTGCTGCTAAATGGGACCCGCATGTCATCCTCTATGTACTATAAAACTTTCTTTTCTTGAATTATTTTTGGCTCCTCATATTTTTTCACTTGCCTTTTTCTTTCGATCCCCTGCGCCTCTCAAACGGTGATACCGCTGCTGCTAAATGGGACCATGTCATCCTCTATGTACTATAAAACTTTCTTTTCTTGAATTATTTTTGGCTCCTGATATTTTTTCACTTGCCTTTTCTTTCGATCTCATGCCACGTTTGAAACGTTGAGGAACCTGCTGGCTCATGGGACCCGCATGTCATCCTCTATGTACTATAAAAGTTCATTTTCTTGGTTTTTTTTTCACCATCTGATTTTTGGCAATTTCTTTTTTTTTTGATCCCCCGCCTCAAACGCTGATACCGCTGCTGCTAAATGGGACCCGCATGTCATCCTCTATGTACTATAAAACTTTCTTTTCTTGAATTATTTTTGGCTCCTCATATTTGGTCACTTGCCTTTTTCTTTCGATCTCATGCCAAGTTTGAAACGTTGAGGAACCTGCTGCTCATGGGACCCGCATGTCATCCTCTATGTACTATAAAAGTTTATTTTCTTTATTTTTTTCACCCTCCGATTTTTGGCTATTTTTCTTTTGATCCCCGCCGCCTTGGAAACGTATGGTAAGCTGTGACTCATGGGACCCGCATGTCATCCTCTATGTACAATCAACTTTCTTTTTCTTTTGATCTCAAGCCGCATTTGAAACGTTGAGGCCGCTGTCTAATGGGACCCGCATGTCATCCTCTACGTACAATAAAGTTTCTTTTCTTGGATTATCTTTGGCTCGATATTTTGTCACTTGCCTTTTCTTTCGATCTCATGCCGCCTTTGAACGTTGAGTAAGCTGCTGGCTCATGGGTCCCGCATGTCATCCTCTACGAACAATAAAAGTTTCCTTTCTTGGAGTTATTTTTTACCCCTAATTTCTGGCTATTTGCCTTTTTCTTTTGATCTCCTGCCCCCTCTGAAACGATGAGGACGCGTTGGCAGTCGGTCCCACATGTCATCCTCTATGAACAATAAAAGTTTCCTTTGATGGATTTATTTTGAACCCCTCATTAATTTCTGGATATTTCCCCTGCCGCCTTGGAATCGTTGAGGATGCTGCTGCCTCATGGGTCCCGCATGTCATCCTCTCAGAACGGTAAATGTTTATTTTCTTGGATTTTGTGACCAAACGATTTTTGGCTTATTTTTTCTTTCGATCACCTGCAGCCTTTAAAACGTTGAGGACGCCGCTGGCTCACGGGTCCCACATGTCAACCTCTATGAACAATAAACGCTGAGGATGCTGCTGCCTCATGGGTCCCGCATGTCATCCTCTCAGAACGAAAATGTTTCTTTTCTTGGATTTTTTACCAACAGATTTTTGGTTTATTTTTTCTTTCCATCCCCTGCCGCCTTTAAAACGTTGACGACGCTGTTGGCTCATGGGTCCCCGATGTCAGCCTCCCCGTACAAGAAACATATGATATCTTGATTATTTTGCAGACAATAAACAATGTATTGCGCTCTGAGCTATTTCAAACGGATAATTAAATATTTATTTTTACATAAACAAACTTATATGTTGAATCTCCTTGTTTTTTTGTCTTTGCGAAGCATAGGACTTTCCTGTTTTTTTAGAAAATTCGGAACTTTCCTGTTTTGGAGTGGGCTGAAATTGTACGAGTCAAAAGGCCAAGCAGGATAGTTCGAAAGCCCAGATGTCCAGATGCAGCCCAATTGAAATCTTTCTTCTTGGATTTTTTCACCCCCTGATTTCTGGCTACTTCATTTTTCTTTTGGTCCTGTGCCGCCTTGGAAACGTTGAGACCGCTGCTGCAAAATGGGACCCGCATGTCATCCTCTATGTACATAAAATTTCTTTTCTTGGATTATTTTTGGCTCCTGATATTTGGTCACTTGCCTTTTTCTTTCGATCCCGTGCAGCCTCTCAAACGGTGATACCGCTGCTGCAAAATGGGACCCGCATGTCATCCTCTACGTACAATAAACTTTCTTTTCTTGGATTATTTTTGTCTCGATATTTGGTCACTTGCCTTTTTTTTTTTCGATCTCATGCCACGTTTGAAACTTTGAGGAACCTGCTGGCTCGTGGGACCCGCATGTCATCCTCTATGTGCTATAAAAGTTTATTTTCTATGGTTTTTTTTCACTCTCTGATTTTTGTCTATTTCCTTTTTTCTTTTGATGCCCTGCCGCCTTGGAAACGTTGAGTAAGCTGCTTACACATGGGACCCGCATGTCATCCTCTATGTACAATCAAGTTTCTTTTCTTGAATTATTTTTGGCTCCTGATATTTCGTCACTTGCCTTTTTCTTTCGATCTCATGCCACGTTTGAAACGTTGAGGAACCTGCTGGCTCATGGGACCCGCATGTCATCCTCTATGTGCTATAAAAGTTTGTTTTCTTGGATTTTTTTCACCCTTTGATTTTTGGCTCCTGATATTTCGTCACTTGCCTTTTACTTTTGATCCCCTGGCCCCTTTGAAACGTTGAGTAAGCTGCTGGCACATGGGACCCGCATGTCAACCTCTATGTCCATCAACTTTCTTTTCTTGGATTTTTTTTGACCCCCTACTTTCTAGCTACTTTCTTTTTCTTTTGATCTCAAGCCGCATTTCAAACATTGAGACCGCTGCTGCAAAATGGGACCCGCATGTCATCCTCTATGTACAATAAATCTTTGATTATTTTTGGCACCTCATATTTGGTCACTTGCGTTTTTTTCTTTCGATCTCATGCCACCTTTGAAACGTTGAGTAAGCTGGGCTCATGGGTCCCCCATGTCATCCTCTACGAACAATAAAAGTTTCCTTTCTTGGAGTTATTTTTGCCCCCTAATTTCTGGCTACTTCCTTTTTCTTTTGATCCCTGCCGCCTTTGAAACGTTGAAAACTTTCTTTTCTTTGATTATTTTTGGCTCCATATTTGGTCACTTGCCTTTTTCTTTCAATCTCATGCCACGTTTGAAACGTTGAGGAACTGCTGGCTCATGGGACCCGCATGTCATCCTCTATGTGCTATAAAACTTTCCTTTGTTGGATTTTTTTTCACCCTCTGATTTTTGGCTTGCCTTTTTCTTTTGATCCCCTGCCCCCTTTGAAACGTTGAGTAAGCTGCTGGCTCAAGGGACCCGCATGTCATCCACTATGTACTATAAAACTTTCTTTTCTTGGATTTTTTTTGGCACCTCATATTTGGTCACTTGCCTTTTTCTTTCGATCGCCTGCCGCCTCTCAAACGTTGATACAGCTGCTGCTATATGGGACCCGCATGTCATCCTCTATGTACATTCAAGTTTCTTTTCTTGGACTATTTTTGGCTCTTGATATTTGGTCACTTGCCTTTTTCTTTCGATCTCATGCCACGTTTGAAACGTTGAGGAACCTGCTGCTAAATGGGACCCTCATGTCATCCTCTATGTCCATCAACTTTCTTTTCTTGGATTATTTTGAGCCCCTAATTTCTAGCTACTTTCTTTTTCTTTTGATCTCAAGACGCATTTGAAACATTGAGACCGCTGCTGCAAAATGGGACCCGCATGTCATCCTCTATGTACAATAAATCTTGGATTATTTTTGGCTCCTGATATTTGGTCACTTGCCTTTTTCTTTTGATCACCGCCGCTTTTGAAACGTTGAGGATTCTGCTGGCTCATGGGTCCCGCATGTCATCCTCTACGAACAATAAAAGTTTCCTTTCTTGGAGTTATTTTTTACCCCTAATTTCTGGATATTTGCCTTTTTCTTTTGATCCCCGCCCCCTTTGAAACGATGAGGACGTTGCAGGTCGGTCCCACATGTCATCCTCTATGAACAATAAAAGTTTCCTTTGGTGGATTTATTTTTGACCCCTAATTTCTGGCTATTTCCTTTTTTTCTTGATCCCCTGCCGCTTCTCAAACGGTGATACCGCTGATGCTAAATGGGACCCGCATGTCATCCTCTATGTACTATAAAACTTTCTTTTCTTGGATTTTTTGGCACCTCATATTTGGTCACTTGCCTTTTTCTTTCGATCGCCTGCCGCCTCTCAAACGTTGATACCGCTGCTGCTAAATGGGACCCGCATGTCATCCTCTATGTACAATAAAGTTTCTTTTCTTGGATTATCTTTGGCTCCTGATATTTGGTCACTTGCCTTTTTCTTTCGATCTCATGCCGACTTTGAAACGTTGAGGCTGCTGGCTCATGGGTGCCGCATGTCATCCTCTATGAACAATAAAAGTTGGGGATGTCTATTTGTCAGCTGACTGATTTTCAATTCAGCGTAAGTCAGTTTTTCTTCAAATTATAAGACGGCACATGGCATAGGCAAAAATCAGTCAAGCCCATAAAAAAAGAATTTTACCAAGCCTTGTATGTGGGCTAAATCCCTATAATTAGCAACAGACAAACAAGTTGCAAACAGAAAAAAAATCCATAATACATGATTTAAAGACCTTAAAACGTTGTTTGGCGAAAATTACATGTTTTGTATTATGTAAACATAGTTGTAATGGACTGTAAACTGTGAGATGGGGAAACTGAAAGAAAATCGTCTACATGATTTGAAAGTAAAATTACAGACTTGTTTGCCTAATTTTACATGTTCCAAATCATGTAAATACCAGTGTAATGGACTGTAATTCGTCATATACAAATTTACACAAAAAGTTCAGTAAATATCTATCCGCTGACTTAGTCATGCACGCGTTTTACATCCAAAACCTCCCGACACAAACGTGTGCAGCTATAGCAGATGGCTAAGTACGGTACACAGTGGCTCAGAGAAACACGTGCAAGTCCACAATCGCGATGCCTAATTGGTTGGACAGAAATTCGACTGATGGCCAAAAAAGAATAAGTCGACTGTTTCTTAGCAAATCCTAAAAGTTTCCTTTGTTGGATTTATTTTTTACCCTCTGATTTTCGGCTATTTCCTTTTTCTTTTGATCCCCTGCCGCCTTAGAATAGTTGAGGATGCTGCTGCCTCATGGGTCCCGCATGTCATCCCCTCAGAAAGGTAATTGTTTCTTTTCTTGGTTTTGTTTACCAACTGATTTTTGGCTTATTTTTTCTTTCGATCTCCTGCCGCCTTGAAAACGTTGACGACGCTGCTGGCTCATGGGTCCCCAATGTCAGCCTCCCCGTACTGCAAATCCTCTTTATGCAAAGGTTGAGGATGCTGCTGCCTCAAGGGTCCCGCATGTCATCCTCTTAGAACGATAAATGTTTATTTTCTTGGATTTTTACCAACTGATTTTTGGTTTATTTTTTCTTTCGATCCCCTGCCGCCTTTAAAACGTTGACGACGCTGCTGGCTCATGGGTCCCTGATGTCAGCCTCCCCGTACAAGAAACATGTGATATCTTGATTATTTTGCAGACAATAAACAGTGTATTTCGCTCTGAGCTATTTCAAAGGGATAAATTAAATCTTTGTTTTTACATAAACAAACTTATATGTTGAATCTCCTTGTTTTTTGTTTTTGCCAAGCATAGGACTTTCCTGTTTTGGAGTGGGCTTAAATTGTACGAGTCAAAAGGCTTCCAGCACGATAGTTCGAAGGCCCAGATGTCCAGATGCAGCCCAATTGAAATCTTTCTTTTCATGGATTTTTTGACACCCTGATTTCTGGCTACTTCCTTTTTCTTTTGATCCTGTGCCGCCTGGAAACTATGAGACCGCTATTGCAAAATGGGACCCACATGTCATCCTCTATGTACAATAAAAGTTTCTTTTCGTGGATTATTTTTGGCTCCTGATATTTGGTCACTTGCCTTTTTTCTTTCGATCCCGTGCAAAATGGGACCCGCATGTCGTCCTCTATTTACAAAAGAAGTTTCCTTTCTTGGAGTTATTTTTTACCCTAATTTGTGGCTACTTCATTTTTTTTTGATTCCCTGCCGCCTTTGAAACGTTGAGGACTCTGCTGGCTCATGGGCCCCACATGTCAGCCTCTGTGAACAATAAACCTTTCCTCTGTGAACACTAGCATTGACGAACTGAATGTGAACATGCGTTACAGGCTTTTTTTAGTAAATTTTGTCAACCAATTGCTAGCTTCTGTAAATATCACTAGTAGTACATACATCGCGAAAGCATTAGAATATTAGACCATGTTCACAAGAATAACATCAAGTCTGAACTACATTAACAGAGTGATAAAATATATTGTTCAGACCAGTACAAAATATAGGGAGTTAAACTAACACTATGCAGAAATTGGCCCTTCTCTTGCATCTATCCCTCTAGCAAAGGGATCAGCCACTGACAAGTCATGTACCAACCAGCTAAGAACACCGTCCGAGCTGAACTTATCTAAGGATGGTAAATATCCAAACTGAAAATCAACATCTCTATAAGCGGTGTTCTTCAGGTCTAGCTGCTTGAACTGGGTATCCCACCAGATCTCCTTGTGATGATATCTTACACCAAAATTCATTACTTTGAGCATTCTAGTGTTCTGTATAAAGAACCTGGAGACAATAACATCATTTCTCCTTCCTCGGTAGTCAGAAATCGAAATTTCTTTGAGGTGGAGATCAAGGCATTCAATGGGACAGGCTGGCTCATTATGCAGCACATGAACCTTATTGCCGGTTCTATAAAACTGCAAAGAAGTCAAATTAAGTAGTCAGTACAATAACAAAGTACTTCATAGCTATCAACTAATGAATATCTCAGGTGAGTTGAATCATGTGTTAATTGAGGACCGTGGAACAACATAATCCCCTGACACGTTCCAATTTGATAGATGCACTTTTTTACATCTGTTATTGTCATTGTAAAGTTGGGGAAAGGTTACCAACATGGGAAACTCCAATCCGCAACTAGTTGCGGGTGCACCCCATTTTTCTTTTGACACTTCCAAGTTTCCAAAAAAAATGTAAACTAAAAGTCTGGACATACATTGTGTTCTATCATGTGCTTCTGTGAAGTTTCATCCAAAAATATGATAATATGTGATCTACACAAAAAAAGAACAAATGATGTGTAAATAGTAAGTCACACTATTTACATATGTCTTCTCTTTTTTACACAGATCACATATTATCATGTGTTTATATGAAACTTCACAGATGCACAAGATACAACACATTGTATGACAAGAAGTTTAGTTTTGAACCAACATAATATAACTCCATTGTGGATGTTCTTCTAGTACAATTGTTCAACTGATCTAGGCTAATAAGTAATAACAGGTTAACTCCATGTAACTCTACAGTTTTTGCTCATAGTGGTAAACAGTTAACAACAACGAATTTACCTGGATATATAGCTTCTCCGTGCAGGGAAAGCATCTAAGAAATGCAAGTAGTTGATCCAGACGAGGGCCGTCAGATTTTAGAACCAAGTTCTTCACTGTGCACAGAGAATTTTCCAAGCTTATGGGCATCATCCTCTACAGGACAATGGTACATATGTCAAAAAAAATAACAAAAATGTGAGTTAATTCAACAAGAAGAAGGCTGTTCTACCAAAAAGTTTATGCGTCCAATAACAAGTTGGCAGCCAGGGTACGACGCAAAGCCCAACACCATCAACTTTGGTGCGTTGGCGACCTGGATTAGTAGTGGAACATCATCAACGCATATGACCAATCTCTCGAGGCAAGATGCATCCATAATTTGCACCGTGTCTAACTGAATAAGTTCGGTGGTGTTGCGTTTCCAATAGCTAGCCACACTAATTGTACGAAGATTTGGCATTTGAATGTTGAGTTGGGTGAACCCGTGGACCCCCTCAAGGTGAAGTGCCTCGAGCACAATACAGCGGGTGAACAGGCGGTCGATGTTCGTCGCCTTACAGATGTAGACGTCATAGAGCAAGAGCCTTTTGAGTTGGGGGAAAAGAAGCATGGAGTTGGCATGAATCTCGGGCAAATAGCAAGTAGAAATGCTGACAATGCGCAGCGTGGGCGCGCAGCGGAACGCGGACAGCGGGAAGGAGCGCATCACAGTTCCAGCATCGAATCTGAGGTTCTCGACGCAAGATAGGGTGCTGGACCGGAACCAGCTGTCGAGCGTGGTGTCGACCTTGCAAGTGGTTCTGAAGGGGTCGATTGACACGCTTCTGGCGGGGCCAGGGTGAGCGGCGAGGATACTGGAGACCGCGGCGATGCGTTTGTGGTTTTGCTTGGCGAGTTCGTCGTCGATCTCGAGGTTAAGTGGGACGGAGTGCCAGAGGTGGCGCCACCGTTTGGAGACCAAGGTTGTGCTTACAGCGGATACAGTGGGCAGGTGGGAGATGATGATGTGGAGAATCTGGTCCGGTAGGCGGCTGATGAGGTCGTTGTCGCCGACGAGGAGGTTAAGTGGGACGGAGCGCCAGAGGTGGCGCCACCGTTTGGAGAGCAATGTTGTCCTTACAGCGGATATCATGGGCAGGAGGGAGATGATGATGTGCAGCATCTCGTCGGGGAGGCGGCTGATGAGGTCGAGGCTCGACGGAGGCTCTTCCCGATCTGGCTCGACCCGCCTTCGGGAGTTGAGCGGCTCCGCCTCCATCTGACACGGCGGCGACACACGCAACGCCGCAGTCGTCTGCTGGACAGGGGAATAGGCGCAGCGGCGGTGGTGAGGACAGAAAGGTACTCGGCGGTGGATTTAGGTGGATGGCGGATGCAAGTGCGCTGGGGGTTTTTGGAGGAGACGGCAAGCGCTATGCAAGGAACTATTGCGGCGGGCGGCCAGCCGGGGTGCCTGAGGAGAGAAAGGTAGTATACTATGCGGTGCGGCGTTTGCGTCTCCCTTCCCCACGCGTGCAGCCTTCACATTTCACAAGACGTGCGAGTTTTTCAACAGAGATTATCAAGTGGAGAGACTTTCCCAATGCAATTGTCTCTCCACTTGATAATCACTCTTGAAAACACCGAGAAGATGGCGGTGAAGAAGACGGAGAGGCAAGGAAAAAAACAATATGAATTGAAATCAAATATAATACGGGCGTTCCTTCTCTCTCTGGTCTCTGCTGCACTTACTGCACCTGTGGTGCAGGCGTGTGACCCGAGAAGAAGCTAATGTACTGTATAGCCGTCCCTTGCACGCCGTGTAGCTGTATTTTGTCTCGTCAAATCAGCTCGGGACAGTTTCAGCAGAGAAAACATCATTTTTTCTTGCCATCATCATAATAGGCGAACATTACCACGGGCACACGGTAGTGCACATCCAACTTGTACTACTCAATCCTCCATATGCTGCACAAACCACCACTTTAACTTTTTCTTCGCAGTTTTCATGATTTTTAGCAGTTTCCACCATGTGGTGGTCTAATCTGTTGCAATTTTTACCACTTGGTCATCTGATCAGTTATTTTGTCATGTCGATGGCAAAATCAACAAGTGGATGCCAACTTTTTTGAAGGGCTACTCTCTAAAACACAGTTTGCATTATGGCATGTTTGGTATTTTCCCTAGGTAGTACTACATCCTAAAAAAAATTGACTACATGCTTTTATTTGCCTATTTTAAGCACCTTTTACCATGATTTCAAATTTAGGTCAAACTCACGGGGGCCATAGGATGCACGGCATTTATTTGGCAATTGTTTCAGTATGGCCAACTAGTTAGGCCTCCTTTGGTTCATAGGAAATGGAAAGTATAGGAAAAGGAAAATCATAGAATTGGGATGTCATGTCTACTTCAATCCTATGGGAATCGTGCTCCTTTGATTCATATGATTGTCATAGGAATTATGTTGGATTCGGTTCTTATGGGAAAAATTCCTATACAAGTCATTTGATTCATAGGAACTATTCATATAGGAATCTTGTAGTGCAAATCTTATAGGAAAAAACCATTAGCTAATACCTCATGGAAAAGTTCCTTTGCCACAATCAAAGACACATCATGTTCCTATAGGATTCAACTTGGCATAACATTCCAATCATGCACCTTTCATATTCCTACGCCCTCCATATTCCTTTGAATAAAAGGAGCCCGAAGTTTATTTGATTGTAGCAAAGGAATTTTCCATGTATCGACAGTTTGACATGGTATTTTAATAACCAATCAAGAAGGCATGCAAACGTACTTAAAAACACACATGGTGCCAAAATCGGTGAAAGGGAATATTCTCAAGAACATAGGTAGGTCATGTTTGGCATTGTTCCTAGGTATTTCATCACAAATGATGAATCCATGATAAATTACTAACATTCGGAAGTTTGCCATGGTTCTAGCATTAACCAACTCACCTCTCACTTCGGAAGAGAGCCATGCGAACTCCAAGATGGATTCTGTCAAAAAAAAAACTCCAACATGCATGGTGCCAAAATCTGGTAAGTTCTTCTAAAAAATATTTTGGTGTGCCATGTTTGGTATTTTGATATATATGTAGATTACTTACATCACAAACAACTACTCAATGCTTTCGTTTGCCATATGGGTGTTACGTACTTGGATGCAACGCATATGTTTGGTCATTTTTTGGGGGGTACCACACATTTAGTGCACATCACGTATATATAGTTTCCCCTTTTTTAATTGTACTTCGTGTACTTCGCGTTGAAATTTCAAATTATATGGAAATGAGCCCAGAACTAATTTAATATATGGTCACAAACCGAAATAATTCGTGAAATTTTGAAATGTCCATCCTACCATATCAACCACATGAAAAATTGCATTGGCGGCAATCTGCCACTACAAATTTTAACCATTTCACGCAAAACACTCATGTAGTAATTTGTTCCCTTCTAGCACTTCATAAATCTCCCCGGTCTTGTTTGAAAAGGAGCCCCCGTCCGAAGAGTCCCTGTTTATAACTAAAACTAATTATTTCAGTACCGCATAAATTGCAATTACCATTAGATAAACAAGACTAAGATAGAGCATGTACCACCTGTCAATTACCGGTTCGCAATCTCCATATGCTCGCAATGATCGGTTCCACATTATACTTGGTCGAATTCAATTAAACATACAAGTACATCATGCCGAAGTTTTGTTCTAGGACATGGACACGTTCAAACTAATCACGGTAATAGATGATACAACATCGCACACATAAATAGACGACATGTCTAAAATCATACATTTTTTGAACACAGAAATGTCCCGAAGGACCTCGCGACACTGCTTTTATATTATGATGACGGTGGGATTACAGACTGCAAGCTAGGAGGACCCTCCAAGTAAAAGGAAACTACAGACAAGACATCCAAAAGTACAAAAAGAACTCTAGTTCTAGAAAAGGAAACTCCATCCGGTCCTTCTCCACCGAGCTCAGATTAGCCTCAAAGCGCGATCATCTTCTCCATCGAGACCGGCAAGATCAACCACCTACCGTCTCGTTGGCGCATGCGGGCACGTCACCTCATGTTGAAAGTATTCGAGCAAGTCGCCGCTCATGTCGCAACCATCGTTGCTGCAATCCACCTTCAACAAGGAGGCAAATCTACTTAAATCCTCATCCTCTTCGTAGATGCCGTCGCAGTTCGGGCACACGAGACTGGGTAGGTTTCTTAAGCAGCTTCCGCATGCAATGTGATGTCCCTCCCCCATGCGAATGCACTGCTTAATACAAGGAAATTTACATGACTGTTGGCCCAAAGAAAAATATAGTTGGGTGGAACCTAGTGAAGAAAGTACTAACCCGTTATAGTGGACGTCGTGCGATTTGAGAGCACAAACCGCAGATGAACGTTCTTCTCACCACATTCTTTTCCATAACACATTCACGGGAAAAGTACATGCTTTCAGATGGAGGACTTTCACCTTGGAAGACGCCCTGGCATCCCGGGCACGCGCCACCGGGCAGGTTCCTAGCGCAGCTGTCGCATGCAACCTTCTTGCACGAACAACACTGCTTAATACAAGGAAATTAACACGACTGTTAGCCCAAATTAAAATACATCTTGATGAACCTAGTGAAGAAAGTACTAACCCGCCAAAATGGAGGTTGTGCGGATTGAGAGCACAAACCGTAGGTGAGCAGTCTTCTCAAATTAGCATCGTCGACAAAAGCTCGATCTAAAGCTACCAGGGGGGACCTCCATGCCCAACGATTCTAAATGTGAAGGAGATAGGGATAGAGGGTCGTAGTCTTCGACTTGTATAGTATATATATGGGAGGGAATTGCAGATTCCACCAAGGAACGAGATCCAGTAACTTCACTGGCGACTTGTACGTGAGTCATTCGATCAAGATCCAACGCACATGGTTGATCCAAATTTTAAACTTAAAATTAAACTCAATTTTCAAATGAAGTAAAACTTTACCAGAATACTTAAGAAAGATATATATCTTACTGTAATGTTTTCGATTTTTTTCGAGCAACTTAAAATGTGACTACAAATTCTGGATCAACTGTGTCCGTTGGATCTTGATCCGATGGCTCATGTACGTAAAGTTGCATTTTGGAGTAAGTAAAGTCACTGGCCTCAAGTTCCACCACCTCATACTTCGTATGTTGCACAAAAACACCATTTGGAAGGATATTTTGCGGTTTCCACCATGTACTGCTCCAATCTGTTGTGATTTCACCACTTAATCTTCTAATCAACCAATTATACTGGTAAATATTCTCTTACTTTGCATCTCAAACATTTCCCTGACTTTGAGTCCCTGCGCGCTAGTACACTCAATAAAGACAGAGAGAGAGGAGAGACGCTGAGGAGGACTTTGAGTTCTAGTACCTCACCTGGCCGGAATAAGTACGCTGGCAGCCTGACCTGCCCTAAGTACGTCCGGTCAAATCGATGCCTTGCCTTGCACGCCGTCTGCGCGCATCCATGTCTTCCCGATGAAATTGTCAGTCCAAAAAAATCGGAAATTTAATTCGGCTATTGGGCGGATATGCTACCTCGACCCAAAAAAACATATTTTTAATTTTCAAAAAATTCTAACAAAAAAATCCGCATGTACTTCTCGATAATCTATGTGTGTTCGTGTAGTTTCGTGAAAAGCCGATATTTTTTGTGGTTGATGTAAACAGCTTTATTTTTAGCAATAAATTTTATCTTTTTTACATAGCCCAAACGACAATTTAGTTTTTTATGGAAAGACTTTATGCGCTCTTAGCATGTGAAGATGAAAAGATTAATTTTTTGTTTGGATTTTTTTTACATTTCAAAATATATAGATGTTGCAGTTCAAACTAAAGGGAGCATACGCAAACCAGGAGCCAAAACATCCTCCCCCAAAAAATATGATTTGTTTTCTATTTGCGACGCTTCCGCGATGCCTATCACATGTCTGTATAGCCGCAGCTAGCACCATCGAGCACGCCCCAATGCTCTGTGTGTTGTCTTGTCAATTCAATGGTCAAGGTAATCTGACCAAAAGATACGTCTTGGAGTACGCGTGCGCCTTATTCCTTGAAATGGAGGTAGTACTTTATATTTGGCCCAAATGCGAAAAGTGTTACTCCTCCTATTCTAGTATACCATACTACGTATTACTCAAAACAAGTTCGAAGTTATGTCAAGTATGACTAGTGCAAATAAACCCTCTGGCATTAAGAGTATGAGAAGTTCGGATCATGATGAACAAGTTAATCTTCAAAACGTACAGCTATGTCAAGTATGACTAGTGCAAATAAACCCTCTGGCATTAAGAGAAACATCAAATAGTACAAAACACCTGAAAAAAAACGAAATTACAACAAAATCCTTGAGATGCCCTTCGTCTTCAACCTCCAGACCATGTCGACGACACCATGGCCGACACTAATCCAACCCAGGAAGCCAGAATCCTAGGATAAGCAAGCTCGGAAGGTAGGTGGCCACGGAAGCTCTAGCACGTACCAATTCAGCACGCGCGAGGGCCCGCCCAGCATCTCAATCGGCACGGTGTGAAGCCAGTCCTCGTCTCGAGCTCTCTCGAAGCGTGAGAGCTCGCCGGATTCTCTGTCGAGAGCAAGAATGAAGTTTCCGAGCCCACCGAACACGTACCACTGGAAGAAACGGGCGTTGCACCCCACAAAGAGGATATCCGACCGGCCTGTGTGCGTGGCGTGGAGAGGCACGATGGCGCCGGAGGAGGTCCAAGCGTGGCCACCAGGGCCAGGCGAGAACACGCAGGTCTTGCAGATGCCGTCATGATAGATCAGGCACGTCACCCTGTAATTTGACAGACTGATGCGCGCCGCAGCGTCCTCGCCATGGAGGGCGGCGCCCAGGAACAAGCTTACGAATGTTGTGTGCGAAACAGCAGGGGGTGGAGGGACCGTCACGTACTGACCTGCCAGGGGATCGCAGACGACGAGACGTGAAGGCTGCTCGAAAGGCTTTCCGTGTTCGGTGTGGTCGAAGTCCGCAAGGAGTAGGAGGCCGCCCCGAGAGTCGGCGAGCTCCAAACTGAGGTCGCCGTTTGGCGCCCGTGGGAGGAAGTCGAGCGCGAGATTATTTGCGGCGACCCCGGCCCAACATGACGAGGAAGAGGGAACGAAGTGGGGCAGCAAGCCAGACGGCCGATAGTGACAATGGGAGAAGCTGATGTGGTAGTGGCCGGCGACTATGGAGGATGGCGCGCCGTGGCGAGCGGAGAGGACACGGAAGTCCTCCGCCGCGATGACCTTGCGCCAGCTCCTGCAGGCGAACGCGGCGCGGACGAGATCCAGAGGCGAGGTGAGGCGCAGGAACACCAGCCCGAGAAGTTCATCCGGGATGGCGTCACCCTTGTCCTCCTGCCCGGACTTCCTCTGAGCATTCTTCCAGCGGGGGCGGCTGTGCCCCATCTCCGGCTGGACCTAGCTCGCGTACGGGGGCGAGGTGTGCTGTAGGGAGGAAGCTAGGGAAGTAGCGAGGCGGCCGGCTTGGTAGAGACTAGAGGAGTTAAGGAGGAGACTTATGTACTGAAAAAGTTCCGTGGAATCAAATTCCTATATTGGTTAATTACATGCAAGGATGAGCAGAGTAGTTGGTTGTGTAATTGAAACGAGATTACGAGCTTGATCCCCACACACGAACCACATCGTAAAGCTTCATGAAAGAAAAATAGGAAAACAACAAAATTGTGTGGCACAACAGTTGCTTTCTCCAAGTTCCTATAGAGGGAGTACTATGTACATATTCAAACTAGACAAATCATGTATCTACCCCCTAACCCCTAAAACTCAGTCTTATGAAATCTAGCATAAAGAGATCGAAGTCGTTTTGGGTTTCAAACATGGAAATTTCAAGAACATCCCAAAAGCTTCATTTTAGAGTGACTAAGAAGGATCCATGCTTACCTTTTCATTTTCATGTTTTAAACTTGTTTAAATCATGGTCAAACCTAGGATTTGACCAAGATTCAAATGGGCCTAAAAAATCAGAAAAAATCAAAAGAATGAACAACCAAAGCACATATATAGCATTCTTATGTCATATATATAGTAAGCATTCAAGTTGATAAACAAGGTCTAGACATATATATTCAAACCAGAAAAATCATGTATATATCTACCCCTAAACCCTAAACTCTGTCTTATGAAGTCAATCATGAAGAGAAGTGGTTTTGGGTTTCAAACATGGAAATTTCAAGAACCTCCCGAAAGCTTCATTTTAGAGTGACTAAGAAGGATCCAGGCTTATCTTTTCATTTCATGTTTTAAACTTGTTTAAATCCTGGTCAAACCTAGGATTTGATGAAGATACAAATGGGTGGGCACGTACAATATTCAAAAAAATCAGAAAAATGAAAAACCAAATCACATTGTCTTCTTATGTCATATCGTAAGCATTCAAGTTGATAAATTAACAAGGTCTAGATATATCCAAACCAGACAAATCATGTATCTACCCCCTGTCGATCTTATGAAGTCTAGCATGAAGGGAAGTCGTTTTCGGTTTCAAACATGGTAATTTCAAGAACATCCCAAAAGCTTCCATTTTAGAGTGACTAAGAAGGATACAGACTTCCTTTTTTATTTTCATGTTTTAAACTTGTTTAAATCTTGGTCAAACCAAGGATTTGACCAAGATTCAAATGGGCCTAAAAATTTAGAAAAAAATCAAAAGAGAATGAAAAACCAAAGCACATAGCATTCTTATGTCATATGTATAGTAAGCATTCAAGTTGATAAACAAGGGCTAGACATATTCAAACCAGAAAAATCATGTATATATCTACCCCTAAAACCCTAAACTTTGTCTTATGAAGTCAAGCATGAAGAGAAGTGGTTTTGGGTTTCAAACCTGGAAATTTAAAAAAAAAACCAAAAGCTTCATTTTAGGGAGACTAAGAAGGATCCATGCTTACCATTTTATTTTCACGTCTTAAACTTGTTTAAATCTTGGTCAAACCTAGGATTTGACCAAGATACAAATTGGCAGAAAAGTTTAAAAAATCAAAAAAATTAAAAACCAAAGTACATAGTCTTCTTATGGCATATAGTAAGCATTCAAGTTGTTAAACAAGGTCTAGACATATTTAAACCAAACAAATCATGTATCTATACCCCTAATAACCCCTAATTAAACTCTATATATCTTATGAAGTCAAGCATGAAGAGACGTGGTTTTTGGTTTCAAACATGGAAATTTCAAAAACCTCCCAAAATCTTCATTTTAATTAGAGTGACTAAGAAGGATACATGCTTCCCTTCTCATTTTCATGTTTTAAACTTGTTTAAATCTTGGTCAAACCTAGGATTTGACCAAGATTCAAATGGGCATAAAAATTCAGAAAAAATCAAAAGAATGAAAAACCAAAGCACATAGCATTCTTATGTCATATATAGTAAGCTAGCATTCAAGTTGATAAACAAGGTCTAGACATATATATTCAAACCAGAAAAATCATGTATATATCTACCCCTAAAACCCTAATTAAACTCAGTCAATCATGAAGAGAAGTGGTTTTGGGTTTCAAACATGGAAATTTCAAGAACCTCCCAAAACCTTCATTTTAGAGTGACTAAGAAGGATCCGGGCTTACTTATTCGTTTTCACGTGTTAAACTTGTCTAAATCTTGGTCAAACCTAGGATTTGACCAAGATATGATTCAAATGCGCAGAAAATTAAAAAAATCAGAAAAATGAAAAACCAAAGTACATAGTCTTATTATGTCATATAGTAAGCATATTCAAGTTGATAAACAAGGTTTGGACATATTCAAACCATACAAATCATGTATCTATATATACCCCCTAACCCTAAACTTTGTCTAATTATGAAGTCAAGCATGAAGAGACGTGGTTTTGGGTTTCAAACATGGAAATTTCAAAACCTCCCAAAAACTTCATTTTAGAGTGACTGAGAAGGTTACATGCTTCCCTTTTCATTTTCATGTTTTAAACTTGTTTAAATCTTGGTCAAACCTAGGATTCGACCAAGATTCAAATGGGCATAAAAATTCAGAAAAAAATCAAAAGAATGAAAAACCAAAGCACATAGCATTCTTATATATGTCATATGTATAGTAAGCATTCAAGTTGATAAACCAGGTCTAGACATATTCAAACCAGAAAAATCATGTATATATCTACCCCTAAAACCCTAAACTCTTTCTTATGAAGTCAATCATGAAGAGAAGTGGTTTTGGGTTTCAAACATGGAAATTTCAAGAACCTCCCAAAAGATTTAATTTAGAGTGACTAATAAGGATCCATGCTTACCTTTTCATTTTCACAATTTAAACTTGTTTAAATCTTTGTCAAACCTATGATTTGACCAAGATTCAAATTGGCAGAAAATTTTAAAAAATCAAAAAAATTAAAAACCAAAGTAATAGTCTTCTTATGGCATATAGTAAGCATTCAAGTTGTTAAACAAGGTCTAGACATATTCAAACCAAACAAATCATGTATCTATACCCCTAACCCCTAATTAAACTCTATATATCTTATGAAGTCAAGCATGAAGAGACGTGGTTTTTGGTTTCAAACATGGAAATTTCAAAAACCTCCCAAAATCTTCATTTTAATTAGAGTGACTAAGAAGGATACATGCTTCCCTTCTCATTTTCATGTTTTAAACTTGTTTAAATCTTGGTCAAACCTAGGATTCGACCAAGATTCAAATGGGCATAAAAATTCAGAAAAAATCAAAAGAATGAAAAACCAAAGCACATAGCATTCTTATGTCATATATAGTAAGCTAGCATTCAAGTTGATAAACAAGGTCTAGACATATTCAAACCAGAAAAATCATGTATATATCTACCCCTAACCCTAAACTATGTCTTATGAAGTCAAGCATGAAGAGAAGTGGTTTTTGGTTTCAAACATGGAAATTTCAAAAAAAAAAACTTCATTTTCGGGAGACTAAGAAGGATCCATGCTTACCATTTTATTTTCATGTTTTAAACTTGTTTAAATCTTGGTCAAACCTAGGATTTGACCAAGATTCAAATGGGCAGAAAATTAAAAAAAGTGTGTTTGCCCGTCGAGTGAAACTCGGAGGAAGAGGGATCACTCGGAAGGAGAGAAGAAGGGAGAGAATTATGGCGTCTCCCCTTTTCTGATGATGTTGACTTTTGTGCAGGGTTTGTCAGTGAGCAGGAGGTGCGAGCGAGCGAGCGAGCGAGCGAGTCGAGCGAGGCCGAGAATGAGAGAGATTTGTTTTTTTTTGTGAGAGGGACAACCGAAGGATCCAGAAGGACCCACAGACTTCCAATACGCATCTGATGCGTCTTCTCTTGACAAAGAAGATGGCTGGGAGTTTGCGCACCTATTGCACGTGACTTGTGCTCACTGAAGTGTGGGACCTCACGCGTGGGCACCACACGTAAGTGACAGACCTGTTGGTGTAAAAACTCGGTTGATTATTATTATAGTGCATTAGAACAAAGTTTCCTATGGATTCAAGGGTAGGAAATCCAAGTTAACTCATTTACATGACATTATTTTTCTTATGTCATATAGTAAGCATTAAAGTTGATAAACAATGTCTAGACACATTCAAACCAGACAAATCATGTATCTATACCCCTAACCCCTAAACTCTGTCTTATGAAGTCAAGCATGTGAAGAGATGTGGTTTTGGGTTTCAAACATGTAAATTTCAAAAACCTCCCAAAAGCTTCATTTTAGAGTGCCTAAGAAGGATACATGCTTCCCTTTTCATTTTCATGTTTTATAAAACTTGTTTTAATTATCTTGGTCAAACCTAGGATTTGACGAAGATACAAATGGGTGGGCAAAAAAATAAAAAAATCAGAAAAATGGAAAACCAAATCACATAGTCTTCTTATGTCATATCGTAAGCAATCAAGTTGATAAACAAGGTCTAGATATATCCAAACCAGACAAATCGTGTATCTACCCCCTTTCGATCTTATGAAGTCTAGCATGAAGGGAAGTCGTTTTGGGTTTCAAACATTGAAATTTCAAGAACATCCCAAAAGCTTCATTTTAGAGTGACTAAGAAGGATACAGACTTCCCTTTTCATTTTCATGTTTTAAACTTGTTTAAATCTTGGTCAAACCAAGGATTTGACCAAGATTCAAATGGCCCTAAAAATTCAGAAAAAATCAAAAGAATGAAAAACCAAAGCACATAGCATTCTTATATATGTCATATGTATAGTAAGCATTCAAGTTGATAAACCAGGTCTAGACATATTCAAACCAGAAAAATCATGTATATACCTACCCCTAAAACCCTAAACTCTTTCTTATGAAGTCAATCATGAAGAGAAGTGGTTTTGGGTTTCAAACATGGAAATTTCAAGAACCTCCCAAAAGATTTAATTTAGAGTGACTAATAAGGATCCATGCTTACCTTTTCATTTTCACAATTTAAACTTGTTTAAATCTTTGTCAAACCTATGATTTGACCAAGATTCAAATTGGCAGAAAATTTTAAAAAATCAAAAAAATTAAAAACCAAAGTAATAGTCTTCTTATGGCATATAGTAAGCATTCAAGTTGTTAAACAAGGTCTAGACATATTCAAACCAAACAAATCATGTATCTATACCCCTAACCCCTAATTAAACTCTATATATCTTATGAAGTCAAGCATGAAGAGACGTGGTTTTTGGTTTCAAACATGGAAATTTCAAAAACCTCCCAAAATCTTCATTTTAATTAGAGTGACTAAGAAGGATACATGCTTCCCTTCTCATTTTCATGTTTTAAACTTGTTTAAATCTTGGTCAAACCTAGGATTCGACCAAGATTCAAATGGGCATAAAAATTCAGAAAAAATCAAAAGAATGAAAAACCAAAGCACATAGCATTCTTATGTCATATATAGTAAGCTAGCATTCAAGTTGATAAACAAGGTCTAGACATATTCAAACCAGAAAAATCATGTATATATCTACCCCTAACCCTAAACTATGTCTTATGAAGTCAAGCATGAAGAGAAGTGGTTTTGGTTTCAAACATGGAAATTTCAAAAAACTTCCATTTTCGGGAGACTAAGAAGGATCCATGCTTACCATTTTATTTTCATGTTTTAAACTTGTTTAAATCTTGGTCAAACCTAGGATTTGACCAAGATTCAAATGGGCAGAAAATTAAAAAAAGTGTGTTCCCGTCGAGTGAAACTCGGAGGAAGAGGGATCACTCGGAAGGAGAGAAGAAGGGAGAGAATTATGGTGTCTCCCTTTTTCGGGTGATGATGTTGACTTTTGCAGGGGTTTGTCAGTGAGCAGGAGGTGCGAGCGAGCGAGCGAGCGAGCGAGTCGAGCGAGGCCGAGAATGAGAGAGATTTGTTTTTTTGTGAGAGGGACAACCGAAGGATCCAGAAGGACCCACAGACTTCCAATACGCATCTGATGCGTCTTCTCTTGACAAAGAAGATGGCTGGGAGTTTGCGTACCTATTGCACGTGACTTGTGCTCATTGAAGTGTGGGACCTCACGCGTGGGCACCACACGTAAGTGACAGACCTGTTGGTGTAAAAACTCGGCTGATTATTATAGTGCATTAGAACAAAGTTTCCTATGGATTCAAGGGTAGGAAATCCAAGTTAACTCATTTACATGACATTATTTTTCTTATGTCATATAGTAAGCATTAAAGTTGATAAACAATGTCTAGACACATTCAAACCAGACAAATCATGTATCTATACCCCTAACCCCTAAACTCTGTCTTATGAAGTCAAGCATGTGAAGAGATGTGGTTTTGGGTTTCAAACATGTAAATTTCAAAAACCTCCCAAAAGCTTCATTTTAGAGTGCCTAAGAAGGATACATGCTTCCCTTTTCATTTTCATGTTTTATAAAACTTGTTTTAATTATCTTGGTCAAACCTAGGATTTGACGAAGATACAAATGGGTGGGCAAAAAATTAAAAAAATCAGAAAAATGGAAAACCAAATCACATAGTCTTCTTATGTCATATCGTAAGCAATCAAGTTGATAAACAAGGTCTAGATATATCCAAACCAGACAAATCGTATATACCCCCTTTCGATCTTATGAAGTCTAGCATGAAGGGAAGTCGTTTTGGGTTTCAAACATTGAAATTTCAAGAACATCCCAAAAGCTTCATTTTAGAGTGACTAAGAAGGATACAGACTTCCCTTTTCATTTTCATGTTTTAAACTTGTTTAAATCTTGGTCAAACCAAGGATTTGACCAAGATTCAAATGGCCCTAAAAATTCAGAAAAAATCAAAAGAATGAAAAACCAAAGCACATAGCATTCTTATGTCATATGTATAGTAAGCATTCAAGTTGATAAACAAGGTCTAGACATATATATTCAAACCAGAAAAATCATGTATATATCTACCCCTAAAACCCTAATTAAACTCAGTCAATCATGAAGAGAAGTGGTTTTGGGTTTCAAACATGGAAATTTCAAGAACCTCCCAAAAGCTTCATTTTAGAGTGAATAAGAAGGATCCAGGCTTACTTATTCGTTTTCACGTGTTAAACTTGTCTAAATCTTGGTAAAACCTAGGATTTGACCAAGATATGATTCAAATGCGCAGAAAATTAAAAAAATCAGAAAAATGAAAAACCAAAGTACATAGTCTTCTTATGTCATATAGTAAGCATATTCAAGTTGATAAACAAAAGGTTTGGACATATTCAAACCATACAAATCATGTATCTATATATACCCCCTAACCCTAAACTTTGTCTTATGAAGTCAAGCATGAAGAGAAGTGGTTTTGGGTTTCAAACGTACATGGAAATTTCAAAAACCTCCCAAAAACTTCACTTTAGAGTGACTGAGAAGGTTACATGCTTCCCTTTTCATTTTCATGTTTTAAACTTGTTTAAATTAGCTTGGTCAAACCTAGGATTTCATGAAGATACAAATGGGTGGGCACAATGTTCAAAAAAATCAGAAAAATGAAAAACCAAATCACATAGTCTTCTTATGTCATATCGTAAGCAATCAAGTTGATAAACAAGGTCTAGATATATCCAAACCAGACAAATCATGTATCTACCCCCTTTCGATCTTATGAAGTCTAGCATGAAGGGAAGTCGTTTTGGGTTTCAAACATTGAAATTTCAAGAACATCCCAAAAGCTTCATTTTAGAGTGACTAAGAAGGATATAGACTTCCCTTTTCATTTTCATGTTTTAAACTTGTTTAAATCTTGGCCAAACCAATGATTTGACCAAGATTCAAATGGCCCTAAAAATTCAGAAAAAAATCAAAAGAATGAAAAACCAAAGCACATAGCATTCTTAGATATGTCATATGTATAGTAAGCATTCAAGTTGATAAACAAGGTCTCTAGACATATATATTCAAACCAGAAAAATCATGTATATATCTACCCCTAAAACCCTATATAATTAAACTCAGTCAATCATGAAGAGAAGTGGTTTTGGGTTTCAAACATGGAAATTTCAAGAACCTCCCAAAAGCTTCATTTTAGAGTGACTAAGAAGGATCCAGGCTTACTTATTCGTTTTCACGTTTTAAACTTGTCTAAATCTTGGTCAAACCTAGGATTTGACCAAGATATGATTCAAATGTGCAGAAAATTAAAAAAAATCAGAAAAATGAAAAACCAAAGTACATAGTCTTCTTATGTCATATAGTAAGCATATTCAAGTTGATAAACAAGGTTTGGACATATTCAAACCATACAAATCATGTATCTATACCCCCTAACCCTAAACTTTGTCTTATGAAGTCAAGCATGAAGAGAAGTGGTTTTGGGTTGCAAACATGGAAATTTCAAAAACCTCCCAAAAACTTCATTTTAGAGTGACTGAGAAGGTTACATGTTTCCCTTTTCGTTTTCATGTTTTAAACTTGTTTAAATTATCTTGGTAAAACCTAGGATTTCATGAAGATACAAATGGGAGGGATACAAATGGGTGGGCACAATATTCAAAAAAATCAGAAAATTGAAAAACCAAATCACATTGTCTTCTTATGTCATATGGTAAGCATTCAAGTTGATAAATTAACAAGGTCTAGATATATCCAAACCAGACAAATCATGTATCTACGTTACCCCCTGTCGATCTTATGAAGTCTAGCATGAAGGGAAGTCGTTTTCGGTTTCAAACATGGAAATTTCAAGAACATCCCAAAAGCTTCCATTTTAGAGTTACTAAAAGAAGGATATACAGACTTCCCTTTTTCATTTTCATGTTTTAAACTTGTTTAAATCTTGGTCAAACCAATGATTTGACCAAGATTCAAATGGCCCTAAAAATTCAGAAAAAAATCAAAAGAATGAAAAACCAAAGCACATAGCATTCTTAGATATGTCATATGTATAGTAAGCATTCAAGTTGATAAACAAGGTCTCTAGACATATATATTCAAACCAGAAAAATCATGTATATATCTACCCCTAAAACCCTATATAATTAAAGAGTCAATCATGAAGAGAAGTGGTTTTGGGTTTCAAACATGGAAATTTCAAGAACCTCCCAAAAGCTTCATTTTAGAGTGACTAAGAAGGATCCAGGCTTACTTATTCGTTTTCACGTGTTAAACTTGTCTAAATCTTGGTCAAACCTAGGATTTGACCAAGATATGATTCAAATGCGCAGAAAATTAAAAAAATCAGAAAAATGAAAAACCAAAGTACATAGTCTTCTTATGTCATATAGTAAGCATATTCAAGTTGATAAACAAAAGGTTTGGACATATTCAAACCATACAAATCATGTATCTATATATACCCCCTAACCCTAAACTTTGTCTTATGAAGTCAAGCATGAAGAGAAGTGGTTTTGGGTTTCAAACATGGAAATTTCAAAACCTCCCAAAAACTTCATTTTAGAGTGACTGAGAAGGTTACATGCTTCCCTTTTCATTTTCATGTTTTAAACTTGTTTAAATTAGCTTGGTCAAACCTAGGATTTCATGAAGATACAAATGGGTGGGCACAATGTTCAAAAAAATCAGAAAAATGAAAAACCAAATCACATAGTCTTCTTATGTCATATCGTAAGCAATCAAGTTGATAAACAAGGTCTAGATATATCCAAACCAGACAAATCATGTATCTACCCCCTTTCGATCTTATGAAGTCTAGCATGAAGGGAAGTCGTTTTGGGTTTCAAACATTGAAATTTCAAGAACATCCCAAAAGCTTCATTTTAGAGTGACTAAGAAGGATACAGACTTCCCTTTTCATTTTCATGTTTTAAACTTGTTTAAATCTTGGTCAAACCAATGATTTGACCAAGATTCAAATGGCCCTAAAAATTCAGAAAAAAATCAAAAGAATGAAAAACCAAAGCACATAGCATTCTTAGATATGTCATATGTATAGTAAGCATTCAAGTTGATAAACAAGGTCTCTAGACATATATATTCAAACCAGAAAAATCATGTATATATCTACCCCTAAAACCCTATATAATTAAACTCAGTCAATCATGAAGAGAAGTGGTTTTGGGTTTCAAACATGGAAATTTCAAGAACCTCCCAAAAGCTTCATTTTAGAGTGACTAAGAAGGATCCAGGCTTACTTATTCATTTTCACGTGTTAAACTTGTCTAAATCTTGGTCAAACCTAGGATTTGACCAAGATATGATTCAAATGTGCAGAAAATTAAAAAAATCAGAAAAATGAAAAACCAAAGTACATAGTCTTCTTATGTCATATAGTAAGCATATTCAAGTTGATAAACAAGGTTTGGACATATTCAAACCATACAAATCATGTATCTATACCCCTAACCCTAAACTTTGTCTTATGAAGTCAAGCATGAAGAGAAGTGGTTTTGGGTTTCAAACATGGAAATTTCAAAAACCTCCCAAAAACTTCATTTTAGAGTGACTTAGAAGGTTACATGTTTCCCTTTTCGTTTTCATGTTTTAAACTTGTTTAAATTATCTTGGTAAAACCTAGGATTTCATGAAGATACAAATGGGTGGGCACAATATTCAAAAAAATCAGAAAATTGAAAAACCAAATCACATTGTCTTCTTATGTCATATATATGGTAAGCATTCAAGTTGATAAATTAACAAGGTCTAGATATATCCAAACCAGACAAATCATGTATCTACCCCCTGTCGATCTTATGAAGTCTAGCATGAAGGGAAGTCGTTTTCGGTTTCAAACATGGAAATTTCAAGAACATCCCAAAAGCTTCCATTTTAGAGTTACTAAAAGAAGGATATACAGACTTCCCTTTTTCATTTTCATGTTTTAAACTTGTTTAAATCCTTGTCAAACCAAAGATTTTGACCAAGATTCAAATGGGCATAAAAATTTAGAAAAAAAATCAAAAGAGAATGAAAAACCAAAGCACATAGCATTCTTATATATGTCATATGTATAGTAAGCATTCAACTGATAAACCAGGTCTAGACATATTCAAACCAGAAAAATCATGTATATATCTACCCCTAAAACCCTAAACTCTTTCTTATGAAGTCAATCATGAAGAGAAGTGGTTTTGGGTTTCAAACATGGAAATTTCAAGAACCTCCCAAAAGATTTAATTTAGAGTGTGACTAATAAGGATCCATGCTTACCTTTTCATTTTCACAATTTAAACTTGTTTAAATCTTTGTCAAACATATGATTTGACCAAGATTCAAATATATGGGCATAAAATTCAAAAAAAATCAGAAAAATGAAAAACAAAAGCATATAGTCTTCTTATGTCATATAGTAAGCATTCAAGTTGATAAATTAACAAGGTTTGGACATATTCAAACCATACAAATCATGTATCTACCCCTAACCCTAAACTCGGTCGATCTTATGAAGTGTAGCATGAAGAGAGGTCGTTTTGGGTTTCAAACATGGAAATTTCAAGAACATCCCAAAATGCTTCATTTTAGAGTGACTAAGAAGGATCCAGGCTTACTTATTCGTTTTCACGTGTTAAACTTGTCTAATCTTGGTCAAACCTAGGATTTGACCAAGATTCAAATGCGCAGAAAATTTAAAAAATCAGAAAAATGAAAACCAAAGTACATAGTCTTCTTATGTCATATAGTAAGCATATTCAAGTTGATAAACAAGGTTTGAACCTTGATCTGTAGTAGTGGGCAAAACCCTAGTTTAACCTATTTAATTATAGATTCGTAGGTTGATTTTTCTACATTTTTATTATTACTAACCTATTTAATTATAGATTCGTAGGTTGATTTTTCTATACCTTTTTATTATTACTATGCAGCACAAGTGTGTTTGCCCGTCGAGTGAAACTCGGAGGAAGAGGGATCACTCGGAGGAAGGAGAGAAGAAGGGAGAGAATTATGGTGTCTCCCCTTTTTCGGGTGATGATGTTGACTTTTGTGCAGGGTTTGTCAGTGCGCAGGAGGTGCGAGCGAGCGAGCGAGCGAGTCGAGAGAGGCCGAGAATGAGAGAGATTTGTTTTTTTTTGTGAGAGGGACAACCGAAGGATCCGGAAGGACCCACAGACTTCCAATACGCATCCCGATGCGTCTTCTCTTGACAAAGAAGATGGCGGGAGTTTGCGTACCTATTGCACGTGACTTGTGCTCATTGGGGACCTCACGCGTGGGCACCACACGTAAGTGACAGACCTGTTATGTAAAAACTCGGTGATTATTATAGTGCATTAGAACAAAGTTTCCTATGGATTCAAGGGTAGGAAATCCAAGTTAACTCATTTACATGACATTATTTTTCTTATGTCATATAGTAAGCATTAAAGTTGATAAACAATGTCTAGACATATTCAAACCAGACAAATCATGTATCTATACCCCTAACCCCTAAACTCTGTCTTATGAAGTCAAGCATGTGAACAGATGTGGTTTTGGGTTTCAAACATGGAAATTTCAAAAAACTCCCAAAAGCTTCATTTTAGAGTGCCTAAGAAGGATACATGCTTCCCTTTTCATTTTCATGTTTTATAAAACTTGTTTTAATTATCTTGGTCAAACCTAGGATTTGACGAAGATACAAATGGGTGGGCACAATGTTCAAAAAAATCAGAAAAATGAAAAACCAAATCACATAGTCTTCTTATGTCATATCGTAAGCAATCAAGTTGATAAACAAGGTCTAGATATATCCAAACCAGACAAATCGTGTATCTACCCCCTTTCGATCTTATGAAGTCTAGCATGAAGGGAAGTCGTTTTGGGTTTCAAACATTGAAATTTCAAGAACATCCCAAAATTAAGCTTCATTTTAGAGTGACTAAGAAGGATACAGACTTCCCTTTTCATTTTCATGTTTTAAACTTGTTTAAATCTTGGTCAAACCAATGATTTGACCAAGATTCAAATGGCCCTAAAAATTCAGAAAAAAATCAAAAGAATGAAAAACCAAAGCACATAGCATTCTTAGATATGTCATATGTATAGTAAGCATTCAAGTTGATAAACAAGGTCTCTAGACATATATATTCAAACCAGAAAAATCATGTATATATCTACCCCTAAAACCCTATATAATTAAACTCAGTCAATCATGAAGAGAAGTGGTTTTGGGTTTCAAACATGGAAATTTCAAGAACCTCCCAAAAGCTTCATTTTAGAGTGACTAAGAAGGATCCAGGCTTACTTATTCGTTTTCACGTGTTAAACTTGTCTAAATCTTGGTCAAACCTAGGATTTGACCAAGATATGATTCAAATGCGCAGAAAATTAAAAAAAATCAGAAAAATGAAAAACCAAAGTACATAGTCTTCTTATGTCATATAGTAAGCATATTCAAGTTGATAAACAAAAGGTTTGGACATATTCAAACCATACAAATCATGTATCTATATATACCCCCTAACCCTAAACTTTGTCTTATGAAGTCAAGCATGAAGAGAAGTGGTTTTGGGTTTCAAACATGGAAATTTCAAAAACCTCCCAAAAACTTCATTTTAGAGTGACTGAGAAGGTTACATGCTTCCCTTTTCATTTTCATGTTTTAAACTTGTTTAAATTAGCTTGGTCAAACCTAGGATTTCATGAAGATACAAATGGGTGGGCACAATGTTCAAAAAATCAGAAAAATGAAAAACCAAATCACATAGTCTTCTTATGTCATATCGTAAGCAATCAAGTTGATAAACAAGGTCTAGATATATCCAAACCAGACAAATCATGTATCTACCCCCTTTCGATCTTATGAAGTCTAGCATGAAGGGGAAGTCGTTTTTGGTTTCAAACATTGAAATTTCAAGAACATCCCAAAAGCTTCATTTTAGAGTGACTAAGAAGGATACAGACTTCCCTTTTCATTTTCATGTTTTAAACTTGTTTAAATCTTGGTCAAACCAATGATTTGACCAAGATTCAAATGGCCCTAAAAATTCAGAAAAAAATCAAAAGAATGAAAAACCAAAGCACATAGCATTCTTAGATATGTCATATGTATAGTAAGCATTCAAGTTGATAAACAAGGTCTCTAGACATATATATTCAAACCAGAAAAATCATGTATATATCTACCCCTAAAACCCTATATAATTAAACTCAGTCAATCATGAAGAGAAGTGGTTTTGGGTTTCAAACATGGAAATTTCAAGAACCTCCCAAAAGCTTCATTTTAGAGTGACTAATAAGAAGGATCCAGGCTTACTTATTCATTTTCACGTGTTAAACTTGTCTAAATCTTGGTCAAACCTAGGATTTGACCAAGATATGATTCAAATGTGCAGAAAATTAAAAAAATCAGAAAAATGAAAAACCAAAGTACATAGTCTTCTTATGTCATATAGTAAGCATATTCAAGTTGATAAACAAGGTTTGGACATATTCAAACCATACAAATCATGTATCTATACCCCTAACCCTAAACTTTGTCTTATGAAGTCAAGCATGAAGAGAAGTGGTTTTGGGTTTCAAACATGGAAATTTCAAAAACCTCCCAAAAACTTCATTTTAGAGTGACTTAGAAGGTTACATGTTTCCCTTTTCGTTTTCATGTTTTAAACTTGTTTAAATTATCTTGGTAAAACCTAGGATTTCATGAAGATACAAATGGGTGGGCACAATATTCAAAAAAATCAGAAAATTGAAAAACCAAATCACATTGTCTTCTTATGTCATATATATGGTAAGCATTCAAGTTGATAAATTAACAAGGTCTAGATATATCCAAACCAGACAAATCATGTATCTACCCCCTGTCGATCTTATGAAGTCTAGCATGAAGGGAAGTCGTTTTCGGTTTCAAACATGGAAATTTCAAGAACATCCCAAAAGCTTCCATTTTAGAGTTACTAAAAGAAGGATATACAGACTTCCCTTTTTCATTTTCATGTTTTAAACTTGTTTAAATCCTTGTCAAACCAAAGATTTTGACCAAGATTCAAATGGGCATAAAAATTTAGAAAAAAAATCAAAAGAGAATGAAAAACCAAAGCACATAGCATTCTTATATATGTCATATGTATAGTAAGCATTCAACTGATAAACCAGGTCTAGACATATTCAAACCAGAAAAATCATGTATATATCTACCCCTAAAACCCTAAACTCTTTCTTATGAAGTCAATCATGAAGAGAAGTGGTTTTGGGTTTCAAACATGGAAATTTCAAGAACCTCCCAAAAGATTTAATTTAGAGTGTGACTAATAAGGATCCATGCTTACCTTTTCATTTTCACAATTTAAACTTGTTTAAATCTTTGTCAAACATATGATTTGACCAAGATTCAAATATATGGGCATAAAATTCAAAAAAATCAGAAAAATGAAAAACAAAAGCATATAGTCTTCTTATGTCATATAGTAAGCATTCAAGTTGATAAATTAACAAGGTTTGGACATATTCAAACCATACAAATCATGTATCTACCCCTAACCCTAAACTCGGTCGATCTTATGAAGTGTAGCATGAAGAGAGGTCGTTTTGGGTTTCAAACATGGAAATTTCAAGAACATCCCAAAATGCTTCATTTTAGAGTGACTAAGAAGGATCCAGGCTTACTTATTCGTTTTCACGTGTTAAACTTGTCTAATCTTGGTCAAACCTAGGATTTGACCAAGATTCAAATGCGCAGAAAATTTAAAAAATCAGAAAAATGAAAACCAAAGTACATAGTCTTCTTATGTCATATAGTAAGCATATTCAAGTTGATAAACAAGGTTTGAACCTTGATCTGTAGTAGTGGGCAAAACCCTAGTTTAACCTATTTAATTATAGATTCGTAGGTTGATTTTTCTACATTTTTATTATTACTAACCTATTTAATTATAGATTCGTAGGTTGATTTTTCTATACCTTTTTATTATTACTATGCAGCACAAGTGTGTTTGCCCGTCGAGTGAAACTCGGAGGAAGAGGGATCACTCGGAGGAAGGAGAGAAGAAGGGAGAGAATTATGGTGTCTCCCCTTTTTCGGGTGATGATGTTGACTTTTGTGCAGGGTTTGTCAGTGAGCAGGAGGTGCGAGCGAGGGCGAGCGAGTCGAGAGAGGCCGAGAATGAGAGAGATTTGTTTTTTTTTGTGAGAGGGACAACCGAAGGATCCAGAAGGACCCACAGACTTCCAATACGCATCCTGATGCGTCTTCTCTTGACAAAGAAGATGGCTGGGAGTTTGCGTACCTATTGCACGTGACTTGTGCTCACTGAAGTGTGGGACCTCACGCGTGGGCACCACACGTAAGTGATAGACCTGTTGGTGTAAAAACTCGGTTGATTATTATAGTGCATTAGAACAAAGTTTCCTATGGATTCAAGGGTAGGAAATCCAAGTTAACTCATTTACATGACATTATTTTTCTTATGTCATATAGTAAGCATTAAAGTTGATAAACAATGTCTAGACATATTCAAACCAGACAAATCATGTATCTATACCCCTAACCCCTAAACTCTGTCTTATGAAGTCAAGCATGTGAACAGATGTGGTTTTGGGTTTCAAACATGGAAATTTCAAAAAACTCCCAAAAGCTTCATTTTAGAGTGCCTAAGAAGGATACATGCTTCCCTTTTCATTTTCATGTTTTATAAAACTTGTTTTAATTATCTTGGTCAAACCTAGGATTTGACGAAGATACAAATGGGTGGGCAAAATGTTCAAAAAAATCAGAAAAATGGAAAACCAAATCACATAGTCTTCTTATGTCATATCGTAAGCAATCAAGTTGATAAACAAGGTCTAGATATATCCAAACCAGACAAATCGTGTATCTACCCCCTTCGATCTTATGAAGTCTAGCATGAAGGGAAGTCGTTTTGGGTTTCAAACATTGAAATTTCAAGAACATCCCAAAATTAAGCTTCATTTTAGAGTGACTAAGAAGGATACAGACTTCCCTTTTCATTTTCATGTTTTAAACTTGTTTAAATCTTGGTCAAACCAAGGATTTGACCAAGATTCAAATGGCCCTAAAAATTCAGAAAAAAATCAAAAGAATGAAAAACCAAAGCACATAGCATTCTTAGATATGTCATATGTATAGTAAGCATTCAAGTTGATAAACAAGGTCTCTAGACATATATATTCAAACCAGAAAAATCATGTATATATCTACCCCTAAAACCCTATATAATTAAACTCAGTCAATCATGAAGAGAAGTGGTTTTGGGTTTCAAACATGGAAATTTCAAGAACCTCCCAAAAGCTTCATTTTAGAGTGACTAAGAAGGATCCAGGCTTACTTATTCGTTTTCACGTGTTAAACTTGTCTAAATCTTGGTCAAACCTAGGATTTGACCAAGATATGATTCAAATGCGCAGAAAATTAAAAAAATCAGAAAAATGAAAAACCAAAGTACATAGTCTTCTTATGTCATATAGTAAGCATATTCAAGTTGATAAACAAAAGGTTTGGACATATTCAAACCATACAAATCATGTATCTATATATACCCCTAACCCTAAACTTTGTCTTATGAAGTCAAGCATGAAGAGAAGTGGTTTTGGGTTTCAAACATGGAAATTTCAAAACCTCCCAAAAACTTCATTTTAGAGTGAATGAGAAGGTTACATGCTTCCCTTTTCATTTTCATGTTTTAAACTTGTTTAAATTAGCTTGGTCAAACCTAGGATTTCATGAAGATACAAATGGGTGGGCACAATGTTCAAAAAAATCAGAAAAATGAAAAACCAAATCACATAGTCTTCTTATGTCATATCGTAAGCAATCAAGTTGATAAACAAGGTCTAGATATATCCAAACCAGACAAATCATGTATCTACCCCCTTTCGATCTTATGAAGTCTAGCATGAAGGGGAAGTCGTTTTGGGTTTCAAACATTGAAATTTCAAGAACATCCCAAAAGCTTCATTTTAGAGTGACTAAGAAGGATACAGACTTCCCTTTTCATTTTCATGTTTTAAACTTGTTTAAATCTTGGTCAAACCAATGATTTGACCAAGATTCAAATGGCCCTAAAAATTCAGAAAAAAATCAAAAGAATGAAAAACCAAAGCACATAGCATTCTTAGATATGTCATATGTATAGTAAGCATTCAAGTTGATAAACAAGGTCTCTAGACATATATATTCAAACCAGAAAAATCATGTATATATCTACCCCTAAAACCCTATATAATTAAACTCAGTCAATCATGAAGAGAAGTGGTTTTGGGTTTCAAACATGGAAATTTCAAGAACCTCCCAAAAGCTTCATTTTAGAGTGACTAAGAAGGATCCAGGCTTACTTATTCATTTTCACGTGTTAAACTTGTCTAAATCTTGGTCAAACCTAGGATTTGACCAAGATATGATTCAAATGTGCAGAAAATTAAAAAAATCAGAAAAATGAAAAACCAAAGTACATAGTCTTCTTATGTCATATAGTAAGCATATTCAAGTTGATAAACAAGGTTTGGACATATTCAAACCATACAAATCATGTATCTATACCCCCTAACCCTAAACTTTGTCTTATGAAGTCAAGCATGAAGAGAAGTGGTTTTGGGTTTCAAACATGGAAATTTCAAAAACCTCCCAAAAACTTCATTTTAGAGTGACTTAGAAGGTTACATGTTTCCCTTTTCGTTTTCATGTTTTAAACTTGTTTAAATTATCTTGGTAAAACCTAGGATTTCATGAAGATACAAATGGGTGGGCACAATATTCAAAAAAATCAGAAAATTGAAAAACCAAATCACATTGTCTTCTTATGTCATATATATGGTAAGCATTCAAGTTGATAAATTAACAAGGTCTAGATATATCCAAACCAGACAAATCATGTATCTACCCCCTGTCGATCTTATGAAGTCTAGCATGAAGGGAAGTCGTTTTCGGTTTCAAACATGGAAATTTCAAGAACATCCCAAAAGCTTCCATTTTAGAGTTACTAAAAGAAGGATATACAGACTTCCCTTTTTCATTTTCATGTTTTAAACTTGTTTAAATCCTTGTCAAACCAAAGATTTTGACCAAGATTCAAATGGGCATAAAAGTTTAGAAAAAAATCAAAAGAGAATGAAAAACCAAAGCACATAGCATTCTTATATATGTCATATGTATAGTAAGCATTCAACTGATAAACCAGGTCTAGACATATTCAAACCAGAAAAATCATGTATATATCTACCCCTAAAACCCTAAACTCTTTCTTATGAAGTCAATCATGAAGAGAAGTGGTTTTGGGTTTCAAACATGGAAATTTCAAGAACCTCCCAAAAGATTTAATTTAGAGTGTGACTAATAAGGATCCATGCTTACCTTTTCATTTTCACAATTTAAACTTGTTTAAATCTTTGTCAAACATATGATTTGACCAAGATTCAAATATATGGGCATAAAATTCAAAAAAAATCAGAAAAATGAAAAACAAAAGCATATAGTCTTCTTATGTCATATAGTAAGCATTCAAGTTGATAAATTAACAAGGTTTGGACATATTCAAACCATACAAATCATGTATCTACCCCTAACCCTAAACTCGGTCGATCTTATGAAGTGTAGCATGAAGAGAGGTCGTTTTGGGTTTCAAACATGGAAATTTCAAGAACATCCCAAAATGCTTCATTTTAGAGTGACTAAGAAGGATCCAGGCTTACTTATTCGTTTTCACGTGTTAAACTTGTCTAATCTTGGTCAAACCTAGGATTTGACCAAGATTCAAATGCGCAGAAAATTTAAAAAATCAGAAAAATGAAAACCAAAGTACATAGTCTTCTTATGTCATATAGTAAGCATATTCAAGTTGATAAACAAGGTTTGAACCTTGATCTGTAGTAGTGGGCAAAACCCTAGTTTAACCTATTTAATTATAGATTCGTAGGTTGATTTTTCTACATTTTTATTATTACTAACCTATTTAATTATAGATTCGTAGGTTGATTTTTCTATACCTTTTTATTATTACTATGCAGCACAAGTGTGTTTGCCCGTCGAGTGAAACTCGGAGGAAGAGGGATCACTCGGAGGAAGGAGAGAAGAAGGGAGAGAATTATGGTGTCTCCCCTTTTTCGGGTGATGATGTTGACTTTTGTGCAGGGTTTGTCAGTGCGCAGGAGGTGCGAGCGACGAGCGAGCGAGTCGAGAGAGGCCGAGAATGAGAGAGATTTGTTTTTTTAGAGGGACAACCGAAGGATCCAGAAGGACCCACAGACTTCCAATACGCATCCCGATGCGTCTTCTCTTGACAAAGAAGATGGGGGAGTTTGCGTACCTATTGCACGTGACTTGTGCTCACTGAAGTGTGGGACCTCACGCGTGGGCACCACACGTAAGTGACTGACCTTGGTAAAAACTCGGTTGATTATTATAGTGCATTAGAACAAAGTTTCCTATGGATTCAAGGGTAGGAAATCCAAGTTAACTCATTTACATGACATTATTTTTCTTATGTCATATAGTAAGCATTAAAGTTGATAAACAATGTCTAGACATATTCAAACCAGACAAATCATGTATCTATACCCCTAACCCCTAAACTCTGTCTTATGAAGTCAAGCATGTGAACAGATGTGGTTTTGGGTTTCAAACATGGAAATTTCAAAAAACTCCCAAAAGCTTCATTTTAGAGTGCCTAAGAAGGATACATGCTTCCCTTTTCATTTTCATGTTTTATAAAACTTGTTTTAATTATCTTGGTCAAACCTAGGATTTGACGAAGATACAAATGGGTGGGCAAAAAATTAAAAAAATCAGAAAAATGGAAAACCAAATCACATAGTCTTCTTATGTCATATCGTAAGCAATCAAGTTGATAAACAAGGTCTAGATATATCCAAACCAGACAAATCGTGTATATACCCCCTTTCGATCTTATGAAGTCTAGCATGAAGGGAAGTCGTTTTGGGTTTCAAACATTGAAATTTCAAGAACATCCCAAAAGCTTCATTTTAGATTGACTAAGAAGGATACAGACTTCCCTTTTCATTTTCATGTTTTAAACTTGTTTCAATCTTGGTCAAACCAAGGATTTGACCAAGATTCAAATGGCCCTAAAAATTCAGAAAAAATCAAAAGAATGAAAAACCAGAAAAATCATGTATATATATATCTACCCCTAAAACCCTAATTAAACTCAGTCAATCATGAAGAGAAGTGGTTTTGGGTTTCAAACATGGAAATTTCAAGAACCTCCCAAAAGCTTCATTTTAGAGTTACTAAGAAGGATCCAGGCTTCCCTTTTCATTTTCATGTTTTAAAATTGTTTAAATTATCTTGGTCAAACCTAGGATTTCATGAAGATACAAATGGGTGGGCACAATATTCAAAAAAATCAGAAAAATGAAAAACCAAAGCACATAGTCTTCTTATGTCATATAGTTAGCATTAAAGTTGTTAAACAAGGTCTAGACATATTCAAACTAGACAAACCAAATGTATCTACACCCCCTGACCCCTAAACTCTATCTTATGAAGTCAGGCATGAAGAGAAGTGGTTTTGGGTTTCAAACATGGAATTTTCAAAAACCTCCCAAAAACTTCATTTTAGAGTGACTAAGAAGTATACATGCTTCCCTTTTCATATTCATGTTTTAAACTTGTTTAAATTATCTTGGTCAAACGACCTAGGATTTGACAAGATTCAAATGGGCATCAAAATTCAAAAAAAATCAGAAAAATGAAAACAAAAGCAAATAGTTTTCTTATGTCATATAGTAAGCATTCAAGTTGATAAACAAGGTCTAGACATATTAAAACCAGAAAAATCATGTATATATCTACCCCTAACCCTAAACTAATCTGTCGATCTTATGAAGTCAATCATGAAGAGAAGTGGTTTTGGGTTTCAAACATGGAAATTTCAAGAACCTCCCAAAGGCTTCATTTTAGAGTGACTAAGAAGGATCCAGGCTTACTTATTCGTTTTCACGTGTTAAACTTGTCTAAATCTTGGTCAAATTTAGGATTTGACCAAGATTCAAATGCGCAGAAAATTAAAAAAATCAGAAAAATGAAAAACCAAAGTACATAGTCTTCTTATGTCATATAGTAAGCATATTCAAGTTGATAAACAAGGTCTAGACATATTCAAAGTTTCAAACTAGACAAACCATGTATCTACCCCCTAACCCCTAAACTCTGTCTTATGAAGTCAAGCATGAAGAGAAGTGGTTTTGGGTTTCAGACATGGAAATTTCAAAAACCTCCCAAAAACTTCATTTTAGAGTGACTAAGAAGGATACATGCTTCCCTTTTCATTTCCATGTTTTAAACTTGTTTAAATTATCTTGGTCAAACCTAGGATTTGACAAGATTCAAATGGGCATCAAAATTCAAAAAAATCAGAAAAATGAAAAACCAAAGCAAATAGTTTTCTTATGTCATATAGTAAGAATTAAAGTTGATAAACAAGGTCTAGACATATTCAAACCAAACAAATCATGTATATATCTACCCCTAACCCTAAACTCTGTCTTATGAAGTCAAGCATGGAAATTTCAAGAACATCCCAAAAGCTTCATTTTAGAGTGACTAAGAAGGATCCATGCTTACCTTTTCATATATTTTAAACTTGTTTAAATCTTTGTCAAACCTAGGATTTGACCAAAAGATTCAAATGGGCATAAAATTCAAAAAAATCAGAAAAATGAAAAACACTACGAACAGTGAACAATACTGTTTCGCGTCCCTACAGTACACCATGTACAGTGTTGCGAGTGACCTGTGGGACGTCCTTCACGGATAGAGATCAGGTGACATGCACCTTTCGCATGTCACCTGGTGACATGCGGCTTAAATCTAGATTTAAATATTGCGTAAAAATCATGTCCCAACCTATAGCCCTCTCGATTTATAGGCCCCTGCCGCCTCTCCCCATTCACTTCACTTCTCGCTACCTCACTCCTCTCGATTTATATAGGCCCCTGCCGCCTCTCCCCATTCATCTTCAAAATCCTATAGCCCCAACCTGTACAGTGCTCGTCGGCGGCTGTACCATCCACAACCTCTGTATTAGCGCCTCCCTGCACCCCCATCTTCCGGCGATGAATCCCACGAGTGGACAAGGGGGCCTGTTAGGTGTGCGGCCCACCGTCGTAATCCCCCAGCAGCAACTACAGGACCTCGCCGCCAACTCGCACGCCCCCCTACAGCTGCTGCAGCAGGCGCATGGCGGCCTCGCCGTTGAGTCTGATGTGCCCACCAAGCGGCAGCGGATCAACGACCTCTCCGTGGGCTCAGACGTGACAGTCCTGCTGCAGCTGCAAGACAACCTCGCCGTCGCCGGGGAGTCGGTCCTCTCCAAGGAGGAGAGCTTCGAGGTCAGTGGTTAATGTAGTTTAATCATTGGTTTAAAACTAGTTAGCCCCCTACTGAGTATTATTCGGAGGGGATTTGATGCAAAATACTTCATTCACCATGTTTTGGCGTGAGTATTTGCGGCAGATCAGGACAACCTGAGAGATAGCCTGTCCTGGGGCATTATTAGTTTTTTTTTTGAGGGGTTCCTCGGGCCTTATTAGTGAAGCGTCCAATTTCTATTCACGTAATCCATGCCAGCAGGCCTCAGGACTTGTAATTTTGCATTGGAATCAATCCCTCAGCCTGATCCATGCTGGAACGGGGTGGATGCCTGGAAGGAGAAGCAGCAATCGGAGCACGTATGCGGAACGACCAGAAACGCGAGAGCATAGAGGTGTTGCGGTTCCACGTCCACCCGACGTGCGCGGAAGTGTTTCCTGAGGATCCCCGCGACTCTGATCCTGTCCAATACTCTTCTGCCAAACAGATAAAATGTGTTCTTATTAAGAAAGACCCAGATATTACTCACTGAACCATGTGAAAACACGTCAACCAAACAAGGCACAAGGGATTTCTACTGCACTAATACTAGCTGCATTACCACTTTCGAACTTCAATGCAAACTTGAAACTTCACTGCAGTCTTTTTCCCCCTTTCGAACTTGAGATCCAGCCTCTCCATCGATTGATGCATAGGGCAAACTTTATTAGTTCATGTTTCGTTCTTAGTTTGAAACTTTATTACTCCAAGCTCCGGAGTACTCATATTACTACAGTATTGCAATTGAAATTTATACATATTACAATTACTATTGAAGTTAGTCTTGTACATATTACTATGAGTATTGAAGTTTAAGTCCTGCAAACTTTCGGAGTACTATATTTTTACGGTTTTGCTATGTCTCAGTCAACTGAGAATTCCTTAAGTCTCAGTCACTCACAAAAATACACTTGAGTTGCACTTTTCTGTCAAAAAAGTGCAATTGAACTTTTCTACTAGAAAAGTGCAACCGACCCGTTGCACTTTTCTGACGTGACTGAGACTTAAGAAATTCTCAGTTGACTGAGACATAGACACACCCATATTTTTACTATTGAAGTTACACTCTTGCACTTTATTAGTATAATATCATGTGTCACACAGGGTCGCTCTGTGAATCTACCATCTAATGAAGGACGACAACATGAAGCGTCTCTGCAAGTAATCCGGCGGTCGCTCCTGGATGAGTCGCGCGAGTTGATTGACCATGCGTCCAAGCTCCGAGATGTGAACGCACATCTGGTAAACCGTGCTATGAAGCTATGGAATGAGTATGCCGTACTCTTGAATGAGCACTCATCTCTATCAAAGGAGAACTCATCTCTATCGAAGGAGAACCTCTCCATGGTAAATCAGAACGGGTCTCTAACGAAGGAGAACATCTCCATCCTAAAAGAGAACTCATCTCTGAAAAAGGAGAACATCTCCATCCTAAAAGAGAATTCATCTCTGAAAAAGGAGCACACCTACTACAAGTGGCGGAGCATGACAGGAAACAAGTAATCTTCTTCGGGCGTGAAGAAGTTGTACCCATATGTGCATGTAGAGAGGTGGAGACGGTTGCCGATGAGACAAGTGAGTAGATTGAGGAGGGCAGCCACAACCCACAACGTTTGTAGTTACAAATCTTCTATCGTAAAAGTAGTAGTATCGAAATTAATATGTATCCCTTAATATATGTGGTGTTTGGCAATATATAGTTTAACATGCAAGGACTCTGCAATGTAATTTGTATCAGTTTGATTGGCTTTCTACCCAAGTGAGCATGTGTCATATTTGTCCAAGGTTTGATTTTTGCATCTTATCATATTTTGTTGAATACCATACTAAAAAATTCCATGTGCATCATTTTGATGCAGAGGCTGGGGGTCTCAACTTCCATTACGAAAAGGATTTGTCAAGACATGAAACATTGGATAAAATCTTTGACTGTACCCTGCAAGTGTGGCACCTAGAAACAATGATTAAAATTCAAAGCTGCATCTCCTACCAATACAAATGGTATATCAGACAATTTTGAAACAAATTGAATCCAACCCGAAATAAATTAAATTATATTTGGAAGAAGATATGTAGAAATACCCCTGTACAGTAGGACGCTATGTGCAATGCACGACATATTGGCAAAAAATTACCCGCATGTACCAAAGGCATGGGCACCAAGATCTGATGCAAATTTGAATTCGGCCAAAGGAGGGTACTAGCAAAGATTTCGATCGTGTCAGCGATCCAGACATTCTTATGAAGTAAAGGGAATTTGATCATCTTGGTCTTGCAAGTAATGAAATGTGGGGACTCCTAAGATCGACGCCTTCAACACTGATGTTTCTTTCTATCAGAAGCTAGTGGCTGACAACTTTGATTCCTATTCGGCTGATGCAGATATCCATGAGATCATCAAGAGGATCTTGGAACATGTTGAAGCACGTGTCGACATTCTGCTCTCGTGCTTGAAGGCAGATGATTTTGATAGGGTGATGCAAAAGCCGCCATATGGTCAATAGATTGTTATTATATACAAGGATGTTTCTTGGGTCATCATCTAGATCTTTTGTTTTCTTATGTGTTAGCAGTACTTTATGGAAACTATGTTAGTATTGTCTTATACTGAATTGTTGCTATATCTGGACACCGGATGCTTATGTTCTATGACATTATGGAATGTATGGAAAAAAGATGACACCTTTTTAGCTATTCAGAAAAGGCAAAAAAACAACAACAATTTGTTTCCCACAATAAAATGAAATCTTATTGCACCTTTCCCCAAAATGTTAATGCACATTTTACCTTGGGCATTTTTGTTAAGACCCATGGTTTTTTATATAAAATGGTAGGCCATATTTTGAAGTTAGTTTTTTTTAAAAAAAACATATCAAAATTCAAGCTTATCATTTTATAGCCACAAGTTCACTTTTTTTTCTTCATTTTTTTCTGAAACAGGGTGGGAATCGACTGCATGCCATTCCTTGCAAACATTGGCGAATGTCGGAAATAATCTTAGATAGGGCGAACTCTAAAAGAAGAGGTAAATACCGAAATAGTCCCGAGACATTGTGATGCATGTAATTCTAACGCAATCCCAATAAACCAAAACATATTTTATTATAAGTAGAACCTATATACATACCAATTATGTAATGGCAAAACTTTAGTTCTTTTGAAAATCATTTTGTAATTGGATCGATCAAGAATTTTTTCAATATCTTTTGCTCGATGCACAACTCGGAATTTATGATCTTTGTTGTCGAGCCATTTCAGGAGTCCTTTAAGTCATAGGATAGGAAAAACGTATGTACATCTTGTCTATTTGAATCCTATGGGAATATGAGTTTCTTTGATTGTACCAAAGGGATTTTTCCATGAGGGATGACCTAATGTTTTGTTCATATAGGATTTGTAGTACAAGATTCATATGGGATATGTTCCCTTTGAATATAACCAATAGTGTAGAATAATTCCCGTAGGATCTAAATCCTATAAATCAAAGGAGCCTCAGTTGTTTTCGTCACCACATATAAAATCAGCGCCAACTCAATGAGATGATAAATGTTGTCGGATGAAACATGGCGTTTCTTTCAAATATAAAGAAATATCTGAAGTCTTCAATTCTACGCGTATGATAATGAATAGCTCAAGGTTATTTTACATATACTAAGATCCATGATACATCAATCTTTTTAATGCGGAGAACGAGTCTATATATGTTTTTTGGTACCTAGTCCATGTTTTGTTTTCGAAATCGGCTCCACGCAGTGTTCACTAAAATAGGCGCAACTTTGTCATATGAAGTCCGTTTTAAGTACTCAAATATTCAGAAAAAAACACATATATATGAATGGATGGATATTCACTAAAAATCAAGGTAGGATGGCTGCCGTACCGCCCATGCTTACAAATGAGACATTGATGGGGTCGGACCGCGTCCATTTTTTTTCGCGCATCCACCAAACCATTTCAACGAAGCGCCAAAACAGCGGCGAAAATAGCTCGGGTTGCCGCCTCCAATTTTCAAATGTTCGAATTTCCGATCTTATCCTTTCATCAAAAACGTCCCCAGCGGTTCTTCTCTTGGCCAAGGCCAATCTCACCCCAGCCATTAAAACATACCACCGGCACAGGCGCCGAATCCCACATCTCTCACGCGTCACACACCGAATCGGAGTATCTCGCCCGACGACGGCAGTGCACCACCGTCCCACCTCGCCACCACAGCCTCCTGACCAGACGCTGTAGTGTCCGAGAAGACGTTGTCAAGCAAGCCGGAGCCGCTTCCCCTACGAAGGCGCACACCGCACCATTTGTGCTCCACCGTAGCCGACGCCCACCGCGCCGGATCCTGCTCAGGGACGCCGTCCACCTCCGCCGCTGCGTCGGATCTGCTTCCCGACTCCCTGGTCTACCGCACGGTGAAATGGGTAGACCCCGCGCCCAACCGGTCCACCGCGCGAAACCAAAGCGTAAAGCCGTCCACTCCCCATGCGAAGGTTGGTGTTTAGCCGCTTCCGTTATGCATTTCATTTCCGAACATCAGTTTCGTGCGATCTGGGGTTTCAAGTTTACTTTTCCTACAATCTGTTTGGTGCTATCTGGTATGACTGTAGTAGAAGTCAAGCCTGCAGAGTGATTAGTCGACATTATTAAACTGCATGTTTATAAATCTTGTAATCATCAATTGGCATGCACAGGGAAATCATTTATTTTTGATCTACGCTTTATTCCTTTTTGAGCTATCATCTACTTGCTACTACTAATTTGCCCTTCTACTGCTCTACTCAAAGTTCCATGATAAATCTCGTTAGCATTTTTTTCTAATGCATGCTAAAGATACTGTAGTAGAGTACAAAGAGGGCCGGAGAGAAAATATAGGCATCACCAGTGAACAATCAAACACCTCTCCTGTCTCCATCGATAACAATCATTTTCTTATTCAGAACTTGATCCTACTGAACAAGAGTCTGAGGGAGACCTGAGTAAAGAGGATGCCCTTGTCAAGCACCCTACTCCACCACCCAAGGTGATTGCTCGCTCTTTTCATTGGCATTATTGTTGCATCTTCAATAACTGTGATGTATCTGTCCAACCCAGCCCAAGTTATAGCATTATCATCTGCTCAGTTAACACATAATAATAACATATGTTTCATCATGTCTTGGCTTGCTGTTCTTATGTTCCATAATCGTATCAAGCATGTATATGATTTTGTTGATTGAAGTACCGTTTATCTCTGGCAGGCATCAGGGACTTCACGTAAGGACGTTTCAAATACCAACAAGGTGAAGAACATAGTTCAACAGGAAGATCAATATCTGACAGCTCACCTAAAAATAAAAAGGGTTCAAGCTGGTCATGTCAGATCACAAACAAATGCAGTGAACAGAGTAAAAACAAGGTCTCAGACTCAGAGTCACTCTAATCTAGTTGAAAATGATGACCAGGCAAAAAAATATTGTAATGCGAAACACCAACATAAAAAGCTTCGACCTAACCCCACATCGGTTGGTCTAAAAGCTGTAGACGGAGCAAATACCAAACCACATGTTCCCCAGCCACCTGTTGCCAATCCAGTTACCCAAGAACAATTCACAGCAGACCCAGTTTCAACAGCAGGTTCTCAACACCTAACTAATCACGATCGCCCGCTGACATTTAGTCCTGCCAGAGACAACTTCTTCCTTAAAGATGATGGTGGGGCCGAATTAGGTACGTGTTCCCTTACATGCTCCGTTACATAAATACCTTGATAGCTTGATGTAATGCTTAAATTTGCAGTTCCACCACGACCAAGAAAACGAAGGGGGCCAACGACTTTGAAATCACTTAAAAATAAGATTGCCCGAATGGGAACAAGATTTCCCATCACATCAGTTATAGCAGGTATCAGAAGGCCACTGGATCCACAAGAATCATCTAATATAGCATCGATCACAGGCGTTTTTGTCAGGACTCAAATTCCTATCTTTCCATCATGGAAACAACACGTAAACACCCCTTCTCATTTTGAAGGTTTACTGCACATGTTACATGTAAGTCATTTTCGTAAACAATACCATGTTGCTCGTTCACATTCCCTCTAGCTTTCTGTTGGCTAGCTATCTAACACATGAACGGTTCCCATTGTTGTAAACAGACATGTCTTGAGTTTGATGATGACATGAAGAATGTAATCACTGTTATCAGGAGCATATTCTCTTCAGCGTTGCGCCAGGAGCGCCATAGGCTAAAGATGAGATACTTTGCTGGGAGGACTCCTAGCGATATTCCAACAACCTCTCCTATACTACAGATGACTGATGATCAATGGTGTGATCTTGTTGAGTATTGGTCTGCTCAAAAGAATTTGGTATGTTCTGTGAAGACAGTGAGACAAGATCACATTACTGATTCCTTTTTAAGCATGTGTCTCACAAGTCTTCATTTGTAGTTCATCGCTCGAAGTAACATGCGTGCTCGTAATAATGTACGTTTACAACAGCGTACAGGATCTCGTAGCTTGATTGGACACCTCTACTGTATGGTAAGGAATGTTATCTGTACAACTATATTTAAATTAGTAAATCATTTAGAATTTATAGATGCACAATATACATCGTAAATTGATGTCTCTGTTTTATTTATATTTTTTTTGAAAACTTTCAATTGTCGCATGTCGGCATGTGACGTGGTTGTGAAACTAATTTATATTTTCTCTTGCGAAAATATCAGAAGGCAAGGCAAGCATACTGTGAGAGTACAGACAGAGAGATGAGTCTACTTGAGCAATTCAAGGTGTGCCAGACGAGCAGAAATGGTTTGACTGGACATTTTGCACAGAGTGTTATTGTAAGTATTCTCTACTAATGTCAGTTATGGTTTTCAATTGTATTCAGAAATATCTTGTCATATTTGTCAAGCTTCATGCACTAGCCAACACAACCAAATGTCTGAACTGCTGGAAAGGGCTAGTACAATTCACTTATATACTTCTCAGCAATATCATGCACATTACGAATTCTACACATGGATCCATGCATATTTTTATAGTCCTGCTATTACGTGTTAGCAATAGAAGACATGTCAATATGATGTAACATGCTCTTACTAAAATGTATATGCGGTAATCAGCCATGCCAGTTTGTAGGATTATTAGAGGTAGTTCATACACATGTCTTCACATTATAATCTCTTCTCTTACACATGTGTAACAACTGAAAACTCCTCAGTCTGACATGAAAGTGGAGCTGGCAAAACCAAAGAAAGATGGTATAGAAAAAACCCAGGAAGAATGTCTGAATTCATTTTCCAAGGTACTACAATGTCATGGTATAGCCAACAACACATTCCTGCGTAATGCTGGGTTCACAACTAATTTGTCGAGGTCCAAGTCCAAGTCAAAGCCCAAGCGCAGGTTGAGGTCCAAGTCATTGTCTTTTTATGTTCTCGAGGAACTACTCAAAGAGGAACGAGCAATAGTGGCTGCACAAAGAGTAGTCATCCACCGTATAACTGCAGGATTAGAAGCAAGTCAAGCCCACCTGGGCAACATCCTGAGAAAGTGTGGGAGATGCTGAATACCACAGTGAACACTGACAGTCAAAGGTGTCCCTTGGTTGTGTGAAAGGGTTTGTGATGCTGAACTATTTTGTTGGTGCTTCTATCTGCACTTGTTATGTACCTGGTGGTTGTTTCCTTGGTGATGTGGATTAAATGAAAACTGAATGGATTGGATGCACCAATATTTAATCAAGGTTTAATCTGATTTGTAGTATTTTTTATATTGCGCTGCATGGGAAAAGTATAACTATTAGTTGGCCCATTGGTGACCATTTTCATACATTATTTTAGTTGATTGGTCCTTGTCCTTGTATCCCTGAAAGGAGGCAGTACTACAGTAAGCTACCAATTTTGCTAGTACAGTATTTTTTTAGCGCCAGCTAAATTGAAAATATCTGTCAAGCGCTACAATCTCCCGCCAATAAAATCCAAAATATTTGTACATGGGAACTGATTTTGGTTGTGATTATGACTTGATGTGACCGTATAGTAGTGTCATGCGCATGCGGGACTGGTGTTTTGAAACATAGGAGCATATGCTCCCTCCATTTTGAAATGCATCTTACACATATTTTGAATTTCAAAAAAATGAAACAAAAAATTCGCATGTACATCTTCTCGTGCTACGCCCTTAAAAAGTTGCGACTTGTCGTGTGACGTGTGTAAAAAGATAAAACACAGTACTAAAAATAATGCTTTTCACAAGATAAGTTTTCTCTTTTTTACATAGACCACAAAAAATATTGGTTTTTCGTGAAACTTGACGAACGAACATATATTATGAATATGTACATGTAAATTTTTTGCTAATTTTTTTCGACATTTTAAAATATGATTTTTTGGTAGAGGGAGCATATGCACCCGGGAGCCAAATTGAATTTCCGCATGCATATGACACTACTCTATGTTACTACCTTCATAATGCATAGTAACTTAGATGTAGTACTATCATGCATGATTGTTTTAGTTAGTATGTAGACTCATTCTATCTTGAAAAGTGTTATGGTAACATAGCTAGTTACCACAACCAGCTCTATGTTAATACTCCTTAGTTACTCCCACTATGAGTAGTCTAAGTAGCATGGTCTACCCCGGAAGTAGATCCTCTAACGTGCAATAGACAAGTCGGGTAAGCTACACCTCTCTAATTTTCCTTCTCCACATCTACATGATTAAGTCTAATTTGATCTAAATTAACTTCCATAATATATGTAAGCCATATGCATTTACGATAATTAGTAACAATCAAAATTATGACTATCTTTTTAAAATATTTATACGATTTTTTATACAGTAAAAATATACAGTGGTTGCTACAGTAAATACGTACAGTATTTGTTACATTTTCCTGATTTTTCTTCTACGTTTTGCACTACTTAAGCACTGTGCTTACCTGACTTGTCATCTCTACGTTAGAGGATATGGTTCCGGTCTACCCCTGGCCTTATATTACAATCACGAGTATATATTACTTGGACCATCTGTACAACATACTTTTGTTGCTCCTTGCAAAAAAAAACATACATTTGTTGCGACTGGATTATTAATAAAAGCCGTGTGCATCACCACGATGCAGAGGCTGGGGTCATATCCCCTTTTCGAAGAAAAAAAATTACTTAGTCAAGCTGCAAAATCTCCTAGTACCAATCCCGAAATATTTCAGAAGGGCTTTTCAAAATTGATTTTCAAGATATATCATGATTATGCTCGTGGTAACCGATTTTCAACGTGATGATGACTTGATGTGACACTTGACCGTACTAGTACGGTCTCATATTTTTGTATTACTTGGACTATAGCCAAATTCGAAATCTCATTCCAGCGGCAAAACTTCCCGCTCGAAAAATACAAATATTTCACACGCCTCTAACTTCCCATTCTACCCTCGTAAAGATGACAACAATGTCCATATGCATAAGTCGGTTGGTGGGGGGTCTACCCGTCATTTTTTTCGATCACCACCTCCCTAGCTCCGAAACTCCCCGAAAAAAAATTCATTTCCCTCACTCTCTCCTCTGAGACCACCCACCGGAACTTCCCAAGTCCCTCTCTCTCCCACCTCCACGACCACCGCACCGGAACATCCCCGCCGGACTTCCCTGGCCTACCCGAGCCCTCGCGATCCTCGTCATCCGGCTGCCTGCCGGAGCCGCTTCATCGACGCCGTCATCAACCGGACCGGATCATCCCCGCCGAACCTCGAAACCATATACTCATCCAGCAGTCTACCGCAGTCGCTTCAGCTGCGGTATCGTCCACCCCACCGGAGCCGCTTCGCCGGATCCGTCGTCCACCGCATCGGATCTTGCTCACCGACACCGCTGTGCATGAACCGGATCTGCTTCACCGGCGCCGTGCATGATCTAAACTCTTCTACTGTCGCTTTTCTATTGCTTGCCTGCAAGTTCTTGTTTAATCTTGGGGGAATCTGTTTGTGCTAACGACGCGCCGTTACGTTTTTGCAGATGAGATGAGTAACCATGAAGTGTAATGGCCGTCTCTCCAACCCCAAGTAGCACATGTAGCGTACTTCATCACCGGATCTATCAACCCCAGGAAGATCTGCTGTGACTCCCACAGAGTGCTTCTCCTAATGTAAGTCCCTTGTTTTAGCGCCATGTTCTGGGTTCAGATGCTTGTTTGTCTGAAGCTCTTTTAGTTCATTCCTAGCTATGACCGTAACATCTTGCTATTTTCTACTTCATTGCTAACTTTAAGCGATTGAACATTTTGGTTTGCATTCCCTGCTCTGTAGATGTAGCCATCATAACTTCTATCTTGCTCAGTCGTTGTTACAAAAATTATACTGTAGGTATTATAGTAACATCCTGCTATAATTTAGTTCATGGCCAATTTTAAGTAATTGCACATGTTGGTTCGCATTCCCTGCTCTATAGCTTTTGGCATCGTAACTTCTATATTTGGTTTACATTCCCTGCTCTGTAGATCTAGCCATCATAACTTTATCTTGCTCAGTCGTTGTTACAAAAATTATGGCCTGCTACTATGTTGTTTGTGCCAATTTTTTACTCCATGAACATGTTGGCTTGCATTCCCTGTAGGTGATGCCATTGTTTTGTATCTAGTTCATTGTAAGCTAACAAAGTAAGGACTTAGTTTGGCATGCTATCACTCTGCTATCTAGCCTGTAGTACAAATAAACTTGTCATACTACTAGATAATAATTTTGCGTGCCATCTTGTTCTTCAAAAGCTGCATTATTGACTTGTTTCTCTGACTTGGCATGACGCTCACATATGGAAAGCTGAACATATTGGTTTGCATTCCCTCTTATACAAGTTCACAGGTGATCCCACTATATTCTGTATCTGGTCCATCCTAAGCTCAAGCATTAACTATCCTCTATGTGTTGCTCATTACAAGTTTATATCCCGAAACATCTTGATTTGCATCCCCTTCACTATAAGTTCAGGAGTATTATTTAGTTCACTTGGCACATGTTGGTTCACATTCCCTCCTCTTTAGCTTTTGCCATCGTAACTTCTATTTTTGGTTTACATTCCCTGCTCTGTAGATGTAGCCATCATAACTTCATCTTGCTCAGTCGTTGTTACAAAATTTATAGCCTGCTACTATGTTGTTCATGCCAATTTTGTACTCCCTGAACATGTTGGTTTGCATGGGACTCGACAGTAGTAAGTCTGCTGTTTCATTCTAACATGCTCTGTTATATTGGCTGTTGGTATGCGGCATGCACTCTTTGTTTGCTTATTGTGCGCATTACAATGATCTTGTTATAACGACGAAATGATGAGTTCCAAATTCTTTGCCAAACAATATTGTAGTGTCTTTGCCTTTCCATTGTTGCTGTCTTAACTTGTAATGTCTTTGTTTCAGATATAGGTGCTGCATGGACAACTTAAAAGATTGCCGGATCGCTTCATTGTATTGCTAGGTTTAATTACCATTCAATTTCTCTGGGTTCTGTAATATTTTTTTCAATGCCTTGCAGCTGATGTAATATTTAGTTAGTTTTTATAGTTCTTTCGCGCATTTTTTCTTTGGTCCTTGTGGTAAGTGAGGCTATCCGACAGAAATCAATGCTGCGTAAATATTCTCAGTATCTAAATCACGAATTCCCATCCCTTAAACGGCCCAATTAAGCGAAATCACATATGTGCCTGCCCGCAAAATCCTAAAGCGCATATTATGCCGGCATATAAACAGCAACTAAACGGGCTGGCCCACTTACTTCTTGGGCCAGCCCATTTGATTTACGGTGGACCCCACACACTAATTGGGCTGGCCCACTTGCTTTAAGGTGGACCCACCAACTACTACCGCCCACTAATTAGTTGGGCCATTTGCTTTTTTGTGGACCCCACATAATAAATGGGCCCTTTAAGAGGAAAGTGGGACCCACTGTGTTTTTGGCCCGGCCCACTATCTTGTTGGGCCGCCCACTTGCTATATGGTGGACCCCACATACTAGTTGGGCCGCCCTTTAACAGAAAGTGGGACCCACATGTGTTTTTTGGCCCGGCCCACTATCTTGTTGGCCGGCCACTTGCTATATGGTGGTCCCACATACTAAATGGGCCGCCCTTTAAGAGGAAAGTGGGACCCACTCTCGTTTGGCCGCCCACTATCTTGTTGGGCCTGCCCACCGCTATATGGTGGACCCCACATACTAATTGGGCCGGCCCTTTACCAGAAAGTGGGACCCACCTGTGTTTTTGGCCCGCCCACTATTTCTGGGGCCCCACTTGCTATATGGTGGACCCCACATACTAAATGGGTCGGCTTTAACAGGAAAGTGGGACCCACTGTGTTTTTGGCCCGCCCACTATTTTGTTGGGCCGGCCACTTGCTATGGACCCCACAAACGAAATGGCCGACCCTTTAACCGAAAGTGGGACCCACTGTGCTTTTGCCCGCCACTACTAGCTTGTTGGGCCCCACTTGCTATACGGTGGACCCCACACACTAAATGGGCCGCCCTTTAACAGGAAAGTGGGACCCACCTGTGTTTTTGGCCCGGTCCACTTGCTTCTTCCCCCTGTCGTAAGGTGGACCCCACATGTTAAATGGGCCCCATTTAAGTTTTGACCAATCAACCTTAGAGGTTAGGCCCGGCCCACGTAACTAATGGACCAGCCTGCTATAGTTGACCGGTCAAACTATGTCATCTGGCCCGGCCCGCTTAAGACGTGGCAGGCCTCGTGTGGGCTCTACCATCTACCACGGGGTTTCAGGTTAACGCCGTTAACTGTTAACTGCGTCCGCCACGTGTCAGTTTGCATGACGTCGCAGTCAACGGGCTCCCGAAACACTTCCGCAACGGTCCGATTTTCCGTGGCGGAAGGGCGCCCAAGCGCGACGGACCGAAAAATCGTCGTTGGACTTTGCCCGACGCAGTTTCGACAACGGAACCCATATCGTCGGGTTAGGCCCATAGGCGACGAAAAATACCCCTTAGCGGACGATTTTGAGACGTTGTCTATCAGAACTTTTCTTGTAGTGAAACCATCCAGACACCATTCACAAAGATAGGCCTTGGATTTTTTTAGTCCAGCATTATCAAGAAACTTCATGACATAGGTAACAGGAAAGGTCAGATAGAATGTGTCGCAGAGGTACTTGGTAATAGGAGCAAGCGGTCCAATCTTCACATAATAGAGGAACGTTTTCCGTTAGTACATGACAAACTAAGAAGATCAAAATTGCATCGTTCTAGAAATAGTAGGTGTTCAACAAGTCCTGGCACCAACTTATAGCAGGTCATTATGGTAAGACATGCTCCATGATATACTAAGTGAAATGAGAATTGATACATCTAGGCATAGTTGTGAAGCACTCAAAAAGATTACCAACGGAACCGATAATCGATAGATTGGTGTGCTGCCAAACATACTTTGAAGTTATACTATTATTGTAAATACAATCTATAAGTAACTGTTCCGAAATAATATAGTTCCCATGAAATGTTTATTACATGAAAGCCAAGAATAAAACACTCACGCTTCACCACAAGTAATTCATGTATGATTGTGGCTTTACCAGCAACATCGACATCCCCAACTGAACCTATACCGAATTCAACACACTGAATAAGTAATGAATCTAATCAAAACTAGGAATAAATATTACTGTGAGCCTCGTTCCGCATTAAATCTACCAACCTATTTTTACCAGCTTTAAAAATGCATGAAAATTAGGAGCGCTTGTATGATTATTGTGGTTAAGTAAAGCACCGCCAATGTATTTGATGTTGACATTTCTATACAAATTTGCAGGATTCAGGGCAATACACGCAAGGCTTTCAACAAGCAATCAGTATACAAGATGACTTGTTCAAAAAGGTTTGAGCTAACTAAAAAAAGAGGAGTAATAACATATTTGTTTTAGACTAATCGTTAACATTTCTCTAGACAATGAAAGACTCGGGCTAAGCATGCAAGACATTCAACAAACAATTGATGTCCAAGATGAGTTCTTCACAAAGGTAAGCACAAAAATATTTAAAAAATGTCAGAATATTCTTGATATGCATAGGATTTATAGATAATCATCTTATTGCAGAAGGATTTACATATATCGCTTGCTTCTTAGTGGTCTCACGGAGAGTGAAACATATCAAGCACAGATGCTAATGCTCGGTATTTAAAAATACAAATATCTGAAAGAAAATTAGCTAACAACTTTTAGAAAGCATGAAAATATTAAAATTGTCCAAAAAGTATGCAGGTACCACTCATGGTTCAAACAGAGAAAATGAGGGTGCAACCAACAAAAGTTTACTTAAGAGACAGGGGCCACCACAGACAGCAATCATGGCTCATCGGATGCATGCTCTGACAAAGATAATGAAAACCCATGGGATCTAAGCATGTTTAATGATATGGAACTAGACGAGGTAATTATCAAACATCATCCAAAATATCTCAAGTAATAAATGTTATTGTGTAAAAATACTTATTAATTACAAAATGCATGCATGTAACTCATAGTAGGGATGGACAAGAACAAAACAATCAGGAAAATGGAACAATGCAACCTGACAATGTCGATGTTGATGATGAAAATGAAGAACAGCGGAAGGACATTACAGAGGATGATATAAATATCTTTCTATCAAATGAGAAACTAGCCGAGGGTGTTCAACAGAGGAACATTCAGAAAATGAAAGAGACACAGAGTTCGAACCTCGTGTAGGAATGGAGTTTGCGACAAGAGACGAAGCTCAAGTTTTTCAACATGTATGCTTACAATGTTGTTCTCGGTCACCTATGTTTCATCTTACCGTACTACAAGTAAGAAAAGAAACAATGAGGTCATAAGGTTTACAATGAAATGTAACAAGTATGGCAAAAACACTGAAGAGGAAAATGAATGATTGTTGCGCAACGACAAAGCACAGAATAGCTAAGACTGATTGCAAAGTAGAAATGGTATTCAGGATGGACAAGGAATGTGGAGAATCACAGAATGCATCTCTTGCACAACCATGAACTATGCCCACAGAGCAGGTTCTACAGGTCACATATATACATGTCGATGCTGAAAAAGAGATGATTCGCACAATGAAACATTGCAACATGCCAACCAGGGACATGGTTGCAGTGTTGGCATTTATAAGAGGAGGCATGTCACTTCTACCATACAACAAAAGAAAAGTCAGCAACTACACTACCATAAACAGAGAGGTCACAAACAATGATATGATGGAGGTCTTGGATTGGTTTCACAAGAAAAGACAGAGAACCCAAGTTTCTATCACTCAATGGATTTGGATAAATGCAACAAAGTGAGGAGTGTATTTTGGGCAGATGCTAGAGCAATACAGACTATGACATCTGTGGTGACTGTGTGAGCTTCGACACTACATTCCTAACAAATAAATATAATCTCCCATTTGCATCATTTGTTGGAGTGTCGCCACACGAAAAACATACCTATTTGCATGTGCATTCATTATAAATGAAACAACCGACAGTTTTGAGTGGTGTTTCCGAGAGTTCAAGAAAGCAATGGGTGGCAAGTGCCCAAAATCAATTATAACGACCAAGATAGAGGAATGGCGAGTGCAATACCCACTATTTTCAGAGATGCAATACACAGATGTTGCTTGTTTCATGTTAAGAAAAATATTGATGATAAAGGAGGGCCAGTGTTCCAAGCAAATGAAGGGTTGTACGAGGAAATGCAGGACATAATAGATAAATCATTTACAGTCCATGAATTTGAAACACTATGGCAGGCAATGATAACTGAGTATAAAGTGGGGCACATAAAGATATTTCAGGATATCTGAAAAGCAGCATGTATGGGTTCCGGTTTACTTCAAGAATAAGTTCTTCCCCTTCATCCAAACAACAAATAGAAGTGAAGGCACTAATGCATTGTTTAAAAAGGGGTAGGACCACAGTTCAAGATGACAAGCTTCCTGAGTACCACGGATAATGGACACAATGCATGCAAATGAGGAAGAATTAGATCATAATGTAGTAAACAAAAGAGTTAAAGAAAAGAAGTTCCTAACTGAATACTACATCGAAAGACAGGCCCATGAGCTCTACAATATTTCCATCTTTAGGAAATTCCAGAAAATCCTAAATGATGTTACAAGACTACAAATCGTAGAAGATGAGAAGGACAAGATATACTGGGTATTTCAGCAACCAATTACCCAATAAAAGAGCACAGATACTGAGATTACCTAGTCCAAGTGAATCTACAAAACCAGGACTACTCATGCATATGCTGCAAGTTTGATAAGGATGGTTTGCTTTGCTCTCACATCTTGAAAGTAATGCTGCAACTACAAATAGACAAGATCCCGGAAAAGTATATGATAGATAGGTGGGAAAAGAAAGAAAAAACTATTCAATCTTCCACCCACCACAAAATGAGGACAGCATTGTTCTAAGATTTAATGTTCTATCTAGATTGTTGGGATACACAGCTTCGATGGTTCAAAACCAAAAGAAATTACCAGATTTGGTGCAAGAGATACCAAGGATAGAAGCAGAAATGGCAAGAATGAACAATGAAGATGAACAGGTCTCGAAATGGGACAAAACATCAGCGCGGACAGTTGTCAATTTAGACCCTACACTGAAAGTGCATCAACATACACCTACTTGACCCAGATGTTGCCGATACAAAGGGCCGTCCTAGGTTGCTGACTATAAAAGAAAGAATTAAGCACAAATTCTATAGTTGCAGCCACGTGGTTCTAATAAGCATACAAAGAAAAATTGTGACAAACTGGCATTTGGTCTTCAATTTACCAAAAAAGCCAAGAAAAAAAAAGAAGGGACAATGGTGAGATTTATTTTCTCATATAGAAAAAAATCTATAACGATGACCAATAACTTTCTTTGATGACAGGTTCACAACTGAGGGACATGGAACAAAAACGAAGAAGTCCAAGAAAGCCACGAACCTAATGATGAACATCAACCCCTATGTCAGCCAAGTGTATCTTCCTCGGTGAACCCAAACCAAGATGGAAACTAGGAAGATCAAATAAAAACATAGTTGTGTCAATGATGTAATCATGGGTGGCAGAATTAAAAATTAAATTTGTTGGTTCTTACCGTAATATTTATGTTACTGCTGAAATATTCATATGTTTATGGTGTGGCATAAGCAAGAACATAGAAGTGTGCATTCTGATTGAGTGTTGCAGTTGGTAACACTACTACTATTGTACATGTTGTGAATTATGCTCTTCACAAAATTTCATCATCAACTTGATACTATAGATGAGCTAGTGACTTGGAAACATCCAGCATCACAGAGAGAGACAGAGAGGAAGCACCAGATAGAGAGGTACCTTGAGGAGGAGAGCAGCGGTTGCTGATGGCGCTTGTGCAGCAGCTATCGTTGGCACCGATTCATGCCGAACGGAGATGAGCCACTAGGGCCGTAAGTTGGAATGAAGAGTCTGACAAATGAGAATACTTAAAACTGAAGTTACATCCAAAAATCATAGCAACTAAAAAACCATTGTGTCACGTCACCTACCCAAAATTTCACTACCATCAGATGTTGTTCATCATCGTTTAAGCAGCCAAACATTCTAGTAGCAAAACATTTTATCAACGGGTAACTTAAGATTCAAGATACAAAACAAAAATGAAATGATCAAACATTTTGCAATGCTTGATGAAACAATTGTGCCAACACACACTTAAAGTTCAAGTTCTCAACATGTCTATGTGTTGATCAAAATGAAATTGGTGCCTGTGAAGTCGTTTCTCATGCTATTGAACTCTCTACTTTGTTGTGCATAATATTATATTTTACTTCAGTTTAGGAATTATCTCACAAAGTTACGTGCCGTTTTACTAGTCCAAATAATAATTAAAAGAGATGCGTGTTGTGGCCATATAAAATTTCTAGAAGCATTTTAGCACTTTCCAACAACTAAAAAGAGAAAGTTGTGACCTACCTGTCTTAATAAAGGAATCCACTGCAACAATAAACCTTGCCCTGCTCAGGGTATTTAGCACAACAGACCTCACCCGGTAAGGATCTCATTATCAACATATGACTTACAAGGTGAACACAAAATCTCAAGAAATGAAGTAAAGTAGTGAAGTGAACCTCATGATATGAACTCAGGAGATATCCACATGACAAGAGGGCAAATGAAGTCACCAAAAGATGGGTTCCGTTTTGTAATAAAGATGCTCAAACCAAGGCTCAGCTTCATGTGAAATCAAGAAAATGAAGTCAGAAATGCAGCTAAATTGAGTGACCAGATAATATCATGTACTCATACAACCATTAGCTTTGGCATACAAACACACACGACCAATACATGCCATTAGTAAAACAATGCATGGCTGATTAATGTGCCACTTAGGCAGAAAATGTTGTAAGGGAAACATGTTTATATTACCAGATCTGCAATGTTCCCCACGGATTCTCCTTTAGCAAGAGCGCGATCACAACTATATGATTAGAAGAAAGTATTTATGTTCGCTAATTACCAATCAAAAAGCAAAGAAAAACACATCAGCCAAACAAAAGCTATTCCCATCAGATGGCCAATCACTCTAGAAGGATAAGAGGTCCATGAGTTTATCTATGCAGTACTCTAGTGCAAGACAAACTATTCTAACAAGTAACAAATTTGTGACTTGCCTTCTAACAAGTAACAAGTTTATATGTAGGGAGACTCTTGTAGAAGACAAACTCTTCTAAGAAAATTATGACTTGTCTTTGAATGAATAAAATAAAATCCATAGAAAGGTATGGCGAGTAGAACAAATTCTTTAGTAGACAGGATTTGGTTACCTTGAGGATCCAGTTGATAGCAATGGCACCCGGGGTGACCTTGCTTTGAGAGACTCCAACAGAGCTCAGCAAGGTTCTTGTCCTGAACACCCCCATCGCTCCACCAAAGAAATGCTGAGCAGAAGAAAAATGTTAGCACGATACTACATCTGAATCAAAAAAATGATCAATGAAAATTGAGAGACTTAAGAAATCATCTGAGGCAATAATATACTGAGAAACATCTAATGATACAGGTATAGCTTAAAGAATGAAGTAGGCAGAATTCCTCATGTTAAGATACAGTAAGACTGAAAAATCAGAAAATTCATAGAATTTTCATATCAACTGAGAAAATCGGAGGAATGAAAATGAAAAAAGGAGCAGAGAGACTGAAGAAGGAATGACTGAAGAATGAAAATGAAAAAAGGAGCACTGAGAGACCAAGGAATAAAAGACTGAGCAAATAAATTTGAGCGAATAAAACGAGAGACTCAAGAAGGAAAGACTGAACTAATAAACCGAGAAGAAGAGACAGAGAAGGAGAAACTGAGCAAGAATGATGAAATAAGACTGGGACTGAGAGAAGAAGAGACAGAGAAGGAGAGACTGAGCAAGAATGAAGAAATACGGTCTGCGACTCGAGAAAATGAGGTAAAAAATCAAGAAAATAGGGAGATACTGAGATAAAATGGTGAATCCTCCTCCTTTACCCGGGCTTGGAACCGGCTAGCCAACTTATAAAAATAATTAGCATAGGCGGAGTTACCCCACCCAACCCACAAAAAAGACAAAATGCAAAAAACCCAATGCAAAAAGGTGCGAACGCAAAAAACATATGGATCCCAGATAAAAAGTGACAAACAATAGTGTTTCAATTAAAACGAACACTATTCGGTCCTCGCAAGTAATGTCCAAGCATGCACAAAAAGATATTACTAGAATTTAAATCTCATGCTATTCACAAAACGCTTGACCATCCGCAACTGCCTTGCTATTCACCAAACGCTTGACCATCCACGATCGTGCACTCGACACCTCCGATAGACTCATGGATGAAGCTGGCGAACAAAATCATCCTACACACAAAGCAAACACAAAAACCTATTTTATTCATATCAAAGAGAAAGAATGGCTAACTAAAATCACATAAAAATGAAGAGAACACAAAAAACAATGTACCTTGACATAGAAATTCGTAACTAAGCTACGATCAGCTTTATTGCCTACGTGGAAGAAAAGACGATTCGCATACTGAATGCGAAGATGAACAATATCATCACTACTGAATTCCTTCCGTAGATCCTTGGCGGGGTCAAAAACCTCCAGGGCTTTCATGATAAACACTCCACAGTCATGTCTGGTAAAAAGGGGATAGGTGGAAATGCAATGAAAATATATCCAACAGATCTTACAAAAGAAAAAATTTCATTCTATCAATATGAAAATGAGAATACTTACGCATTAGCCTGACGTGGCATGTTAGGAGTCATGACTTGGAACTTCTTGAAATTAGGTTCATCGGTTTTAAAAATCCTCTTCCAGAGAATGATGAAATTTTCAATCTATAACAACACACAAGGAGTACATAAACAATAAAGATCAGAAGCTACCAACAAAAAGCACATGCTGAAAAGTAGAGAAAATAAATCAAAGAAAGTTGAGAACATACTAAAGGGCCACAGACAGAACGTTGATAATCAGAATTTGGTCCATAAAATGAATCAATGAAGGCAAAAAGCTTATACTTGAAATCAACAACAAAAGAAAACCAATGATCCTCATGACATATTGGGAAAAATAGCTGCAGACATTATAAATTAACGTTAATTCAGCAATACCAACACCATAAAAACTACATACAAACTGAAAAAGGAACAAGATTGAAACATACTCTATCCGAGAAATCAAGTCTCTTCCCTTTACTAGCACTAGCAGCACCAAGGAAAGAAGTGCGAACAAGGCTCTCGTGCATTGGCTGTGATAACTCAAAATGCTTTCCTGCCAACAAAGTGAAAAAGTTAATCATATTTTCATACCCTGGAAAAAATGAAGAAGATACAAATTGCTTAAACGATAGAGGAACAATAAATAGACCATATTTTCATACCCCAATGTACGAAAAGAAATAATGCCTCCCAGATTTGCTAGGATGCTTATCTTCAAACAGTTTTCGGCAGAAACATGGAATTAGAAAATTGTCGATGTGACCATCACGCATAAACGTCTGACCAAGAGAGATGTAGCTACAGTGGACACCATGATATATAAGGGCATAGTTCCTATAATCAAAAATTAAAAGAAGATATGAATTAGGAACAAGAAAATGATATCAAAAAAGATATACAAAAAGAAAATCAATAAAAACAAAAAGAAAAAACATACTTCTGAATTCGGTATGTGTATGCTAATTCAACAATTGCTGAGAAGTGCATAATGTCATCATCAGATACGGGGAAGCGCGAATTAGGTGCCAAAGGGAATACTAAAGTATTCTTTGGCTGAAGAGTGATGAAACCATTGACTGTAGTTGTTGTTGTTCGTTTCTGAATGACATGATCAAGATCTACAAATTCAACAGCTTCCGACAGATCTTGCAACTTGGCTCCTACCTTTGCACTTGAGTTCCTAACAATAGTGGGTTTCGGATGCACCACCTTGTTGTAGATTGTATCAGTATCCATAGCGAAGTTACTTTGTCGTTCCTTGAAGTTTGATGTACCGGTCACCACAACTTCAGGTGAATTATCAGGCTTTCGCTGCACAAATGCAAAAAAGAAAAATAAAAAAATAGTAAAACCATCTATTTAGTTCCATGCACATTAGGGGTACAGATTTGTGGTTCATGGGGTGCATGCTACCACACATATCAGACCCAATTAATAACGAATCCGCTATGACAGACCCTCGGAGAACTCACTGGACAGAGCCATTTGCATGATGAAAAATGAAAACCGAAGAAGAACTAATAATAAATAAATAACGGACGCCACACGTCTCCCGTCCTCCACTTCGCTTATACGCCACATGTCCTTCCTGTGGCGGGAAGAAACGGACGTTGCAAGGTGCTGGGACCGCATCGACCTTATCTCTCACAGAAAATAAGGAAAGACTGAGAAACACATGCTCATGGTAAAACTAAGAACACAAACACGCAGAAGAAACTCAGTGGTACGCTGGCAACAACAACCACCTTCTGAATCTGTTTTCCTTCCGTCCAGTCCATTCACTATACACTAACAGCCCAACAACTAACAGTTGCAAAAAAACTGAAACTATACAGACTGTTCACGACTGCATGAAATTCAGTTCAGAAATGACAAAATGGGATTTTGTTTAACTAGTGGTACTCTATGTTTACAGAATGAATCAAAAAAGGATTTAATATGAATTTTAGCAAATGAATGAAAAGAGTACCAAAATGGCTTCGGGTGTGGTGTCTCCAATTAAGATGTATGATTGTTTCTTGCATTTCGATGTATTTGGTAACAAATTGTTCTTTCCAATTGTGGATGTTGCCTTCTGAGCTTCCTAAATATCAACAACAGAGGAACCAAATTAACCCTAAAACAAATTAAGAAAACAAAAGTAAAAAGCGTACTACATTTGAACATGAAAAAAGACTAACCTTGCCCCAGGTGGAGGTGACAGATTCATACGACCAATGGGAGAGATAAGTTTAGTTTGGCCAAATCCAGGCCAACGTATTTCAGGCAAATGTAAGGCTAATCTGGACTTGACCTTAGCTACTGGAACCATTTCAGGTGCTGCTTTCATACCACACAAAAACCCAAAGACATATACATGATCAGACAGAAGTGTCTAAAAATCTCAAAGGGAGCTACAAAATGAAAATAAAAACATGAGCAAGAAAGTTAATAAATGAGAATATTACCTGTGATATTGGAGCTTCTAACTGCAGGGTTGTTTGCAAGGGCTACTGGTGTATCCGTATATGAAAATGAGAAACACAAGAATTAGAAGATATTGCAGCGTCTTATTACTGCTATTCTACCAATAATAAAATACAAAAAAGATAAAAATGACAAAAAGAACAAAGAAGGCATTATTACCCAAAAGACCAAAATCTTTCTGCATGGTATTACTGCTCTTGTACAAAGGCAGTGAATTGGATAGAAACAGAAGAACATTATGTGCTAAAGCTTCTAACATCTTGCTATTGCCAGACTGCGAAGAACTAGTTGACTGAATAGTGTCAAATACACCATCTATTATCTGCAGAAATAGAAAATGCCGCTTCATGTGCAGAAAGAAAAAAGGATATCATAATATAGGATACAAAACTTCATGTGTGAAAAATGAACTGACAGACAAACAAAGCAAATACCTTCCCAGACAAAGTCATGCCAAATTTCTCATGGAAAAAAGTCTTCTGTTGCGCTGCCATAGGCTCACAGTGAGCACCATAATTAATGCCACTTGTGTTGCTCACATCCGTTCTCTAATCATGAATTAAGTATACAAAAATATAATCAGATATGAGAAGAAAAACATGAAGTAAAACAGAAAAAGAATAATACAATATACATAAAGAAGAAAAATGAAGCAAAAAGAAGTACATTTAAGTAGAATCCACGGAGATCTACTCTCATCCGTCTCCTCCCAAAACTTCTTTTGCTTTTACGATCCAACTCGGAGAATTCTCTAATCAAGTCGCCATGCCATGAAACTGACCTAGGATGACCTTTACCAATAGTATGAACACCGAAATCAAGGCAATCTAGATAATATACCTACATACCAAGAAAAAGCTTCAATGCACAAATATACACAAAATAACGAATAAAAGAAAACGAATGACATGAAGTTTACAAATGAAACGGTCATGCTTACTGCAAGTGCGTATGAACAGAAGTCAAATGACTTAGGCTTCCTTCCTTTCGTTTTTATAAACTTCAAGGTTTTAGAAATTCCAAGGATGAAATGCTTGTAAACTAACTGGCAGACATCAAAACTCCTAGCTCGTTCAAAATCACCCAGTTGATGTATGTACTTGGTATCCAAAGAGACATTGGCAGTTGGACAGAGGAAACAAGATGTAGCAATTTGCATAAAACACACAAAGATCTCTTGATCAGATAGCGGTTCCGTAGACTTTAGCTTTTCTCCAAAGAACGTGATATGAGGAACTTCAGACAAGTGAAATAGGGACATGATAAAATCAATTCCACCATGCCTGTCTTCGACCAATTCATCACCACAATTTGGCAAGCCCAAAACAAAATGAAAAGAATCTTTGGAGATATTCATTATCTTGTCATCAACAATGATTTTTGAAGAATCAGGATCAACACAAGAAACAAGCCACCGGATGAAAGAAGACGGAATGTCAGTCTTGGCGAAAGCAAGTAAACAGTTGAAACCAAGTTTCTGAATAACAGATTTCTGATGGTCAGTAAGGCGATGCAACACTTCGAAAAAGTACTTGACTGAGTACAGAGTGAAGCAGGACTTGTCAATTCCAGAACCCTTTGGCCTTTTATTCTGGAAAAAGAAACAACAAATAAACAAAAAAGGAGAACTACAAAAATAACTAAGATAAAATAAACACAACAAAAAATATTAGACCTCTGTCCACACATCAGATCCACTACAAAAATTTGAAAAACCTCTCTTCAAAGATTTTATAGCCTGTAAAGAAGAAAGAAAGAAAAATATGTTCACACAAAAAGAAGCAAAAGAGAAGTAACTAGAAAAATCACCATGACAAAGAAAAAATCGAAATAAAAAGAGAAGATACATATGAATAATGTACCTCCTTGCTGAAAAATTCAAACAATGCATCATCCAAATGTCTCTTCCTCTTTGAACTGACGATGCCATGTATATTCGAGAACATACTTCATTTTAAAAAGGAAAACAATATTCTAAGAAACAAATTGCAATACAATGAATGCATTGAGCAGAATCGTAATAACTGGGTGCTTAAGGAATCAACATCAGGCATGCTACTCCTCTAGTGATGCTTTAATCTTCAGCCAGATTTTACTCTACTTTACAAAGAGCAGTGATGAGTGAAGAGATATCCATCATTTTTTTGCAGCCAAAGGAATGCATCCCTGTATCTATAATACACAGTCCAAAACGTCACCCCCCAACAACAGCAGCACAAGTAGAATGAACAAAGTAAGTGAGGAAATCTGCAAAGTAGTAGACAGCAACCACATCAATTCGACGGATCTCGGCAGTTAGAATCGCATAACACCATCCCAAATGTAACCCCCAACAATAACAGCACAAGTAGAATGAAGAATGACAATATTCTAAGAAACACAACAAAATGAAAAGGGCAGCAGAAAAGAAGAAGGAAATAAAGGGGTAATAACTGATATATCATCACAAGATGAACTGATTTCATCAGGGCTATCAGCAAATGATGACCCATATTCAGAAACATCATCCATGTGAGCAAAAGCACGTTTCCCCCTTCCATGGAGCATGCGATTGTCATTCGTGTGGTACCTACACACAAAAAACATGAGTAATAAGAATATACATGGCATAAAAATGAATGGAGGTCATGCTATATTATCTGAATTCAAAACTGTATACAACTTTTAACAACATTGATATTCAAGTATTAATAGTTTACATAGAATAAAAATAGACTAAAATAAAGAGATTCAGGAGTCCAATAGTAGAAAAAGAAACATTATAAATGAACATAACTCGAAGCATTATTGACAAAAAAGCATGCCCCTGCTACTGAACTATACATCCAGGTTTGCCATGTTACCGTAAGCTACTGGATTTTTACATAGGTAAAAGGAAAAGAGATGTCTCAAATTATAAACAAGACTTCACGAGTAATTGAAGAACTGAAAAACAGTATGCAGCAGCAGCACTCATTTAAAAACAAGACTCCACGAGAATAATACCCATCAGTGCCGACTCAGCAAGGACTTACATAAAATAAGAACACCTAAAACTTGATGCAAAAAATTGGGCCAATCTTGTCATGACCATGACCAAGTGACCCAAGTCAGTGAATATCACTTAGTGTCAACCATAAAAAGAATGAAGCATGAAAAACTGTGTGAAAATGTTCAATACTTCAATAGCACTGCAATGGGTGTCGGAATGAGGAACGACATATATTATGGAACGGAGATAGTCTAATTTATACAAAAACTGAAGTGCCAACTTTTCACTGCTGTTTTCCTAGAAAGAAAAATCGTGACATCCCGTTGCCCGCAGCCACGCTGACACTTAAGTTATCTATATCAAACAAAACCAACCAATGTAGCATACTATTGATAATTCATTGAGACGCCTCACACATTAACTGACAGGGCATGAGAATAGAATAGTAACAATTAAAAGCTCCAAATCCACTTGCCAGCAGCAAATGAAACAACGCACTGCCTGCCTGGAAGCCAAGTACAAGTACTGCATATCCAGGTCACACATACAGTTGTAAAATGAAATAGCCAAACCCAGTGTACCGCAGGTAGCTTCTCGTGGAAAACAAGAGGCTACTGGACATTGGACATGAGGATGGAAAACAAAACCAACCAATGTTCACAAACATGAGATTTTGGACAAGTATTTGAATCAGACAATATCAAAAAAGCACTCTGAAGAAGGTATGTGTCAATGTCTTAAGTAAATGATGCTGAAACCAGGTACCTCACAAATGCGAGAATCCCAATTATACTACATCTAATAAGTTCACAATGCGATTATCTGATATTATATATGAAGCTATTTGGTACAGAAGAAATGAGCTACAAATTATTTTATGCATCAGATGCATTTACAAAAATTGCTAGTCTCGTAATGGGAATCGAAAATGCTAAAGCCTGAAGCCTGTCTTCTGATCATAGCCACTGCAGCCTGCTATAACTAGAATGACACGAAGTTGATAAACACCTAAACATATGGATATATCACCATGAACACCTAAAAATGAACTGCATCAAAACATAGCGCCACATATCTACCTATGGACGGGAGTTGCAGGGGTGTAGATGAACTGAAAACAGAATTAGGAGAGCAACAAAAGTTGAGAGAAGCATACCAATCTCGCCGGCGACGCATCCTCCTACATCCTCCTCGAAACAGTGGCAACTCGCTAGAAGCTTCGCCATGGACGACGGGAGCTCCTTTGCCTCTGCGCAAGCCCACAGAACTCCGGCCTCCTGCTCGACGGCGACAAATCCAGCCACCGCCCCTCCGTGGAAGGAAGCCCCGCCGCCCCTCCGCCCCGCAGCCCCTCCGCTGAAGGAAGCCCCACCGCCCCGCTGCCCCTCCGCTGAAGGAAGCCCCACCGCCCCGCCACGCCCGAGTGACCTCGGCCTCGCCGTGGACGGAAACAGAGCTGCACCGCAGCCCCGCCTGCCCGCAGCCCAGCAGCCCCCGCCGCCCCCGAGTAACCTCGACCTCGCCGTGGAAGAAAAGCCCCGCCTCCCCGCAGCCCCGCCACCCCCGTCGCCCCCCGTCGCCTCTCCGCTCTCCCCGGTGAGAAGAAATCGAAGGTGAGAATGGGGAAAGTGAGAGATGTCTCAGGACAAAAGGGCAGACAAAAGGGCACGGACCCCGAAATTCAAAAAAAAAACAAAACCGGTAGAAAACCGAACCAACTAAAAAATAATCAGAAATTAACCTGCCACGTGGAGCGTAGGCGGGACACAAACCAACAATGAGAAATCGTGCGCTAAGATTGGTGCAAAGAGGAAATGAACGGTAGAAAATCTGACTTAGACCGAATTGTGTTTTCATCTAGCTGAAAATTAGAAGCGGTGTTAATATTTGTTTACACATCAAAATTACGCATGGCTTGCTTTTGTTTTAATTAAGTTATATCTCATATAACACTCCATATGTTACACTATATCTTTCCACGGTCTCCGAATTCTCGGTTTCCAACTATCTTTTCATTAGGAAAATCTAGAATGTAGTTGTTGTGTTCTTTTCACTTGTACCACAACTAATATTATGTATGAATTTCAAATGATTGTATTTTTGCGATTACAGAAGGAAGATGTACCAGTGCGACCACAAACAGGCCAAACACACACCCAAATAAGCACGCCTCCTAATCACATACGAGAGCCGATAAATACATAGGCGTAGTATCCCTCCTGCCCGGGCGGCCGCCTAGGCTTCCGGCCGACATGCTTATTTTCGTCCCTATTTTACATGTATTTGATACAAAATTAGCACACTAAGCCTATTTTCTTAGGCTTCAAAATTTTCCTGGGTCCGCTTATGGATAAATATCGGGTATATATCCATAAATCTCTCTATATTACTATGTGTATGTGATTGTGAGAACCCAAAGTTGAACACTAGTGGTAGGGTTATGCCACAAAGCTCTTCCCACTAGTAGGAAAAGCCTCATCAGTGGCGCACCAAAAAGACATTCTGTGGCGCATGGGTGGTGCGCCACAGAATTCTCTCCACAAAAATAAGAATTCTGTGGCGCACCTGCCCATGCGCCATAGAAAGTCTTATTTCTATGGCGCACCGGGCGGTGAGGCGCCACAGAAAGTCTTATTTCTGTGGCGCACCACCGTCGGTGCCACCGAATTTTTTTTAAAATTTCAAAAAAAGTGGCGGCTAGATCTAGATCTGGGCCACCGATTTTTTTTTTAATTTTTCTGGAAGGTCGCCGGAGGTGGGTGGTTGGTTGCGTGGGTGGGATGGATGGGTGGATGGGGTGGGTGGGTGGGTGGGTGGAGGATGAGGCCGGCCGGAGGAGGTGGTGGTGGAATAGGAGGAGGTGGAGGTGGAGGTGGTGGTGGTGGTGGTGGTAGAGGAGGAGGAGGTGGTGGTGGTAGAGGAGGAGGAGGAGGAGGTGGTGGCGGTTGTCGCCGGAGGAGGAGGAGAATGTGGTTGTTGTGGAGGAGGTGTGTGGCGACCCCGGGGGTCGTAGGCTAGACAAACCCAGATCTCCATCTGGCATAAGCCTAACCTAGATCTCTAGGGCCTACAGGGTGAGAATCGGTAACACAACAGTGACTCTACGACTCAAAGAGTAATACAAGCTCATAACTGAGCAAAGAACCAAAGTATTACAAGCAGAGGTCACTGACCTGACAATTCATCAATCAACGGAAGCGAAGTTATGCTATTCTAAATAGCAAGATAGCAAAAGGCCTAAGAGGCCAGGAGCATAACGGCGACGTCCCAGCCCATAGATTCCAGGCTGCCACCTGGGAATCCCAAGCTACTCGTCGATGTCGACCTAGAAACCTTCATTTGTTGGAGCGACTTCGTCTGAAACAAAGCATGCAAAGCTGAGTACAGGGACTCAGCAAGACTTAGTACAACCTTTTAGCAAAGCTGGTATGCGAGGCTTTATGTGGAGCTTATTTTGCGGAAAGCCAGTTTTCCTTTGTAAACAAGAGGGAGCAGAAGCTCGTCTACTCAGAATATTTTAAAAGGGGATAAGAGAGCGATATCTCTAGCTCTACTGATCATCATATTGAATCCACCGAGATCTTCATCATCACCTGAACCTATCACCTAGGATCACCCCTCGACACCCTGAGAAGGGATCCTTATCACACATTGACATCAAGTTTTACGATTAGGTTCATGTTGTCTATGATCACAGAATCCATCACCAAGTCGTCCATAACCGTGGACACGGCTTTTCGAAAAGATTTACCCTGCAGGGGTGTACAACTTTACCCACACGCGCCGACCGACTCTTAGCGCCGTACGTTACACACTTCCTTGGTGTGCCGGCAGAGGGTGGTCGACCAAAACCTTTCCCTTGCTTCGCCTATTCCATGAGTCAATCTAACTGGGGAACTCCGTCATCGTAGGTAGCCATTCTCCGAGGCGGTCCCGGTCATTGTGCGCAGGGGATCCAGTTCAATGCCTACAGCATCCTTCACCCTAGCCACGTCCCTGTATGATGCACCTTTGAAAACCTTTTCCACGCCTTCGCCATGCAGAATGCCAAATGGAACACGCAAACTAATTGACTCATGGGTAAGCTAGGCAAGTTCGGGCCAAGGGGTTCCCATGGGCCCCGTGTGGCTGTACGCTCAGTCTTGGTTCCGAAGGCGAGAACTCAGGTCCTAGTATCGGCGAGAACGAGTCAAATCACCACATCCCCATGTGGCGGCCCATCCAAGCCTTTAAGCATGTTTAATTATCATCACTGATCTTACCACGTCATCCTGTCAAACTAGGTTCATTCGCAGCTCTGATTCATCAACCGGATGGATCAGAATTCGTCAACTAAGCATGGCTAAGCATATTCGATATGACGGCTCTAGCGATGCACACATAGCTCAAACCTAGTCTTGCTGGGAGCAGTGGATCAGAGTATTTTAGGCTACAAGGATGGTAAATGCAACACATAGGATAACTATATCTGCCGATAAAACATATTGGAAAGCGTATGCAATATGTAGGAACCAGAAGTAAAAGCATTTCGAAACCATATATGAACCAGGTTAGGGCTTGCCTTTGTCCCTGACAAACCGATATGGATCTTCGGAGATCCCATGCTTGACTTGTTCGTCGATGGCCAAGTATTGATATGCGTCGTTGTCGATCTTCATCGTCTTGGGCACTTGCTCTATCGATCGCGAAGAAGCAAACACCGGAAAGGTAGAACAACAATCAACACATGGCATTGATGCAATGCACATACAAGGATGATGACATGACATGTTAATTAGGTACTGAAATAACCCTAAGACATCATCAATTTAACTGGGGTTCGACGGGACTAGGGTTAGTAGTTCCGGAACCTCAGAGGGGTTGATTATGTTCTTCTAAAACAACTAGGGTTCAAAGTTGTTTAACAATGCATGATTTTGCTACCAAATTGTAGATCTCATTTTTCTGAAAATTTGGATATATTATACATATTTTTCTGATTTAAAATGAATAAGTTATGAATTTTACAAGTTTTATTCATTTTAAATCATTTCTGAAAATTTGGAAAATAATAAAAACTGACAGACTGGACCCACATGTCATAATTTTAATCATTTCCTAAATATTTACGAAAATAATAAAATCCTGACAAGGGGCCCCACCTGTCAATATATTTTCTATTTAAAGAAATACATAAAAGAATTTACAGAAAATAGGAAAATAAAAAGAGGAAAATGGGGCGGGCCCCACGGCGGTCAACCGCCGGTGGTCAACTGCGGCGGCCGGCGCCGGTGAGCTCGTAGAGGAGGTGCTGGACCGCTCCCCTGGACGCGCGGATGCGCGCGTTCGACGCGCGTCACCGCGGGGAGCAAGAAGAGGGCGGCGCTGCTGCTGTTGGGTCGCCGGAGCTCGGCCGGCGACGAGGACGAGCGGCGGCCGGCGCAGGCGCTCGTGGCGGGGGCTCTACAGGGGAAGGCGGAGTAAGGCGGGAGCACGAGGAGGAGCGGAAGCTCACCGCGGAGCCGTAGGGCTCGTCGGCGAGGGCGGGGGAGGTCGGCACCGCCGACATCGGGCCGGTTGCCGGCGGCCGTCTGCGGGGAAGAAGGGGATGTCCCCGTCGATTGGGGGCATCCCCGGCCGATTCCTTTGGCCGGGAGATGGAGGAGGGCACGGCGGAGCTCCAGGGAACCTCGGCCGGGCGCGGGGTGGCCAGAACGGCGGGGAGAAGCGGCGGCCGGCGAGCTAGGGTTTGGCCTGCGCGCGCAGTGAGCGAGGGAGAGGGGGATGTGAGGGTCCTAGGGTTGCTAGCGGCGGCGGAGGGCACTTATAGGCCACCGGGGGCGGCGGCACACATCTTGGCGCCGGCGTCGATCGGGCGCTCGTGGCTCTGCCACCGAGCTGCATCGGGGGGAGGAAGACGATGGCAAATTTGCCAATACCCCCCTGGGGATTTTCTGGGCTGAGATGGGGTTGAGGGTTGGGCTGCTGCGGGCCACTTTGGGCCGTTTTGGGCTGCGGCGAGAGAGGGAAGGAGAGAAGGAGAGTTGGGCCGAGCCCAGGGAGAGGGAAGAGCTCTCTCTCTTTTCTAAGAACTGTTTTATTTTGAATCCAAATTCTTTTGCATTTTGAAATCTATTTGAAACTTCAAACTTTTGAAATGTTTGAGCAATTGAATTTGAGAGAGATTCAAACCAACATTAGGGTTTTAAAATTCACTTCGATGCATTTTTCTCAGGAAATCATGATGCTCATGAAATGATGCACAAACAACCCTAATCTAGATTTAGCAAAAACAGGGATGTTACAGATCTATCCCCCTTAAAAGAATCTCGTCCCGAGATTCCAAGGTAGGAATAGAGAAGGTAACAAGAACTACACCGGTCTTCAATGATCTTGTCGATACCACGACAGTCTTCCTTATTGAAGAGTTGATCCACGACACCATGAAGAACTCTCTCATTTGCTTTCTTCACTCTAAAGGAAAGAGGGAATGACACTGGACTGTGGATCTTCACAAAGATCGAGTATCTCATGGTCAACTCATGGAAGGAGTGCTTAGTAACAACTCTTGAGCTGACGAACATGAAACACATCAAGGTAACGGAGGAGACGAAAGAAGTTTCAAACTTTGGTAGACAATTGCTCCACGCTTGACAGGATTACGAAGGGACAAGGTAGCGAGGAGTTAAATTGCCTTTGATACCATAACGAGGCACTCTTAGAGAGGGTGACTCGTAGAAGCACGGATGATTATCCAACGAGAGCAACTTTGGATTTCAAAATCATAGTCACTCTTCTGGAAGGATGCATGAAACGATTGTTGCCTACTGACATAGGCACCCCAAATGGGCCTGCCATAGATGGTACCCGGGATTTACTGAAGGCCCACTATCCCAAGAATAAGAAGATTCGGGAGCCCAAGATGTATTAAGGAAAGCTAGAGTTGTAATAGGAAGTATTATTTGTAATCTGGCGGGACGAGTTAGAAACCGTCCCGAACTCTGTAACTTGTACGATACGAAACCCTCGGCTCCACCTCCTATATAAGGGGGAGTCGAGGGACAAAGAAAGGATCGAATCTACTGTCAACATAACCCTAGTTTTCACAATCGCCGAGTACTTTTCGCCTAAACCTTCGAGATCTACTTGCCCTCTACTTCTAGCAAAACCCTAGTCTACAATCTGTAGGCATTGACAAGTTAATCCTTTGTCAATTGGCGCCGTCTGTGGGAATTAGAGGCTGCAAGGATCTGATCTCGATGGCACGTTCAAGATCTTCGACTTCATCAACAGCAAGCAACGCGATGGATCGAGGTAACAAGGGAAAAACTGATCTATTCAATTTTATTCCTCACCCGCCCTCCCGTATGGATGCATGTGCCTATCTGGAGGAGCCCATCGTCATGACGTTCGGAGAATTCCGATTTGGCGTCAACAAGGAAGGATCCTACCGTCTCGAAGTTCCGATCTCGTCGGAATTTTCAACGGTCGATTCCAACTTTTCGTCGAGTGACGAGGAGTTTTCGTCGACATACTTCGTCGACAACAAGGCAAGCGAAAGCTCGCCAAGATCTTCAGCAACACATCCTTCGAGTCATCTGCGGACTCCTTTATAAGCAGCGACTCCGACAGCGTCGACAGCTTCAACTTCATCGACAAATCTGCTGCCATCGGAAAGGTCTTCACCACTCTATATGATGGTGTCACCAGTCCCGACAAAAACCAATGCACAAAATACCATCAGATCTATGTGGTAGAAGGGGCAGGCACATCAGACCCGCCAACATCAGAGGCTTTCGACGAATTGGGAAATCCATACGTCGATCCCGCTGATCTCAGACATGGTCTAGGCACCAAATATCCTGGATCCACAACTCGCGCAAGAGTACAGCTCCCGCAAAGTGCGTGGGATAGGGCTGCGAAAGCCATGGATGGTTCAGAACCCATGACCAACACCGCTACTGCACAAGAACTTCAAGCATATCAATATAGACTTGCTCGAGTAAGCAGAGAGTTGGAAAAACAGACAGCATCCTTGAATAGGAGAAAAGAAGCAGCTTCTGCATCAAGCAGACGCCGGGCAGATTTAAGTCGCCTTTCAGGAAATACAGGAGATAGTCACAGAGAAGCTCGGAGGAGAGCAATGTCTCGACTGCAAAACATACCCGAAGCAGAAAGAGGAAACATAATCCAAAATCTCGACATGTCCTTTATGTCGATCGACGAAAGAGGAAATATCATCCCGAAAACGCCAGAGGCAGGTTACATGGCAACACAAGCATACATCTTGGCGTCCAGACCACCTCCTGGGGACCCGAGAGAACCATTGTTCAATATGGCAATGGCTGGAGTAGGGGTTATGGGAACAGCGTTTGCAACAACGCCTCCCGAAGAAAATCCCAGACAAAATAGTCCACGACCCACTGCAGCAGTTCAAGACCCACCAAGAGCAAGTGGAGCAAGAGACACAGCAGTCCAAGTAAGGGTGGACAGAGCGCGACAAGAAAGGAGGGACCGTCAGTACTCGCCAGAGCTTGCCGACGAAGATATGTGTGGGCTCCCATGCTTTACGAGAAGAGTGCGAAAAACTCGAGTCCCAAAAGGGTTCAAGTTACCCGAGAATTTCAAGAAGTTCGACGGCCTGCAAGATCCCGAGGATTGGCTCGTGGATTATCTCGAGATGGTGAAACTGGTAGGAGGAACCAGAGCAACAGCTATGCAAAGTATCCAAGTTCACCTGAGTGGTGCCGCAAGATCTTGGATAAAGAAACTCCCCTTGAACTCCATCGACAGCTGGGAAACCTTTGAGGACATCTTCGTGAAGAACTTCCGATCCACCTGCAAAAAACCCGCGTCGTTGGAAGAATTACGAGCGTGTCGACAAAAACATGACGAGTCGATGAGAAAATATATACAGCGGTGGAACATTATCAAAAACTCGGCAGAAGACATATCTGACGAGAGGGCAATAGATGCGTTCGTGGCAGGAATCCGACGAGCAGACTTCGTCGAGGACTTGGGGAGAACTAATCCCAAGACAATCTCAGCGTTGATGGAAATCGCTAACAAGTGGGCAGATGGAGAAGACGCAATATACAACAAACGACACAGGTCGCCAGAAGAGGATCGTAGTCGAAACTATCAAAATAGAAGGCGATTTTCTCGCCAGTTCTACAACAACGATGCTCCCGGCCACATATCAGCTGGTTTTCGAGGAAACCCTGGTGGAAATAGTCGAGATGATTATCAAAGGAGCAATGAGCAACAAGGCGACAATAGAGGTGATTTTCGCGGCAACAGACAAAATAGTGGACCAAGAATTCAGAGACCTTACGTGTCTCCCGAAGAGATGATGAATGGTCCGTGTCAAATGCACTTTTACCTCGACAACAATGGAAAGAGACAGTCAGGACATCTCCAGAAAGACTGCCGCAATTTTCAGGCAATGTTGCGAGCCGCAGGAATCGCAAATGCCCAAGCAAATAACAGAAATCCTCGGGAGCCAAGGAGCGAGATTCACCTTCCACCTCCTCCCGCAATAACCGAAGAAAATCGACACCAGCTCAGAATAGCGGCAGCACCACAACCACCCCCATATGTCGATCCCAATTCCAATGGCGCAGTTTTGATGATTCAGAAAGCTAGGCCGTCCAACAGGGCGCAGAAGGTCATATCTCGACAAGTGTTTATGGCAGAGAAGATGCCTCCACCAACAGTCGAGTATCTAAATTGGTCAGGGCAAGACATAGGCTTCACAATCGCGGATCACCCGCAGCAAGTTCCTCGACCAGGACAATCAGCACTTATTCTACCCGCAGTAATTGCTGGGTTCGACGTGTCGCGAGTTTTCATAGATGGCGGCAGCAGTCTAAACCTCATGCAGACACATTGAGGAAGATGAACATATCCCTGGCAAACTTGAAACCAACGACACACGCTTTCACGGGATCACACCAGAGAGCCAAGTTACCCATTGGGCAAGATCAACCTCGACGTTCGTTTGGAACCCGAGAAACTACAGAATAGAGAACCGGAGTTCGAAGTTGTGGATTTCCGTCACAATATCACGCTTTGTTGGGACGACCAGCGTACGCCAGGTTCATGGCAGTGCGCATTATACATATCTGTTGTGGAGGTTGCCTGGGCCTAAGGGACCTATCACAATCAAAGGAAGCTTTGCATGGCCGATAAATGCGACAAAGATTTCCATCGACTGTCAAACTTTCGGGATGCAAGCAGAATATGCGGCACCTAGGCTCACTGATTATGATGCTGCCAGAGGTAGGAAGATCTAAGGAGCCAACTTTCAATATAAATAAAGATTCAAAAGAGGTACAGATCCACCCGACAGATCCAAAGAAAACGACGTCCATTGCTGCAAACATGGATGTCGCATAGAAAGCGCGCTCGTCGAGTTCCTCCGTGAGCACTGGAAAATCTTCGCATGGTGTCCAGCCGACATGCCAGGAGTACCCAGGGAACTTGCCGAGCACCACCTCAATTTGGATCCTCTTGCACGACCAGTAAAGCAACCTTTGCGGCGTTTTTCAGAGCCTAGCCGCAAAGCTATGTTATCAGAAATAGATCGACTCAAAGATGCCGGGTTCATCAGAGAAATATCTACAGAAGCCACATGGGTAGCTAACCCAGTGATGGTGCCGAAGAAACACACAATAGTCCTTCGCATGTGCGTCGACTTTACGTGTCTCAATAAACATTGTCCCAAGGATCACTTCCCCTCCCAAGGATCGGTCAAATCATCGACTCCACGGCAGGATTGTGAACGTCTTTCCTTCCTGGACGCATATTCTGGTTATAACCAGATCAGATGAAAAAGAAGAAGATGAAGCCAAGACAGCGTTCATCACACCTTATGGCGTGTTTTGCTACAAAACAATGCCCTTTGGTCTGAAAAACGCGGGAGCAACATATCAGCGGATGATGCAGAAATGCCTAGCAACACAGATCGGGAAAAATGTACAAGTCTACATCGACGATGTCGTAATAACATCAAAGAAAGGGTCAACGTTGATTGAAGATTTGAAGGAAACCTTCGACAACCTCGACAAGTTCTGCCTCAAGCTGAACCCGACAAAGTGCTCTTTTGGAGTACCCGCAGGAGAACTTCTCGGGTTCTTAGTATCGGCAAGGGGGATTGAAGCTAATCCCGAAAAAATACAGGCCATCGTCACTATGAGAAAGCCAACAAAGTTGAAGGAAATACAACAGTTAACGGGGCGAGTCGCAGCTTTAAGCAGATTCGTCGCCAGGCTAGGAGAAAAGGCTGCCGTTTTATGCGTTGATCAAGCAAGGAGAAAAATTTCAATGGAACGAGGAAGCAGACAGAGCTTTCGAGAATCTCAAGCGAGCAATTTCGACACCGCCGATATTGGTGGCGCCAAAGAGAAAGAACCTCTCCTCTTGTACATTGCAGCTACACCTCAGGTGGTCAGCACGGCCTTAGTGGTCGAAAGGGAAGAAGAAGGCAAGCTTCATGGAGTTCAAAGGCCAGTATATTTCATCAGCGAAGTACTGTCGCCGTCAAAACAGCGGTACCCGCAATATCAAAAGCTAGCATATGGAGTATTCACGACAGCAAGAAAACTGCGGCATTATTTTTCGGCTCACCCGATAATAGTGGTCAATGAAGCTCCCTTATCAAATATACTGAACAATCCAGAGGCTACGGGTCGTGTCTCCCTTTGGGGAATAGAACTTTCCCCTCGGGACATCACGTATGAAAAAGAAAAGCAATAAAGTCACAGGTCTTACCAGATTTCATTGCAGAGTGGATGGAGCTACAAAACACGGGACCCCCAGATTTATCGAGGACTTGGACCATGAACTTCGACGGGTCCAAGAGATTGGAAGGTGCTGGAGCAGGCGTGATATTAGTTTCACCTGAAGGCGACAAGTTGAAGTATGTTCTGCGGATGACGTTCCCAAACGCATCTAACAATGAAGCAGAATATGAAGCTCTCATACACGGGATGAAGATGGCGAAAGCTTGCGGTGCAACCCGACTGAAAATTTTTGGCGACTCACAGTTGGTAGTTCAGCAAGTAATGAACCAATGCGACGCAGACGAAAGTATGATAGCATACAAGGAGGTGTACAATGAGCTGGAGAAGCTATTCGATGGTTGTGAAGTAAACCACATCAGCAGGATGAGCAACGATGAAGCCGACGTTCTCGCAAACATCGGGTCACAATGCCTCGCAATCCCTCCAGGTGTGTTCTGGGAAGAGATTAGCGAGAGATCAACAAAACCAGCAAAAATAAAGGAGAAAAAAGAGAAACCTTCGAGTATCACCAAAAACATAGCAGAAGAAGAAGAAGAAGAGCAAGAGCTAGTCATGATGGTGCAAGTCCCTTGGATGCAGGCTTACATATCCTATATCCTAAGGAAAACGTTACCCGATGATCCAGTTGAAGCAAGGCGAATAATTAGGCGATCAAAAGCTTTCACTGTGGTAAAAGGGGAGCTGTACAAACGCAGTATCTCGGGTGTGCTACAACGGTGTGTTACACCCGAAGAAGGAAGGATCATCCTAAAGGACGTGCATGAAGGAATATGTGGGCACCACGCGAGTAGCGAGCTATCGCGGCTAAGGTTTTCAGAGCAGGATTTTATTGGCTAACAGCAATCGAGGATGCGAAGGAAATAGTGCGAACTTGCGATGCGTGCCAAAGATTTGCGGCAAGACCTCACTCTCCTGCCGCAGAACTTATGCCAATCCCATTGTCTTGGCCCTTTGCTCAATGGGGTCTCGACATGGTAGGGAAATTACACAAAGCTTCGCCAGGAGGTTATGAGTATATGCTTGTTGCTGTCGACAAGTTTACAAAATGGATCGAAGCAAAGCCAATAAATTCACCGGACGGCGCGTCAGCGATTAAGTTCGTGAAAAGCATCGTCTTCAGATTTGGAGTTCCTCACAGTATTGTGACAGACAACGGCAGCAATTTCACGTCCAAGGAGTTCAAAGCATACTGCGCAGAAGTGGGCATCAAATTGAGTTTTGCGTCTGTCGCGCATCCTCAGACCAATGGACAAGTCGAGAAGGCCAATGGCATCATCTGCAATGGCATCAAGAAACGTCTGCTAGGCCCATTGGAAAAAGCCCGGCATACTTGGCCGGAGGAGTTACAAAGTGTGTTGTGGAGTATCCGAACAACACCAAATACGGCGACACAGGAAACACCGTTCTTTCTGATCCACGGAGCCGAAGCAGTCTTGCCGATAGAAATAGAGCACGATTCTCCAAGAGTCACAGAATATGATGAAGGAACATCGACAAAAGCTTTGGAGGATGATGTCGATGCACTCGATGAAGCTCGAGACGAAGTCCTGTCAAGAGTCGCCAAATATCAGCAGGACCTGAAAAACTATCACATCGACGATTGCGGCCAAGGTATTTTCAAGTTGGTGACTTAGTTCTGCGGCTCAACCAAAAAAGTCACGAAAAACTCGAATCACCATGGCTTGGACCCTACATCGTCACAGAAGTAATCGAAGGAGGAGCATACAGAATCAAAGACAAGAAGACAGGGATTGACGAGCCAAATCCCTGGAATGTGGCACAGCTCAGGCGTTTCTACGCCTAGGTGTCGAAAATATAGTCCTTTGTAAATCTTCAATGTACTGAAACGCCCACGAGTTTTCAGACGCACTCTTTTCCTTTTTCGGGGCACCGAGTGGGGCCGGGAAAGGTTTTTAATGAGGCGGGCTCGTGGTGCTGCAATATAATAAAGATAGTGGAATTATATATCTTCTTCTCGACAAGATCAGGGGTTTTCCCCTACATGATACAATATATATATAAACACAGTGTCGACAAACGCAAAAGAAGCATATTGCCTTGGTAAACATACCTCGCAAAAATAAAAAGAGATACAGACAAAATAGTGATCAACAAAAGACTCGGGGGCTTACACCCACAAAAATAGTATACAGTGTATATTATCTTGCCTTGGGACAACCTCGCATGATATTAAACAAAAGACACTGCAATCAAAACGCCCGGGAGCTTGGCGATAAAAATAAAATACAATGACTTTACAATATAGCTCGTCTATACAGGATACAAAGTTCGGAATAAATGTCAAGGATTTCCCAATATATTATCTATGGTTAAGCGCTCGTTATTTACAGCGCGAGTACTATGCTCAGCATAGCTACCCTTCACGAAGAATTCGGAATCCATCCGAAGAAGTTCATCCATCATATCTTCAGCAACAGGAGTAACTATGTCATCATATTTGCCGAAGTTCCTCTTCCTCTTCGACATCTTCTCCAGGCACTTTGGGACAATTTGCCCTACATCTAACTTCGGGTAGCAAATCTTTATCATGATCATCGCAAACCTTGCACCAGCAGCTAGTTGGGCTCGTACAAAGCCGTGGATGCGAGGAGCATCTCGAAATTTGTCCATCAATGCAGGAAGGGTTTCTGGCATCTTATTGCGAGGAAACATGGTACCATACACCAGAGACAAAGTTCTTGTACAGAAGTCAAGATATTCGCGAACCTGAAGTGCACGATCTTGAAATCTCACGATTTGGCGGGTCCGCTCAGGTGTACCCCAAAAAGTCGATCCGTGCTCATGTGCAAGCCGAAGGAGAACATTGGAACGAGCCTCGACACGTTCATCTTCAGTTATAGGATCCAAAAAAGCACCTATGGTTTCATAAAACAATTCAGTGGGCAATGAGGAGGCAAGCAGCAAAGGAAAACGAAGAAGCAAGATAAAGACAATGAAACTTACCCGCCATATCCAAACTAGCATCTGTTAGCAGCTGCAGCATAGAATTCTCTCGAGATGCAGCCGCGTCAGCTTCAGCAACAGCAGAGTCCTTTTCAGCAATGGCAGTTTGTGCCTGTTGGAGTGCAATTTCTTCGGCTTCAGATGACTTACGAGCTTTCTCCATCAGCACAAGTGATTGCTTCTTCACGAACTGCAGTTGGTGTCGAAGTTCGTCTAACTCTTGCGGCAAGGAATCCTCGGCAGACGAAGCATCAGCAGGAGTTCTCCTTGGGGGAGAAGGCAAAATATTGGAAGAACCAGGAGCTGGCGTATAATTGTCAAAAATTAACTGGAAAAAGAAATATTTCGACATCAATCACTGAGCAAAAGATAGATTTTCATTCATCTCCATAATATATACATGTCTATTACAAAAGAAGGACCTTCTAGAGGGATACTGAAATAGTTCTCGCCAATAACACTACGGCGACAAAGCCAAAAGAAAGAGGAATGCTAAAAAAGAAAAAGCAGAGGCATTCAACTAGACCTCCGGCTTTGATGAGCTAGGAGTCGAAGATGGCTTGATCCCGATATAAGCCAGGATTTTCCTCGTGTTGGGCTTAGCTGCCTTGATCAAAGACCTCCACCTTGACTGTTCTATCTGATCAGTGTCGCCAACTTTCGACCAATCGATAGACTGTTGGCTGTGAGCAACCAAGGCGACAGTATTCTCCACGGCAATCTTCATATTCTCATGGCGCACCCTTAACCCAAGATCTTCAGACGGATTGAAACACTTGGCGAGGTCAAGGAAAGTTGCGGGTTCCTCTTTCTTTGGGAAGAAATAAGGAAAAAGCCGCGACAACCCCGCTTTAGCCTGATCAATGCCTCCGCGTGCCTCTGATCCATGAACTTCAAGGAGTGAAAGGGCGTCAAGAAGAGCATCATTGGCGGGTTCATCAAGTTGAAATTCTTGAGCTGTTCTAGCTGTCAAGAAAGAAAAATTGAGCAACAAACGAGTGCAGAGAAGAAAATACAAGAGAATAATGAGTGGTACTTACCTACGAAGCGGCGACTCTGCGTCGTTAAACGCTTACGGATCGCCTCCTCGCGAGCAGACTGGGCGGCTATGTGATCGCTCAGGGAAGTTTCAGCGGTGTGAAGCCTCTTTCTAAGGTCTTCGACACCAGCAGCGTCAGCCTTGGCTTTATCAGCCTCTGCTCGCGCATCAATAGCATCTGACTCAGCCTTTTTGCGAGCCTTTTCACTTTGCTCTAATTGCTGAGCAAGTGTATTGGCACGATCATTGGCTTCCGCCAGTTTTTCTACAATGGAAGATAAATATAGTTACAAATCTCGACAACAAAGAAGGAACAAAAGAACAGAGGCAAAAAGAAGGAGCAGAGCATTACCTTCAGCTTTATTCGCATATTCACGGTACCCAACAAATTGGGCACCGATGCGAAGAAGATCCTTGATCACAGGCTGTTAACCAAAAAGAGAAAACAAAGAGAAAATGGGGGTATGAGAAAAATATGGTGATGCACAGAAGCAAACAGAGAAAACATAGACACTGACAAAAAAGTAAAGAACTTACATCTTCCATGAGAAGGTTCGAAGAACTACTCAATTGGAGAGTAGGCTCCGAGACAATCTCCGTCCTTGCCCTTTTCGGTGAAGGGGCTCGGGGGCTCGAAGGAGGAGTAGAAGCGCCGATGTTTTGTTGAGGAGGCGAGGATTCCTCTCCTTCAACTCGTGGCTCTGAAATAACTAGGGTATGTGACATACTCGTTCGAGCAGCCACATCCAAAGCTGGCGTTTCCTCGTCATCATCACTATTGCAAAAGGGTGGCAGTGTAAAAAGCAAGGCAAGCAAAAATTCTTCGAATAGAAAAATAAAAGAGGGAACTTACGAACTGATGATACTCGCAAGATATGGGTCATAAGCTGCCTTTTGCGGTAAAGGAGCAGCTTCTTCGGGTTTAGAAGTCCCGGAATCTTCGACATCACCCCTCTTCCTTTTGTTCTTTGGAGAATCAGCAGGAGGAGGAGACTGGGCCGATGTAGTGTCTTCAGAAGCAGCATCTTTTTCAGCAGATCCCGCAGATTTTCGAGAATCTGCGGGTTCATTCACAAAAGAGGAGGCCTCTTGGTTATCATTAGAGATAACGGCCCTTTCTTCGACTTCCCCACCTTCAGGAAGAGGAGGAAGTGAAACAAGATTTGGATGATTCTGTCCAAAAAGAGGGAAGGATATCAGAACGAAGCAAACAATGCAAAAAAGCAAGGCAGTAAAAAATTGCGCGACAATGTTTACCTTAGGAAGCGCATGGGTGGCGCTGTATGGTTTTACGCGACAAGAAGAAGGGATGGCATCTTTTTTGCTGAGGGAGGTGATTTTTCGGACAAGCCTCTCCAGGTCCTTGACTTCCAAATCCACCGACAGCCGATCCACGTCTTCGTTGCCAGTATATTTCCAGAGAGGGAATTTGCGAGCTTGAAGAGGCTGAACTCTACTCTTAAGGAAATACACTATAATCTGGATACCTGACAATTCTTTGCCGCGAGTATTTTGCAACTCATGGATGCGAGCCATCAGGGATTCAGTCGAAGTTCTTTCTTCCTCGGTAGCCTCTGCATCCCAGGAACGGCGACGAAGAATTTTCTCGGCACCGTCAAAAGGAGGAATATTATCCTCGAGGCAGCCATCGTTTTCTTCGCGAATGTATAGCCACCTCTTGCGCCAACCTTGAACGGAATCAGGGAGCTTGACGTCGAAGTAATCAGCAGTGGAGCGAATAGAAATAACAACGCCGCCTATATTATAGGCGACATTGGGAGAGCCATTGCGGCGACAGAAGAAAATGCGCTTCCAAAGCGCCCAATTGGGTGAGACGCCAAGGAAGGCTTCACAAAGCGTGATGAAAATAGAAATGTGGAGGATTGAGTTTGGCGTGAGGTGGTGAAGCTGGAGACCGTAGACATAGAGTAATCCACGGAGGAAAGGATGGATGGGGGTGGATAAACCACGGATGAGATGGTCGACAAAACTTACCCGGTACCCCATTGGAGGGGCTGGGTAGCTTTCTTCACTGGGGAAGCAAACCGCTTTGGGCTTCGTGGTGATTCCCAGTTTCTTCAGGAGGTTCAGGTCTTGGTTTGTGATCTTGGACCTCTCCCACTCCGCAGTTCCTAGATCCGCGGCGGCCATGGAAGAATCAGGAGTGTTGTGCCTGGTTAAGCGACGCGGTGGCATCAACAATGGCAATGGCGAGCAGCAGCGAAGAGAAGAGCTTTGGCAGCAGTGGAGCGCAAGGGGAGATTTTGCAGAGGAGAGCAGAGAACGGCGCGAGCGGAAGTGCTCGAGGAAGAAGAAGGAGATCTTATATAGAGGTGCGGTGAAGCGACGGAACCGTTGGATGAAGAAAGAATGCAGGAGATGATTACCACGTGGCAACGAGGGCAAATTAGTATTTCAACATTGACGAGGTTACAGAACGTGCGCCAGGAAAAGCGGAGGACGTGTGTCCCCCACTTGCACGACGTGTCAACGTGGTGGGAACATTGGACCCACAAGGCAGAAACAAAAATCCAATTATTGACAGAGATGAAGAGAATTTGACAAGGGAAAATATGTCGACAAGAAAAATAAAAAGAGAATGGCGACAGGATTAAATATTCGAATACTCTTGGAGCCTTTGATCAAAAACAAGTTTTTGCTCAAATGCTCGGGGGCTACTCTGGAAAAATAGAAAATTTCGAGTATGACAATATAGAAATGGCGAGAGCCTATGACCAAATCCAAGAATTTGTTCATAGCCTCGGGGGCTACTCCCATCGGGAGCGCTCGCGCACCCGATAAATATGAAAATATCGAAAAGGATCATAAAAATAGCGGCAAAGGATGTTAATCTGTGGAGCCTACACCCAAGCACAAGTTCTTGGCTGTAGCCTCGGGGGCTACTCCCATCGGGAACGCTGTTCGCGTGCCCGATGAATTTGATCAGAAATAGAGAAAAAGAAGTGAGTATATTTCGAGTTACGCAAATAACTCTACATATACTCCCATCGGGAAGACAAAATAAAGTCATCTGATATGACTCAATAAAATGTGCTATTCCAAAGGCGAAAAGCACTCGACAATATATTCTCAGAACGCCAAAAGTTGCGATCAATTTCTGAATGCCGCAAATTTGCGAAGGTAAGACCCCAGATCCGTTCTGCTGGGCGTGGCATCGCCAAAGACTGCGCTCTGCTACTTTTATCCGTATCAACAGATACGAAGAAAAATCCTAACGGACGCGTTAGGTACCCGATAAATTTGACTGGGACTTGACAGAATGGTAAGACCTTAAGCGGCACCTGTCGAAGTTGGTTTTTGCGGATTGCCACTAGAGCAGTTAACTAGTACCTGATCCGTCAGATGAACTAGCCCCAACTACCATTATCCCTGTACAACATAGAATTTTATGTGGAGTATAAATAACAGCTCTCGAACAAAAATAAACGGGAGAGATTTTCCCTGACTCTGCGATTCAAGCAAAATCTCGGGGGCTACTGACATAGGCACCCCAAATGGGCCTGCCATAGATGGTACCCGGGATTTACTGAAGGCCCACTATCCCAAGAATAAGAAGATTCGGGAGCCCAAGATGTATTAAGGAAAGCTAGAGTTGTAATAGGAAGTATTATTTGTAATCTGGCGGGACGAGTTAGAAACCGTCCCGAACTCTGTAACTTGTACGATACGAAACCCTCGGCTCCACCTCCTATATAAGGGGGAGTCGAGGGACAAAGAAAGGATCGAATCTACTAACCCTAGTTTTCATAATCGCCGAGTACTTTTCGCCTAAACCTTCGAGATCTACTTGCCCTCTACTTCTAGCAAAACCCTAGTCTACAATCTGTAGGCATTGACAAGTTAATCCTTTGTCACCTACTAAAAAGGCTAGGGCCCTGGATGACTGACGAATTCACACAACGTGTGAATTGAGTAGAACTTCAGGTACTAACCAAAGGAAGGGAAAGAGCACTGGCTACTGAAGGGCCGAGGTTTATGATATTACTTCATGCTAATTGAACGAATAGCCAACGGAGATTTGGCATCCTAAGAAAAGATACTTCTCCCAGGATTTGAACTTTGAGTAGGATAAGAGGATTGTCATTCGGTTAAAGCTTGCTCAGAAGTACTGGGGTCACATAAGGCTGACGAATTCACACAACGTGTGAATTAAAGAGAACTTCAAGTAAAAAAACCAAATGAAGGGGAAAAACATTGTCGGACGACTTAGCAAGGATCATCGGGGAGTGAATTTTCTCCTGATGGAGTTGTGTTCACGGGAGAAATGGTTTCGAAGGATTGACCGAGATACATTTAGAAACTCTGCTTCTAATGTTCTCCTTGATGTTCTAGACACCAATATTAGGCTATTGACAAGCCTTCAATATGTCATCAAGTGAAGGTCGAACTTAGGAATTGAAAAGACAACATAAGGGCAACTCCTAGAATAAGTCGCACAAGATCCTTATGGAGAGTGGTTATTCTTGTTATTTCAAGAGATTATGGCATTTGGGTCTTCCGACTGATTGTGTTAACCACGACAACAATCTTGCCGGATTTACAAAAGACCTATGTCATGAATCCTTGAGAAACACCAACCATCATTGCCGCTTGAGATTCGGCTTAGGTTAGGTGTAAAGATACTTTAGATTCAACATGTTCATACGGAAATTTGCAACATTTACCACCAAGGTAAAGCTGTTAGATTCTCAAGTAATGGACTACAATATCAAACTCTAAAGGATTTGAGCTAGATTGCGGAAACCATGTGGTTGCACCTGCCAAAGGCAATTGCGTGCACATGAATTTCTTGCAATGTAACACAATTGAGTCCTGGTGGGGACATAAAAGAAGGTATTGAAGCTATTAAGCTTCTTCTCTTTCTTGAACAAACTATCCAGTGGCTTAGTGTGCATATATGAAGTCTTCAAGCAATTGGAGGTAAGAACCTTCCACTCAAGAACATTCCGCACATGCCTGACTGACTTGCGATGATTCTCGAGGAAAGAAAAGGGAACTCTACTCAGATCCACGGCGACATCTTTCAGCAAATGCACGTGAACTAGAGAAGGTGACTTCTAACATCCAGAACACATACTTTGTGATAACACAAAGATGGTTCTTAAAAGTTTCCAACATTAATGCCAACTGTTCAATATGAACCTCTTTAGACATGGAGGAAATAAGAATGTCATTGATGGGCTCAACAACAACTTATCAAGATACTCCAATGAGAGAACCATATGTTGCATGAACAAGGCAAAATTATTGTTCAGACCAAAGGACACGAAGATGTACTCAGGCTAAACACCATGAGTATAAACATCATCAAGATAGTCCTTGGAACTGAATTTGATTTGACGATAGCCCAAGCTCAAATCAAAGATTTGGGAAGATAGCATATCCATAAAGGAGATACTTCATTACTTCAACACGTACAAAACTAGACATCCCTTTAAAAAGGAACAAGTATGATAGAGCTTTTGTCTTTCAACTCTCCAAGTTGTTGTTTAAGCTCAATCAACTAGTCCAGGTATCTAGTATGGTTTTCTTGGAGAAAGAGTGATTCAGAGAACCAGCTAACTCACGAACTTGACAACACGATCATGTGGTAACATGATTATACTTCTAGAAAGACATCCAGAATATCACGAACCACCGATATATCACTGAGTTCGAGAGGGAAACTTGCTTTACAAAGCAGCTGATGTGGTCTTGAGAGCTTTGGCATGAACCTAACTCTTTGATCGAAGAAGGTGTGTCTAGATAACAGATTAGGGAACACAGTCAAACTTGGCTTAGTGATTGGCGAACCAACCATGCTAAGGATGACACAAATGTCCTTGGATTACAAAGCAATAAGAATTACTTAGAATCTCGGATGGTCACATCAATACAAACACCCCAACATTCCCAAGCACAGATAGCTCAGGGGAAGGGCGAGTATTGATATGCGAGAGCATTACTTCATCAATAAGGTCATGAGACTTAGCACGACCTATAGATATAAAAGAGTGTGATACTCTAAGGTAGAACAGAACGTAAGGTGCATAAACCTCATATTCTGCGGATCACAACACTTTGACCGAGTCCTAGAAATGGACGAGGTACTGGAGTTTGTTTCTCCTGACATCTCGAAGTGAAATGTCTTGGAAGACCACAGGAGTAACATGCACTAGAAGAACCAATGCACATTAACTACTTGGCTGCTATCTAGCAAACAAAGGTCGAAAAGTAACTGAAGAGGAGGAACATGATCAAAATTAGAAATCTTGAGATATAGATGCATAAGATAGCACTCTTGCGAAACTCATGCTGAAAAGGGAGGTGTGAAAGAGATACGAACATAGATGTGAGACTCAGAAAGAGCACTCCTGTCATGATCCATTTGGTTCCATGAAAGAACCTATGCCATAGCTAATGGTAGAGTAAGATCCTTTATTGCCGCAATTCAACACGACAATAACCACAAGCTTGAAGGCTAGATGATTTTGAAGTTAACCATCCTGATGTATGGTTTGACCCTGGACAACAGGGGTCAATGGAATGGATCTTGGGTTAAAGGTCAGCATCATGTACTGAGGTTCAAACTAAGAGAACCCAGCACAATCCGGGACCTTCGGTTCAAGTCCAAGGGTTAAACACACAGATAAAAGAGTAACTACTAACTAAGTGACACAAAGGGAACTATGAGGTAGTAATCACAAGGTAACTTTCAAGAAGCCATACCTAGCTTCAGAAGTATCCAATAAAAAGGAAAGGAGGCATCCAAGGTGAAAGGAAACCTTGAGGCCTAGAACAGAATGATGTGGAACCCACAAAATAGAGAGATTATGATGGAAGGAAATCTCACTATTGAAACGAAACATAGAGATAACAAAGAACACACAAGAGTTTAGAGAACTCAACACTAGGTCAACTGGTTAAGGAACGACCTGCTCTTGGAGCACCTAAGTTTTGAAAGACCAGAAGAGATATTAAAACTTTTTCAAATCAACACAAGGTAAGGTGTGACTTTGAAATAGAGCGATACCAGATAAGGAGTAAAAAGAATCCTAATCAGATTTTCGCAAATACTTTTAGTTTTCAAATAGTTTTCACAAGCACTAGACTCAACATCGACCAATAGAAAGGGCTTCCTACAGGCAGTCCTGCTCTGATACCAAAACCTGTGGCGACCCCGGGGGTCGTAGGCTAGACAAACCCAGATCTCCATCTGGCATAAGCCTAACCTAGATCTCTAGGGCCTACAGGGTGAGAATCGGTAACACAACAGTGACTCTACGACTCAAAGAGTAATACAAGCTCATAACTGAGCAAAGAACCAAAGTATTACAAGCAGAGGTCACTGACCTGAAAATTCATCAATCAACGGAAGCGAAGTTATGCTATTCTAAATAGCAAGATAGCAAAAGGCCTAAGAGGCCAGGAGCATAACGGCGACGTCCCAGCCCATAGATTCCAGGCTGCCACCTGGGAATCCCAAGCTACTCGTCGATGTCGACCTAGAAACCTTCATCTGTTGGAGTGACTTCGTCTGAAACAAAGCATGCAAAGCTGAGTACAGGGACTCAGCAAGACTTAGTACAACCTTTTAGCAAAGCTGGTATGCGAGGCTTTATGTGGAGCTTATTTTGCGGAAAGCCAGTTTTCCTTTGTAAACAAGAGGGAGCAGAAGCTCGTCTTCTCAGAATATTTTAAAGGGGATAAGAGAGCGATATCTCTAGCTCTACTGATCATCATATTGAATCCACCGAGATCTTCATCATCACCTGAACCTATCACCTAGGATCACCCCTCGACACCCTGAGAAGGGATCCTTATCACACATTGACATCAAGTTTTACGATTAGGTTCATGTTGTCTATGATCACAGAATCCATCACCAAGTCGTCCATAACCGTGGACACGGCTTTTCGAAAAGATTTACCCTGCAGGGGTGTACAACTTTACCCACACGCGCCGACCGACTCTTAGCGCCGTACGTTACACACTTCCTTGGTGTGCCGGCAGAGGGTGGTCGACCAAAACCTTTCCCTTGCTTCGCCTATTCCATGAGTCAATCTAACTGGGGAACTCCGTCATCGTAGGTAGCCATTCTCCGAGGCGGTCCCGGTCATTGTGCGCAGGGGATCCAGTTCAATGCCTACAGCATCCTTCACCCTAGCCACGTCCCTGTATGATGCACCTTTGAAAACCTTTTCCACGCCTTCGCCATGCAGAATGCCAAATGGAACACGCAAACTAATTGACTCATGGGTAAGCTAGGCAAGTTCGGGCCAAGGGGTTCCCATGGGCCCCGTGTGGCTGTACGCTCAGTCTTGGTTCCGAAGGCGAGAACTCAGGTCCTAGTATCGGCGAGAACGAGTCAAATCACCACATCCCCATGTGGCGGCCCATCCAAGCCTTTAAGCATGTTTAATTATCATCACTGATCTTACCACGTCATCCTGTCAAACTAGGTTCATTCGCAGCTCTGATTCATCAACCGGATGGATCAGATTCGTCAACTAAGCATGGCTAAGCATATTCGATATGACGGCTCTAGCGATGCACACATAGCTCAAACCTAGTCTTGCTGGGAGCAGTGGATCAGAGTATTTTAGGCTACAAGGATGGTAAATGCAACACATACAAGGATGGTAAATGCAACACATAGGATAACTATATCTGCCGATAAAACTTATTGGAAAGCGTATGCAATATGTAGGAACCAGAAGTAAAAGCATTTCGAAACCATATATGAACCAGGTTAGGGCTTGCCTTTGTCCCTGACAAACCGATATGGATCTTCGGAGATCCCATGCTTGACTTGTTCGTCGATGGCCAAGTATTGATATGCGTCGTTGTCGATCTTCATCGTCTTGGGCACTTGCTCTATCGATCGCGAAGAAGCAAACACCGGAAAGGTAGAACAACAATCAACACATGGCATTGATGCAATGCACATACAAGGATGATGACATGACATGTTAATTAGGTACTGAAATAACCCTAAGACATCATCAATTTAACTGGGGTTCGACGGGACTAGGGTTAGTAGTTCCGGAACCTCAGAGGGGTTGATTATGTTCTTCTAAAACAACTAGGGTTCAAAGTTGTTTAACAATGCATGATTTTGCTACCAAATTGTAGATCTCATTTTTCTGAAAATTTGGATATATTATACATATTTTTCTGATTTAAAATGAATAAGTTATGAATTTTACAAGTTTTATTCATTTTAAATCATTTCTGAAAATTCTGGAAAATAATAAAAACCTGACAGACTGGACCCACATGTCATAGTTTTAATCATTTCCTAAATATTTACGAAAATAATAAAATCCTTGGGCCCCACCTGTCAATATATTTTCTATTTAAAGAAATACATAAAAGAATTTACAGAAAATAGGAAAATAAAAAAAGGAAAATGGGGCGGGCCCCACGGCGGTCAACCGCCGGTGGTCAACTCCGGCGGCCGGCGCCGGTGAGCTCGTAGAGGAGGTGCTGGACCGCTCCCCTGGACGCGCGGATGCGCGCGTTCGACGCGCGTGACCGCGGGGAGCCAGAAGAGGGCGGCGCTTTGCTGTTGGGTCGCGGAGCTCGGCGGCGACGAGGACGAGCGGCGGCGCGCAGCGCTCAGGGGGGAGGGGAGGCGAGGGGCACGAGGAGGACGGGCTCACCGCGGCCGTAGGGCTCGTCGGCGAGGGCGGGGGAGGTCGGCACCGCCGACATCGGGCCGGTTGCCGGCGGCCGTCTCGGGGAAGAAGGGGATGTCCCCGTCGATTGGGGGCATCCCCGGCCCGGGAGGCGAAGATGGAGGCGGCTCAGGGAACTCGGCCGGGCTCGGGGTGGCCGGAACGGCGGGGAGGCGGCGGCCGCGAGCTAGGGTTTGGCCTGCGCGTGAGCGAGGGAGAGGGGGATGTGAGGGTCCTAGGGTTGCTGGCGGCGGCGGAGGGCACTTATAGGCCACCGGGGGCGGCGGCACACATCTTGGCGCCGGCGTCGATCGGGCGCTCGTGGCTCTGCCACCGAGCTGCATCGGGGGGAGGAAGACGATGGCAAATTTGCCAATACCCCCCTGGGGATTTTCTGGGCTGAGATGGGGTTGAGGGTTGGGCTGCTGCTGGGCCACTTTGGGCCGTTTTGGGCTGCGGCCAGAGAGAGGGAAGGAGAGAAGGAGAGTTGGGCCGAGCCCAGGGAGAGGGAAGAGAGCTCTCTCTCTTTTTCTAAGAACTGTTTTATTTTGAATCCAAATTCTTTTGCATTTTGAAATCTATTTGAAACTTCAAACTTTTGAAATGTTTGAGCAATTGAATTTGAGAGAGATTCAAACCAACATTAGGGTTTTCAAAATTCACTTCGATGCATTTTTCTCAGGAAATCATGATGCTCATGAAATGATGCACAAACAACCCTAATCTAGGTTTAGCAAAAATAGGGATGTTACAAGGTGGTCGCCGGAGGAAGAGGAGAAGGTGGTTGTTGTGGAGGAGGTGGTCGCCGGAGGAGGTGTTGGTCGTGGTCGCCGGTGGAGGTCGCCGGAGTTGGTCGCCGGTGGAGGAGAGGAGAGAGGAGAAGTGGAGAAGTGGAGGAGAGGAAGAGAAGAGGAAGAGAAGAGGAATAGAGGAGGAGAAGAGGAGAAGTGGAGAAGGGGAGAAGTGGAGAAGGGGAGAAATGGAGGAGAGAAGGAGAAGTGGGCGCCAGAAATTTCAAATTTCGGACGTTAATTCTGTGGTGCATGGGCACTTGGTGCGCCACATAATTTTTTTTTCTTTTTTGAATTTTGCAGCAAAAAAACTTTAACTGCCTGTAACTTTTAACTCTTTTCGAATGTGGAGATTCTAAAAATTGTCCAACAAGCCCGGGTGAATTCGGATGTAGATTTTTCGTGGGAATATTTTGATATATTATGCGTTTTTTTCGAGTTCGTATGCAACCAGAAATCTAGTTTGATGATTTTCCCACGCAATTTTGCAAAAAAAGTCGAAATTCATGTTTGTTAGTTCTCAGTGGTAAAAGATGACATAATACATGGGCATCTTGAAGGAATTTATTTTTTGAAATTTTTATCTATTTCTTTTATTTTTTACAGAAGTAAAAAAGGCGATCCACTGAGGGGGGGGGTGGGGTTGCGTGGGGAGCCAAAAAAAACTTCTGTGGCGCATGGAACTCATGTGCGCCACAGAAATGTGTAGTTTCTGTGGCGCACCATCCCATGTGCGCCACAGAAAGTCTTAATTTAGTGGCGCACCAGGACCAGTGCGCCACAGAATGTCTTATTTCTGTGGCGCACGTGGTCCTGTGCTGACATAGGCATCCCCAATGGGCCTGCCAAAGATGGTACCCGGGGTTTACTGAAGGCCCGGGACTCGAATAAGAAGATTCGGAAGCCCATTTAGTGTTAAGGAAAGATAGATTGTATTAGGAAATATAGAGACTTGTAATCTTACGGGTTGGGTACGAAACCCTCCCGAACTCTGTAACTTGTGTATTACGAAACCCTCGGCTCCACCCTCTATATAATGGGGAGTCGAGGGAAGAAAAAAGGATCGAATCTATTGTCAACAGAACCCTAGTTTTCATAATCAGCGAGTACTTTTCGGCTGAAACCTTCGAGATCTACTTGCCCTCTACTTCCAGCAAAACCCTAGTCTACAATCGTAGGCATTGACAAGTTAATCCTTTGTCAATTGGCGCCGTCTGTGGGAACTAGAGGTTGCAAGGAGCTGATCTCGATGGCATGTCCAGAATCGTCGACTTTGTCGGTGGCTAGCAATGCGATGGATCGAGGTAAGACTAGCCACAATGGGAGTATCATAGGTAGTATCATGCATGCCATGTAGGCAAAAATCTGATGTGGCACATCAATTAATAAAGAGAGAGATGAGAGTAGTATCATAGGTAGATACCGTATCATAGCATGTAAAACTAGAAATTTTAGTGGAAAACACATCATGTACACATATTTGCATTGAGATTCTACAAAACATTAAATATGATGAAACTATGATACCAATTCATGATACTATGCATTGTAGATGTTGTATCATAAACTAATATCATATGTATAATACTAGTCTATGATACTTCCCATTGTGACTAGTCTAAACGGGAAAAAACTAATCTAGTCGATTTTATTCCTCACCCGCCCTCCCGTATGGATGCATGTGCCTATCTGGAGGAGCCCATCGTCATGACGTTCGGAGAATTCCGATTTGGCGTCAACAAAGAAGGATCATATCGTCTCGAAGTTCCGATCTCGTCGGAATTTTCAGCGATCGATTCTGATATTTCATCGAGTGATGAGGAGTTTTCGTCGCCATGCTTCATCGACACTAAGGCAAGCGGAAAGCTCGTCAAGATCTTCAGCGACACATCTTTCGAGTCGTCTGCGGACTCTTTTATAAGCAGCGATTCCGACAGCGTCGACAGCTTCAACTTCATCGACAAATCTGCTGCCATCGGAAAGGTCTTCACCAATCTCTATGATGGTGTCACCAATCCCGACAAAAATCAATACTCAAAATATCATCAAATCTGTGCAATTGAAGAGGCAAGTCGAGCAGAACCAGAGACGTCAGAGGCTTTCGATGATTTGGGAAATCCATACGTCGATCCCGCTGATCTCAGAAGAGGCCTAGGCACTAAATATGTCGGGTCTACACCTCGCGACAGAGTTCAACTCCCGCAAGCAGCGTGGGATAGGGCCGCAAGAGTCATGGATGGTTCAGAACCAATGACTACCACTGCTACTGCACAAGAATTACAAGCCTATCAATATAGACTTGCTCGTGTGAGTAGGGAGCTGGAAAAGAGACAACATCCCTGAATAGAAGAAAAGAGGCAGCTTCCGCGTCAAGCGGCGTCGAGCGAGCTCAGTCGACAATCAGGAACTTGGCGACAGTCACGAGACGCTCGGACAGAGCAAGATCTCGGCTGCAGAATATACCGAAGAAGAGAGAGGAAACATAATTCAAAATCTCGACATGTCCTTCATGACGATTGATACAAGGGGAAATATCATCCCGAAAACGCCAGAAGCTGGATACATGGCAACGCAAGCTTACATCCTCGCGTCCAGACCACCCCTGGGGACCCGAGAGAAGCATTGTTTAATATTGCAATGGCTGGAGTTGGAGTTATGGGAACAACGTTCACAGCCACGCCTCCCGAAGGAACTCCTAGGCAAAATAGTCCACGACCCACGACAGCAGTGGAAGATCCCCCCAGGACAAGTGGAGCAAGAGATACAGCAGCTCAAGTAAGGGTGGATAGAGCGCGACAATAAAGAAGAGAACGTCAGCATTCACCAGAAGTTGCCGACGAAGATATGTGTGGGCTCCCATGCTTTACGAGACGAGTTCGAAAGACTCGCGTCCCGAAAGGGTTCAAGTTACCCGAAAATTTCAAAAAATTCGACGGCCTGCAGGATCCCGAGGATTGGCTCGTCGATTACCTCGAGATGGTAAAGTTGGTAGGAGGAACCAGAGCAACAGCCATGCAAAGTATCCAATTTCACTTGAGTGGTGCCGCAAGATCTTGGATAAAGAAACTTCCCTCAGGCTCCATCGACAGCTGGGATAGTTTTGAGGATATCTTCGTGAGAAATTTCCGATCTACCTGCAAGAAACCTGCATCATTGGAAGAGTTGAGGGCGTGTCGACAGAAACACGACGAGTCGATGAGAAAATATATACAGAAGTGGAACATTATTAAAAACTCGGCAGAGGATATATCTGACGAGAGAGCAATAGACGCGTTCGTGGCAGGAATTCGACGAGGAGATTTCGTCGAAGACTTGGGAAGAACTAATCCTAAGACAATATCAGCATTGATGGTGATAGCAAACAAGTGGGAAGATGGAGAAGATGCGATATACAACAAGCGACATAGGTCGCCAGAAGAGGATCGCGGTCGAAATTTTCAAAATAGAAGGCGATTTTCTCGCCAGTTCTACAACAATGATGCTCCTGGCCACATATCGGCTGGCTTCCGAGGAAACTCTGGAGGGAATAGTCGAGATGACTATCAAGGAGTAATGAGCAACAAGGCGACAATAGAGGTGATTTCCGTGGTAACAGGCAAAATAATGGACCAAGGTTTCAAAGACCTTATGTGTCCCCCGAGGAGATGATGAATGGACCGTGTCAGATGCACTTTTATCTCGTCAGCAACAGAAAGAGGCAGTCAGGGCATCTCCAAAAAGACTGCCGCAATTTTCATGCAATGTTGCGAGCCGCAGGAATTGCAAATGCCCAAGCAATAAACAGAAACCCCTAGGGGCCAAGGAGTGAGATCCACCTCCCACCTCCTCCCGCAATTACGGACGAAAATCGGCACCATCTCAGAATAGCGGCAGCACCATATCCACCTCCATATGTTGATCCCAACTCCAACGGTGCGGTCTCGATGATTCAGAAAGCTAGGCCATCTAACAGGGCGCAGAAAGTAATTTCGCGGCAAGTGTTCATGGCAGAGAAGATGCCTCCACCAAAAGTTGAGTACCTAAATTGGTCGGGGCAAGACATTGGCTTCACAATTGCGGATCATCCACAAGAAGTTCCTCGACCAGGACAATGCGCTTATCTTACCCGCAGTAATCGCTGGTTTTGACGTGTCGAGAGTTTTTATAGATGGTGGCAGCAGTTTAAACCTTATGTATGCGAGATACATTGAGGAAGATGAACATATCCCTGGCAAACCTAAAACCAACTGATACACGTTTCCATGGGATCACACCAGAAAATCCAAGTTATCCGCTGGGCAAGATCAATCTCGACGTCCAGTTTGGGACCCGAGAGAACTACAGGATAGAAAACTTGGAGTTTGAAGTGGTGGATTTCCGTCGCAATATCACGCTTTGTTGGGACGACCAGCATATGCCAGGTTTATGGCGGTACCTCATTATACGTACCTATTGTGGAGGTTGCCTGGACCCAAGGGACCTATCACAATTAAGGGAAGTTTCGTGCCGATAAGTGCGACAAAGATTTTCATCGACTGTCAGAAACTTTCGGGATGCAAGCGGAATATATGGCGCCAAGGCTCACTGATTATGATGTGCTGCCAGACGCAGGGAGATCACTCAAGGAACCAACCTTCAATACTGCCAAGGATTCAAAAGAGGTGCAGATCCACCCGACAGACCCAAAGAAAACGACATCCATTGCAGCAAACATGGATGTCGCATAGGAAAGCGCGCTCGTCGAGTTCCTCCGTGAGCACTGGAAAATCTTCGCATGGTGTCCAGCTGACATGCCAGGAGTACCCAGGGAACTTGCCGAGCACCACCTCAACTTGGATCCTCTCGCGAGACCAATCAAACAACCTTTGCGGCGTTTTTCGGAACCAAACCGCAAAACTATGCTATCAGAAATAGATCGACTCAAGGATGCTGGTTTTATTAAACAAATATCTACAGAAGCCATGTGGGTAGCTAACCCAGTGATGGTGCCGAAGAAAAACACGAAAGTCCTTCGCATGTGTGTCGACTTTACGCGTCTCAATAAACACTGTCCTAAGGATCACTTTCCCCTCCCAAGGATCGATCAAATCATCGACTCCACGGCAGGATGTGAACGTCTTTCCTTCTTGGACGCATACTCTGGTTACAACCAGATCAGATTAAAACAAGATGATGAAGCAAAAACAGCGTTCATAACACCTTACGGCGTGTTCTGCTACAAAACAATGCCCTTTGGTTTGAAAAACGCGGGAGCAACATATCAGCGGATGATGCAGAAGTGCCTTGCAACACAGATCGGAAAAAATGTACAAGTCTACATTGACGATGTTGTGATAACATCAAAAAAGGGACAACATTGATCGAAGATTTGAAGGAAACCTTCGACAACCTCGACAGGTTCTGCCTTAAGCTGAACCCGACAAAGTGCTCTTTCGGTGTTCCTGCGGGAGAACTTCTTGGGTTCTTAGTATCAGCAAGAGGGATTGAAGCCAATCCTGAAAAATACAGGCCATCGTAACTATGAGGAAGCCGACAAAGTTGAAAGAAATACAACGGTGACGGGCGAGTCGCAGCTTTAAGCAGATGTCGCCAGGTTGGGAGAAAAGGCGCCGTTCTATGCATTGATCAAACAGGGAGAGAAATTTCAATGGAACGAGGAGGCAGATAGAGCTTTCGAGAATCTCAAGCGCACAATTTCGACACCACCAATCTTGGTGGCGCCTAAAGAGAAGGAACCTCCCTCCTATACATTGCAGCCACACCTCAGGTGGTCAGCACGGCTTTGGTAGTCGAAAGAGAGGAAGAAGGAAAGCTCCATGGAGTACAGAGGCCAGTATATTTCATTAGTGAAGTACTGTCGCCCTCAAAACAGCGGTACCCCCAATACCAGAAGTTGGCATATGGAGTATTCACGACAGCAAGAAAATTGCGACATTATTTTTCGGCGCACCCGATAATAGTGGTCAATGAAGCTCCTCTGTCAAATATATTAAACAACCCAGAAGCTACGGGTCGTGTCTCCCTTTGGGGAATAGAGCTTTCCCCTCGGGACATCACGTACGAAAAAACAAAAGCAATAAAGTCACAAATCCTACCAGATTTTATTGCAGAGTGGATGGAGCTACAAAACACAGGGCCTCCAGATTTATCGAGAACCTGGACTATGAACTTTGATGGGTCCAAAAGGTTAGAAGGCGCTGGAGCAGGCGTGATACTAGTATCACCTGAAGGCGACAAATTGAAGTATGTCTTACGGATGACGTTCCCAAACGCGTCCAACAATGAAGCAGAATATGAGGCTCTCATACACGGGATGAAGATGGCGAAAGCCTGCGGTGCAACTCAACTAAAATTTTTCGGTGATTCACAGTTAGTAGCACAGCAGGTCATGAATCAATGTGATGCAGTCAACGAGAGTATGATAGCATACAAGGAGATGTATAATGAGTTAGAAAAGCTGTTTGATGGATGCGAGGTAAACCACATCAGTAGGTTGATCAATGATGAAGCCGATGTTCTTGCAAACATCGGGTCGCAATGTCTCGCCATCCCTCCAGGCGTGTTTTGGGAAGAAATAAGCGAGAGATCAACAAAGCCAATGAAAACAAAGAAGAAGGAGAAGGAAGAAAAACCTTCGAGTGTTACCAAAGAATCAATGGAAGAAGAAGAGGAACAGGAACTAGTCATGATGGTGCAAATTCCATGGATGCAGGCGTACATATCATACATCTTAAGGAAAACAATACCCGACGATCCAGTTGAAGCAAGGCGAGTAATCAGGCGATCTAAAGCTTTTATTTGTGATAGGGGAGTTGTACAAGCGAAGTATTTCGGGTGTGCTACAAAGATGTGTCACACCCGAAGAAGGAAGGATCATCCTGAAAGATGTACACGAAGGAATATGTGGGCATCACGCAAGCAGCCGAGCTATCGCAGCTAAAGTCTTCAGGGCAGGATTTTATTGGTTAATAGCAATTGAGGATGCAAAGTAAATAGTGCGAACTTGCGACGCGTGACAAAGATTCGCCGCCAAACCTCACTCCCTCCAGCAGAACTGATGCCAATCCCATTGTCTTGGCCCTTTGCCCAATGGGGTCTCGATATGGTGGGAAAACTGCACAAAGCTTCGCCAGGAGGATACGAGTATATGCTCGTTGCTGTCGACAAATTTACCAAGTGGATAGAAGCAAAGCCGATAAATTCACCGGACGGCGCATCAGCAATCAAGTTTGTGAAAAGCATTGTTTTTCGGTTTGGAGTTCCCCATAGCATCGTCACAGACAATGGCAGCAATTTCACATCCAAGGAGTTCAAAGCATATTGCGAAGAAGTGGGCATTAAATTGAGCTTTGCGTCTGTTGCACATCCACATACCAATGCGCAAGTAGAGAAAGCCAATGGTATCATCTGCAATGGTATCAAGAAGCGCCTGTTAGGACCATTGGAAAAAGCTCGGCATACTTGGCCAGAGGAGCTGCCAAGCGTGTTGTGGAGTATTCGAACAACACCAAACACGGCGACGCAGGAGACGCCGTTTTCTGGTCCATGGAGCTGAAGTGCCGATAGAAATAGAGCATGATTCTCCAAGAGTTACAGAATATGATGAAGAAACTTCGAGAAGAGCTTTGGAGGATGATGTCGACGCACTTGATGAGGCTCGAGATGAAGTCTTGTCGAGTCGCCAAATACCAACAGGACCTGAAAAACTACCACAGTCGACGATTGCGACCAAGATCTTTTCAAGTTGGGGACATGGTTTTACGACTTAATCAAAAAAGTCATGAAAAACTCGAGTCACCATGGCTTGGACCTTACATTGTCACAGAAGTAATCGAAGGAGGAGCATACAGAATCAAGGACAAGAAGAAGGGGATTGCCGAGCCAAACCCTTGGAACGTGGCGCAGCTCAGGCATTTCTATGCTTAGATGCTGAAATATAATCTCCTATGTAAACATACAATGTACTGAAACGCCCGCGAGTTTTCAGACGCACTCTTTTCCTTTTTCGGGGCACCGAGTGGGGCCGGGAAAGGTTTTTAATGAGGCGGGCTCGCGGTGCTGCAATATAATAAAGATAGTGGAATTATATATCTTTTCGACAGGCTCGGGGGCTTCTACCCAGAAGATACAATATATATATACACAATGTCGACAAATACAACTGCAAAATATCTCGCCTTGGTATAAAATACCTCGCCAAACAAAAATACGTCGCCAAGTAGCGATCAAGATAAAGCTCGGGGTTTTCGTACCCGCAAAAATAGTGCACAAATATAATTTATCTTGCCTTGGGACAACCTCGCATTATAAATAAGAAAAACATCGCCATCAAAACACCCGGGGGCTTGGCATTGAAAACCAGAAATATAGTGACTTTACAATATAAGTTATGTTCACTATACACAAAATACAATCCTTGGAGCAACAAACCCTCAAGAAATACCGAGTATATTATCTATCGTCAGACGTTCATTGTTTATTGCGCGAGTGCTATGTTCAGCATAGCTGCCCTTCACGAAGAATTCGGCGTCCATCCGAAGAAGTTCATCCATCATATCTTCGGCAACAGGGGTCACAACGTCGTCATATTTGCTGAAGTTCTTCTTCCTCTTCGCCATCTTGGCCAAGCACTTTGGAACAACTTGACCCACGTCTAAATTTGGGTAGCAGATTTTGATCATGATCATAGCAAACCTTGCGCCAGCAGCTAATTGGGCACGCACAAAGTCGTGGATCCGAGGAGCATCCCGAAAGGCAGGAAGAGTCTCTGGCATCTTATTGCGAGGAAACATGGTGCCATAGACCAGAGACAATGTCCTTGTACAAAAATCGAGATAATCGCGAACCTGAAGCGCGCGATCCTGAAACCTGACGATCTGGCGAGTCCGTGCAGGCGTGCCCCAAAAATTTGAACCATGATCATTGATACGTCTCCGTCGTATCGATAATTTCTTATGTTCCATGCCACTTTATTGATGATATCTACATGTTTTATACACATTATATGTCATATTCGTGCGTTTTCCGGAACTAACCTATTGACGAGATGCCGAAAGGCCAGTTGCTGTTTGCTGCTGTTTTTGGTTTCAGAAATCCTAGTAAAGAAATATTTTCGGAATCGGACGAAATAAAGACCGAAGACCTTATAATTCCCGGAAGCTTCCAGAGCACCGGAGAAGGATGAGAGGGGAGCCGGGGGCCCCACACCACACCCGGCGCGGGCCAGGGGCGCCCCCCTGGTGGGCACCCCGTGGCCCCTCCGACTCCCTCTCTTCGCCTATTTAGTCGTCCTGACCTAAAAACACCGATACGGAAGACGAGAGCGAGAAAACCTTCCAGCCGCCGCCATCGCGAAATCAAGATTCGGGGGACAGTCTCTGTTCCGGCACCCTGCCGGACGGGGAATTGCCCCCGGAGTCATCTCCACCGCCGTCTCCACCGCCATCTTCACCGCCATCTTCACCGCCATCGCTGTCTCCATGATGAGGAGGGAGTAGTTCTCCCCCGGGGCTGAGGGCTCCGCTGTAGCTATGTGGTTCATCTCTCTCTTTATGTGATCTAGTTGAATATCATCTATGTGCTACTCTAGTGATGTTATTAAAGTACTCTATTCCTCCTCCGCGTGTGTAAAGGTGATAGTGTGTGCACCGTGTGAGTACTTGGCGTAGGCTATGATTATGATCTCTTGTAGATTATGAAGTTAATTATTGCTATGATGGTATTGATGTGTATTATTCCTCCTACATATGCATGATGGTGATAGTGTGCATGCTATGTTAGTTCTTGGTGTAATTATGTTGATCTATCTTGCACTCTAAGGTTATTTAAATATGAACATTGCATTGTGGAGCTTGTTAACTCCGGCATTGAGGGTTCGTGTAATCCTACGCAATGCGTTCATCATCCAACAAAAGAGTGTAGAGTAGTCCTATTATGTGATCATTGTTGAGAGTGTCCACTAGTGAAAGCAGGATCCCTAGGCCTTGCTTCCAAGCATCGAATCTCCGTTTGTTTACTGTTTTGTTGCATGTTTACTCGCTGCCATATTTTATTCAGATTGCTATTACCACTCATATACATCCATATTACTTGTATTTCACTATCTCTTCGCCGAACTAGTGCACCTATACACCTGACAAGTGTATTTGGTGTGTTGGGGACACAAGAGACTTCTTGCTTTGTGATTACAGGGTTGCTTGAGAGGGATATCTTTGACCTCTTCCTCCCTGAGTTCGATAAACCTTGGGTAATCCACTTAAGGGAAACTTGCTGCTGTTCTACAAACCTCTGCTCTTGGAGGCCCAACACTGTCTACAAGAATAGAAGCACCCGTAGACATCAAGCACTTTTCTGGCGCCGTTGCCGGGGAGGGAAGGTAAACGGCACTCACACATTGGCAAGCCCGGCAACTAAGCACTTTTCCTCCCTCGTCAACTACGCGCCAAGTACTTTTCTGGCGCCGTTGCCGGGGAGGAAAGGTAAAAGGTACTCACACTCCGGTTCCAGGTAACAGTACTTTTCTGGCGCCATTGTGTGTGTACTCGAAGCTATTTCCTTTAGACTCTGCAATTGCATCTTTTTGTTTCTTGTTTTTATTTTCACTAGTTAGGCATAATGGACAACAAAGAGCTTCTTATTCTATTTCCTGATTTAAGACATGGATGGTTTGATGCGAAAATTAAAAAACCTATGGAACCTTATTTACATGATAGTAGCAATGTTATTAGTATGAATGCAATCACTGCTAATGCTATGGATAAGTCTAAGCTTGGGGAAGCTAGTTTACATAAAAACAATCTTTTTAGCTCCTCCGCTTTGGAAGAAATATTTTGCTCTGATAATGCTTTATCTCCCATATGCGATAACTCTAATGATGCTTCTGATATTTTAAATCCACCTGCTGAAAGTATTCCGTATAAAATACCTATGAAAATTATTGAACGTGTTATGGATAACCGCTATGAAGGGGATGGAACTGTCCATCCTGGAAATCATTTACTGTTTTTGCATGAATTATGCGGGTTATTCAAGTGTGCAGGTATCTCTATGGATGAAGTGAAGAAGAAACTATTCTCTATGTCGCTGTCTGGTAAAGCGGCGCATTGGTATAAATTGCTGAAGGGACGCACTCTTGATTGGAAGGATATTATGCCTCTATTTTGTTCTAAGTTCTATCCTCCAAGTGAAATTCACAAAGATCGAAACCATATATATAATTTTTGGCCTCATGATGGAGAGAGTATTGCCCAAGCATGGGAGAGATTGAAGACTTTAATGCTCAAATGCCCCAATCATGAGCTTCCAGGTAATATCATCATTGATAATTTCTATGCAAGACTTTCTTTTCAAGATAAGACCTTGCTGGATACTACTTGTTCTGGATCATTCACGCGCAACAAAGAAGAGTTTAAAAGGGACCTTCTTGATCGGATTAAGGAGAACGCTGAAGATTGGGAGAATGACAAAGGTAAAGAATCAGGTATAAATTATGATTATGAATGCATTGAAACTTTCATGGATAGTGGTAAATTTCGAAATATGAGTGCTACTTATGGTCTTGACTCTCAAGTTGCTGCAAATCTTTATAAAGCTTTTGCTTCTCACATTGAATTGCCTAGGAAGAATTTTGATAAGTATCATGAACCTTTTAAAGACGCTTGCATGAAGAATGAAATTGTTGTTAATGATTGCAATAAGCGTGCTCAAACTCCTAAGAATGCTATTTCCTATAAGCATGTTAATTTTTGTGGAATACATAGACCTTGTGGAATTAATCAAATAGAAGATGAATATTGTATCCATCACAGAAATGAAAAAACTAGAAAGTGGTCTAGAGCTCTAGATGATCTTGGAGAAAAAGTGTGTGCCCTCTATCCTTTTATTTGTGAACTTTGCCATAGAGTTGGTCATTTTAATTTTCAATGCTCCTCCAATGATAATTCAAACCCCATGAGTGCTGCAAATTTGTATTGTGATGATGAAATTATTCCTAATCAGCATGATGAACTTACCTTATTTTTGAAGTGTGAAGAGTTATCAAGAAAAATTTCTTTGTTAAATATTAACGATCTTGATATTGATGATGTCCTGCATGGTTGTCTTTCTTACTGCATTAATAATTGCCATACAAATACTTACATACATAATATTTTAGAAGATGACACCTTGCCAAAATATGATAGGACCGCTGTGTGTTTTCAATTAATTAATGAAAAGGAGGGATCCTCCCAAGTTTCTTCTATTGTTTCTAAAAGTAAATCAGGTTATGCGGACAAGCCACCCTTCAAGCCTCTTCCTCCTAAAGAAGGAAGCAAGGAGAAGGAAAAGAAGAAGAAGAAGAAGAACGAAGAAGAAGAAGAAGAAGAAGAGAATAAAGAGAAGAGTAACGGCGTATCCCCGCGTGAATGAGATAACGCTAGGTAACCGTAAGTATGTTGCTCCTAATGATTATTGTGATAATGAATCTGAATACGATGATCTTCCTATGCCCTTTACATACATTAGCGATCATGATTTGGATGAGCACACTGCCTTTGATATTGAAAATCTCTTTGGTACTGATTATGAAAGTAATGATGATAGCATTATTCATGTCCCCTTAAACGATGATATTGAAAGCTCTAAGCTTGGGGATGTTGTGCTTGAAGATCCTATATTTGAGACTTCTACTTTTAGTGAAAATGATGATATTACATATTCTGGTTTAGATAATTGCTATAGAGATGTATATGACACATGTTACAATTATCCTTATGAAACTTGTCATAGTTATGATGGGCTTGCCAAAAACCATTTCCTTAGTATGCAACTTGTTTACCATGTTCAAATTCTTGATAATAATCTTGCTCCAATTACTATTAATGAGAATAACTCTTCTTATGCCAAAATTAATGATACTTCTATGCATATGAACCATGATAAGAATGTTTTAAGTGACGGGTATATTGTGGATTTCATCAATGATGCTACTGAAAGTTATTATGAGAGAGGGAAATATGGTTATATGCATCTTAATAATATTAAGTTTCCCCTCTTTATGTTGAGAATCTTTAAGTTACTCGTGTTTTATCCTCTTATGCTTGTCACTTTGCTCTTCATGAATTCATTTGTGTATAAGATTCTTCTGCATAGGAAGCATGTTAGGCTTAAATGTGTTTTGAATTGCCTCTTGAAGCTCTCTTTTGCTTCAAATACTATTTCTTGCGGGTGCATCACCAAAATTGCTGAGCCCATCTTAATGGCTATAAAGAAAGAACTTCTTGGGAGATAACCCATGTGTTATTTTGCTACAGTACTTTGTTTTATATTTGTGTCTTGGAAGTTGTTTACTACTGTAGCAACCTCTCCTTATCATGTTTTTGTGCCAAGTAAAGTTTCTATGCTAAAGTTGATGTTATATTTGGGATCGCTGCGCAGAAACAGCATTGCTGTCTGTCACGAATCTGGGCACAGGCCTCTGTAGAAAATTCGAACAAATCTGCCAATTTACGAGCGTGATCCTCAGATATGTACGCAACTTTCATTAGTTTTGAGTTTTTCCATTTGAGCAAGTCTGGTGCCAGCTTTAAATTCGTCTTTACGGACTGTTCTGTTTTTGACAGATTCTGCCTTTTATTTCGCATTGCCTCTTTTGCTATGTTGGATTCATTTGTTTGATCCATTAATGTCCAGTAGCTTTATGCAATGTCCAGAAGTGAAAAGAATGTTTGTGTCACCTCTGAACATGTGAATTTTTGATTATGCACTAACCCTCTAATGAGTTTGCTTGAAGTTTGGTGTGAAGGAAGTTTTCAAGGGTCAAGAGAGGAGGATGATATACTACGATCAAGAAGAATGAAAAGTCTAAGCTTGGGGATGCCCCGGTGGTTCATCCCTGCATATTTTAAGAAGACCCAAGCATCTAAGCTTGGGGATGCCCAAGGCATCCCCTTCTTCATCGACAAAGTATCAGGTTTCTTCTCTTGAAACTATATTTTTATTCGGTCACATCCTATGTACTTTACTTGGAGCGTCTGTATGTTTTTGTTTTTGTTTTTGTTTGAATAAATGATTGTTTGGGAGAGAGACACGCTCCGCTGGTTCGTATGAACACATGTGTTCTTAGCTTTTAATTTTCATGGCGAAGGTTGAAACTGCTTCGTTAATTGTTATATGGTTGGAAACGGGAAATGCTACATGTAGTAATTGGTATAATGTCTTGAATAATGTGATACTTGGCAATTGTTGTGCTCATATAGATCTTGTTTAAGCTCTTTCATCATGTACCTTGTACCCATTAATGAATAATTACATAGAGCTTGTTAAAATTTGGTTTGCATGATTGGTCTCTCTAAGTCTAGATATTTTCTGGTTGGGGTGTTTGAACAACAAGGAGACAATGTAAAGTCTTATAATGCTTACAATATGTTTATATGTGAGTCTTGCTGCACCATTTTATACTTGAGTTTGCTTCAAATAACCTTGATAGCCTAAACCTTGTATAGAGAGGGAATACTTCTCATGCATCCAAATACTTGAGCCAATATTCATGCCATTTGTGTCCACCATACCTACCTACTACATGGTATTTCTCCGCCATTCCAAAGTAAATTGCTTGAGTGCTACCTTTAAACAATTCAAAAGTTATTACCTCTTATTTGTGTCAATGTTTTATAGCTCATGAGGAAGTATGTGGTGTTTATCTTTCAATCTTGTTGGGGAACTTTCACCAATGGACTAGTGGCTTCATCCGCTTATCCAATAATTTTGCAAAAAGAGCTGGCAATGGGATTCCCAGTCCCAAATTAATTAACAAAAATAGACACTCCTCCATGGTATGTGATTGTTGGACGGCACCCGAAGGATTCGGTTAGCCATGGCTTGAGAAAGCAAAGGTGGGGAGGAGCGTCATCGTAATAAAACTAAAATAAAAAGGCACTCCTTCATGGTATGAGATTGTTGGCAGGCACCCGAGGATTCGGTTAGCCATGGTTTGTGAAAGAAAGGTTGGAAGGAGTGCCACCCAAAAATAAAATAAAATGGGAGCCGCTCTTTGAAGGTTTGTCTGGCAAGGGGGTTAGAGTACCCGCTACCATTCGTTGACAACAACAAACACCTCTCAAAACTTTACTTTTATGCTCTCTATATGTTTTCAAAATCAAAGCTCTAGCACAAATATAGCAATCGATGCTTTCCTCTTTGAAGGGTCATTCTTTTACTTTATTGTTGAGTCAGTTTACCTATTCTTTCTATCTTAGAAGCAAACACTTGTGTAAATTGTGTGCATTGATTCTTACATGTTTACCTATTGCACTTGTTATATTACTTTGTGTTGACAATTATCCATGAGATATACATGTTAAAGTTGAAAGCAACCGCTGAAACTTATATCTTCCTTGTGTTGTTTCAAAGCTTTCTACTAAGAATTTATTGCTTATGAGTTAACTCTTATGCAAGACTCATTGATGCTTGTCTTGAAAGTATTATTCATGAAAAGTCTTTGTTATATGATTCATTTGTTTACTCATTGTCTTCATCATTGCTTCGAATCTCTGCATTTATCTCATGTGCTTTACAATAGTATGATCAAGGTTATGATGGCATGTCACTTCAGAAATTATCTTTGTTATCGTTTTACCTGCTCGGGACGAGCAGAACTAAGCTTGGGGATGCTGATACGTCTCCGTCGTATCGATAATTTCTTATGTTCCATGCCACTTTATTGATGATATCTACATGTTTTATACACATTATATGTCATATTCGTGCGTTTTCCGGAACTAACCTATTGACGAGATGCCGAAAGGCCAGTTGCTGTTTTCTGCTGTTTTTGGTTTCAGAAATCCTAGTAAAGAAATATTTTCGGAATCGGACGAAATAAAGACCGAAGACCTTATAATTCCCGGAAGCTTCCAGAGCAGAAGGATGAGAGGAGCAGGGGCCCCACACCACACCCCGGCGCGGGCCGGGGGCGCGCCCGTGGTCTGGGCACCCCGTGGCCCCTCCGACTCCCTCTCTTCGCCTATTTAGTCGTCCCTGACCTAAAAACACCGATACGGAAGACGAGAGTCGAGAAAACCTTCCAGAGCCGCCGCCATCGCGAAATCAAGATTCGGGGGACAGAAGTCTCTGTTCCGGCACCCGCCGGACGGGGAATTGCCCCCGGAATCATCTCCACCGCCGTCTCCACCGCCATCTTCACCGCCATCGCTGTCTCCATGATGAGGAGGGAGTAGTTCTCCCCGGGGCTGAGGGCTCCGTAGCTATGTGGTTCATCTCTCTCTTTATGTGATCTAGTTGAATATCATCTATGTGCTACTCTAGTGATGTTATTAAAGTACTCTATTCCTCCTCCACGTGTGTAAAGGTGATAGTGTGTGCACCGTGTGAGTACTTGGCGTAGGCTATGATTATGATCTCTTGTAGATTATGAAGTTAATTATTGCTATGATGGTATTGATGTGTATTATTCCTCCTACATATGCATGATGGTGATAGTGTGCATGCTATGTTAGTTCTTGGTGTAATTATGTTGATCTATCTTGCACTCTAAGGTTATTTAAATATGAACATTGCATTGTGGAGCTTGTTAACTCCGGCATTGAGGGTTCGTGTAATCCTACGCAATGCGTTCATCATCCAACAAAAGAGTGTAGAGTAGTCCTATTATGTGATCATTGTTGAGAGTGTCCACTAGTGAAAGCAGGATCCCTAGGCCTTGCTTCCAAGCATCGAATCTCCGTTTGTTTACTGTTTTGTTGCATGTTTACTCGCTGCCATATTTTATTCAGATTGCTATTACCACTCATATACATCCATATTACTTGTATTTCACTATCTCTTCGCCGAACTAGTGCACCTATACACTGACAAGTGTATTTGGTGTGTTGGGGACACAAGAGACTTCTTGCTTTGTGATTACAGGGTTGCTTGAGAGGGATATCTTTGACCTCTTCCTCCCCGAGTTCGATAAACCTTGGGTAATCCACTTAAGGGAAACTTGCTGCTGTTCTACAAACCTCTGCTCTTGGAGGCCCAACACTGTCTACAAGAATAGAAGCACCCGTAGACATCAATCATGCGCAAGCCGGAGAAGTGCATTGGATCGAGCTTCGACACGTTCATCTTCGGTAGTAGCATCCAAGAAGGAACCTATTTTTGAAAGAATCAGCTGGCAACGAGGAGACAAGCAAAAAGAAAAATAAAAGCACGACAAAGATAATGAAGCACACCTGCCATATCCAAGCTAGCATCTGTCAGCAGTTGAAGCATAAAATTCTCTCGAGACGTAGCTGCAGCAGCTTCAGCAACGGCGGAGTCCTTTTCAGCTATGGCATCTTGAGCTTGTTGGAGTGCAACCTTTTCCCTCTCGGAAAAACCTTGGAAGGACCAGGAGTTGAAGTATAGTTGTCAAAAATCAACTGAAAATAAAATTTTCGACATCAATCATTGAGCAAAGATAGATTTCCATTCATTCTCAGAATATGTACATGTCTATTACAAAAGAAGGACCTCTAGACAACTATTGGAGCAACTATCGCCAAGAACACTACGGCGACAGCGTCAAAAGAGAGAAAACTAAAAGAAAAAGCAAAGTGGTCTACTTGACCTCCGGCTTTGAAGAACTTGGAGCAGGAGCTGGTATATATCCAAGGGTGGCAAGGATTTTCTTCGAACTGGGCTTCGCCGCTTTAATCAGCGACTGCCATTTCTTCGTTTCGATCTCCCCTGTGTTGCCAACCCTCGACCAGTCGACGTGTTGTTGACTCTCTGCAATCAAGGCCATCGTACCTTCGACACCAACCTTTAATCCCTCTTGGCGAAGTTGGAGTCCAAGGTCTTCATTGGAAGTGAAGCACTTGGCGAGATCAATTAAGAATGCGGGTTCTTCCTTTTTCTTGAAAAAATAAGGGAAAAGCCGCGACAGGCCAGCTTCAGCTTCAGCTAGGCCGTTACGAGCTTCCGTGCTATGGATTTCAAGGAGAGAAAGCGCGTCAAGAAGCTCGTCATCTTCAGGATTCTCCAGCTCGTACTCTTGGTGTGTTCTCCCTGCTTAAAGCATAAAATAGAGTTACTAAAAGGAAAAAAGAGGCCAAAACACGACGCAAGAAAGCAGCAAGGGTGTGAACACTTACTAACAAAACGTCGACTCTGCGACTCCAGTCGACCAAGGATTTCTTCTTCGCGAGCTGAATGCTGAGCTACATTTTCTTCCAGAGCCCTTTTTGCGTCGTCGAGTCTTTTTTGAAGATCCTCGACGGTAGCAGCTTTAGCTTCGGCTTTCATGCGTGTCGTCTCGCTTTGCTCTAACTCAGTAGCAAGAGCGTCAGCGCGTCTGTTGGCTTCCGCAAGTTTTTCTGCCAACATAAGACAGATAAGCATTGCGACACAAAATAGTGACAGGATATACTCGACAAGGAAAGATGGACAAAGAAAAAGGAGATACCTTCAAGTTTGCCGGCGTAATCTCGGTACCCGATAAATTGGGTACCGAAACGGATAAGTTCCTTCATGAAAGGCTAAAGAAAGATCATAAAAAGAGGATCAATATAAGAAGTGGAAAAATTCGACACCATGAAAAAACAGAGGGAAGTTCAGAAAAATAAAGCCAATACAGAACAAAGAAGACTTACTTCTTCCATGAAAGGATTCGAGGAACAACTGGCTAGTATGGTTGGTTCCTCGGTTGATTCCACCCTGGCTCTCTTCGGGGAAGGAGCTTGAGGGCTCACAGTTGATGTTGGATGTTCAGGGTTTTATTGAGGAGGTGAAGTTTCGTCGACATCAGGATGAGCTTCTGAGACAACTAAAGTACGAGACGTGCTCGTTCGAGCAGTCTCGTCAATAGGTGCATCTTCCTCTTCATCGTCACTGCAATAAATATAGTGACAGGATAAATAGCAATTTCAAAAAGCATCGACAAAGGAAAAAATACAGTGCATTAAAAAACTTACGAGCTGATAAGAGCAGCATCGTAAAGACCCAAAGCTTTTTCCCCGGCATTGGGTGCAGTCTTTTCAGCACGGGAAGTATCAGCTTTGGAGGCGCCAGAGTCGATAGTTTCATCCCTCTTCCTTTTGCCTTTTGGAGAAGCAGAGGGAGAGATGAGCGTGTCGACGAAGTAACCTCTGTTTCATTCTCTTTTTCAAGAGAAGCCGCGGATTTCTGGGAACCCCCGACTCCACTTTCAGGACGAGAAGCACCCTGGTTGTCGTCGGTGACAACAGCCCGTTCTTCGACTTCCCCACCTTCGGGAAGGGGAGGAAGAGAAGATAAAACAAGATGACCCTGTGAATATAAAAAATATCGACAAAACAGTTATATTTCGTCATCAATAAAGTGGTCGACAGGAAAAATCTGGCAAGACAACATAATAGTCGCAAAGATCAATTACCTCAGGAAGAGGATTGGCGCTACAAAATGGCTTAACTTTGCAAGAAGATGGAACGGTGTCCTTCTTGCTAAGCTTGGAGATTCTTCGGATCAGCTTCTCCAAGTCCTTTGCAGAAAGATCTGTGGAGAGCCTCTCGACGTCTTCATCACCAGCATACATCCAAAGGGGATTTTTTCGAGCTTGCAGAGGCTGCACTCTAATCCTAAGGAAGTAGGCTGTGATTTGGATACCCGATAGCTCCTTGCCACGGGTACTCTGAAGCTCACGGATGCGAGTCATCAGCGCCTCTGTCGCCAATTTCTCTTCTTCGGTGGCTTCAGCATCCCAGGAGCGGCGGCGAAGAATTTTGGTTTTTCCGTCAAAGGGGGCGATGTTGTACTCCATTGAATCAGAGCTTTCTTCGTGCACATACAGCCACCTCTTGCGCCACCCTTGGACGGAATCAGGGAATTTGACGTCGAAGTAATCGACGTCAGAGCGAACACAGATAACGACGCCGCCAATATTATAGGCGACGCCGTGGGAGCCATTACGGCGGAGGCAGAAGATGCGTTTCCACAGAGCCCAATTAGGTTGGACTCCGAGGAAGCATTCGCAAAATGTGATAAAAATCGACACGTGCAAGATAGAATTGGGCGTCAGCTGGTGAAGCTGAAGCCCATAAACAAAGAGAAGACCGCGAAGAAACTCATGAATAGGAGGGGAAAGACCGCGGATGAGATGATCAACGAAACTAACCCGGTACTCCATTGGAGGAGATGGGTAGCTTTCCTCGTGGGGGAAGCGCAGTGCGTCTTTCTTCTTGGTGAACCCCAGCCTCTTCAGCAGGTTCATGTCCTGGTTGGAGATCTTGGATCTCTCCCACTCCAAATCTTCGGTGGCCATTGGGGATTGTTGGAGCGCTGTGCTGGGTGTGTCGCGAGGGTGATGATTTCTACTAGAATGGAGCAGAACAGCACGAGCTTGGGGGAGCGCACACAGCGATGAGAGCACTGGAGGATTTTTTGGCAGAGGAGCAGATGGGCGGCGCAAGCGAAAGTGATAGAGGAAGAAGATGATGGAATTAAATAGAGGTGCGGTGAATCGATGCAACCGTTGGATAGAAAAATTATGGCGCAGATGGATAACACGTGGACAAGGGGTAAAAATGGATTTTCACTGAGAAAAGAAAAGACAGACGACACAGTGCGTGCGCCAGAAAAAGTGGAGGACGTGTGTCCCCCACTTGCACGACGTGTCCATCGGATGGGGAATCTGGACCCACGAGGCAATGAGAGGAGCGGTTTTCGCATGATTCCAATACAGAAATCGTGGCTATCATCAGCAATGACGTCACTGAGGTAAAAGAAAAACTCGACTAAGAAGCCTGGTAAAAATATCGATAACGCAAGATTATTTTGAGAGCCTTTGATCAAATACAAGTTTTTGCCCAAATGCTCGGGGGCTACTTTGGAAAAAGAGAAAACTTCTAGAATGACAAGATAGAAATGGCGAGAGCCTATGACCTAATGCAAGCATTTGTTCATAGCCTCGGGGGCTACTCCCATCGGGAGTGCTGGTCGCGCACCCGATAGATATAAAAAAACTCGAGAAAGGGAGACCAATATAGTGACAGAGAATATTAATCTGTGGAGCCTACACCCAAGCACAAGTTCTTGGATGTAGCCTCGGGGGCTACTCCCATCGGGAACGCTGTTCGCTTACCCGATGAATTTAGATCAAAAGAAAGAAAAAGAAGTGAGTATATTTCGAGTTATACAGATAACTCTACATATACTCCCATCGGGACGACAAAATAAGTCATCAAATATGACTCGATAAAATGTGCTATTCCAACAGCCGAAAAGCACTCGACAATATATTCTCAGAGCGCTAGAAGTCGCGAATAAATCTCTGAATGCCGCAAAACTATGCGAAGGTAAGACCCCAGATCCGTTCTGAGCGGCGTGGCACCGTCTCTGACGGCGGATTGCTACTTTTTCCGTATCAACAAATACGAAGAAAAATCCTAACGGACGCGTTAGGTACCCGATAAAATATGACTGGGACTCGACAGAATGGTAAGACCTTAAGCGGCACCTGTCGAAGTTTACACCAGTATCCCGAGATCATGTCCAGGGACGTGATCTTGAAGTAGGTTTTTGCGGATTGCCACTAGAGCAGTTAACTAGTACCTGATCCGTCAGATGAACTAGCCCCAACTACCGTTATCCCTGTACAAAATAATATTTGCATATCGAAAGGTTATGTAATGAGTAAAGTTGGAGATTTTCCCTGATTCTTCGATTCAAGAAAAATCTCGGGGGCTACTGACATAGGCATCCCCAATGGGCCTGCCAAAGATGGTACCCGGGGTTTACTGAAGGCCCATGACTCGAAGAATAAGAAGATTCGGAAGCCCATTTAGTGTTAAGGAAAGATAGATTGTATTAGGAAATATAGAGACTTGTAATCTTACGGGTTGGGTATGAAACCCTCCCGAACTCTGTAACTTGTGTATTACGAAACCCTCGGCTCCACCCTCTATATAAGGGGAGTCGAGGGACGAAGAAAGGATCGAATCTATTGTCAACAGAACCCTAGTTTTCATAATCAGTGAGTACTTTTCGGCTGAAACCTTCGAGATCTACTTGCCCTCTACTTTCAGCAAAACCCTAGTCTACGATCTGTAGGCATTGACAAGTTAATCCTTTGTCATGTGCGCCACAGAAATAGTGAAACCAATGATTGGGGCTGGCCCCATCAAGTTTCTGTGGCGCATGGATTGTTGGTGCGCCACAAAATTAAGCTATTTATGTGGCGCACCGTGCCTGGTGCGTGATGCGCGTAAATGTACACGTCCGTTGGGAACCCCAAGAGGAAGGTATGATGCGCACAGTGGCAAGTTTTCCCTCAGAAAGAAACCAAGGTTTAATCGAACCAGGAGGAGCCAAGAAGCACGTTGAAGGTTGATGGTGGCGAAATGTGATGCGGCGCAACAACAGGGATTCCGGCGCCAACGTGGAATCTGCACGACAAAACCAAAGTACTTTGCCCCAACGAAACAGTGAGGTTGTCAATCTCACCGGCTTGCTGTAACAAAGGATTAAGCGTATCGAGTGGAAGATGATTGTTTGCAAGAAAACAGTAAAGAACAATTGCAGTAGATTGTATGCTATGTAAAGAATAGGACCGGGGTCCACAGTTCACTAGAGGTGTCTCTCCCATAAGATAAAAGCATGTTGGGTGAACAAATTACAGTCGGGAAATTGACAAATAGAGAAGGGCATAACAATGCATATACATGATATGATAAATATAGTGAGATTTAATTGGGCATTACGACAAAGTACATAGACCGCCATCCAACTGCATCTATGCCTAAAAAGTCCACCTTCAGGTTATCATCCGAACCCCATTCAGTATTAAGTTGCAAAGCAATAGACAATTGCATTAAGTATGGTGCGTAATGTAATCGACAACTACATCCTTAGACATAGAATCAATGTTTTATCCCTAGTGGCAACAACACATCACAACCTTAGAACTTTCTGTCACTGTCCCAGGTGTCAATGAAGGCATGAACCCACTATCGAGCATAAATACTCCCTCTTGGAGTTAAGAGCAAAAACTTGGCCAGAGCCTCTACTAATAACGGAGAGCATGCAAGATCATAAACAACACATAAACAATAGATTGATAATCACCATAACATAGTATTCTCTATCCATCGGATCCCGACAAACACAACATATAGAATTACAGATAGATTGATCATGTTAGGCAGCTCACAAGATCCAACAATGAAGCACATGAGGAGAAGACGACCATCTAGCTACTGCTATGGACCCATAGTCCAGGGGTGAACTACTCACTCATCACTCCGAGGCGATCATGGCGATGAAGAGTCCTCCGGAGATGAATCCCCTCTCCGGCGGGGTGCGGAGGCGATCTCCTGAATCCCCGAGATGGGATTTGCGGCGGCGGCCTCTCAGGCTTTTCCGTATCGTGGCTCTCGGTCGGGGTTTCGCGACGGAGGCTTTAAGTAGGCGAAAGGGTAGGTCAGGGGGGCTGACGAGGGACCCACACCATAGGCGGCGCGCCCCCTCCGGCGCGCGGCCCTATGGTGGCGGCGCCTCGTCGCCCCCTTCGTTATCTCTTCGGTCTTGGGAAGCTCCGTGCAAAAATAGGACCCTGGCGGTGATTTCGTCCAATTCCGAGAATATTTCTTTACTAGGATTTCTGAAACCAAAAACAGCAGAAAACAGCGCTCTTCGGCATCTTGTTAATAGGTTAGTTCCGAAAATGCGTAAATACGACATATAATGTGCATAAAACATGTAGGTATCATCAATAAAGTAGCATGGAACATAAGAAATTATCGATACGTTGGAGACGTATCAGCATCCCCAAGCTTAGTTCTGCTCGTCCCGAGCAGGTAAAACGATAACAAAGATAATTTCTGAAGTGACATGCCATCATAATCTTGATCATACTATTTGTAAACATATGTAATGAATGCAGCGATCAAAACAAAAGTAATGACATGAGTAAACAAGTGAATCATATAGCAAAGACTTTTCATGAATAGTACTTCAAGACAAGCATCAATAAGTCTTGCATAAGAGTTAACTCATAAAGCAATAAATCAAAGTAAAGGTATTGAAGCAACACAAAGGAAGATTAAGTTTCAGCGGTTGCTTTCAACTTATAACATGTATATCTCATGGATATTGTCAACATAAAGTAATATAACAAGTGCAATATGCAAGTATGTAGGAATCAATGCACAGTTCACACAAGTGTTTGCTTCTTAAGGTGGAGGGAGATAGGTAAACTGACTCAACAATAAAAGTAAAAGAATGGTCCTTCAAAAAGGAAAGCATCGATTGTTGTATTTGTGCTAGAGCTTTTATTTTGAAAACATGAAACAATTTTGTCAACGGTAGTAATAAAGCATATGAGTTATGTAAATTATATCTTACAAGTTGCAAGCCTCATGCATAGTATACTAATAGTGCCCGCACCTCGTCCTACTTAGCTTGGACTACCGGATCTTTGCATGCCATGTTTCAACCAAGTGTCACAAAGGGGTACCTCCATGCCGCCTGTACAAAGGTCTAAGGAGAATGCTCGCATTTTGGATTTCTCGCTTTTGATTATTCTCAACTTAGACATCCATACCGGGACAACATGGACAACAGATAATGGACTCCTCTTAAATGCATAAGCATGTAGCAACAATTATTATTCTCATATGAGATTGAGGATATATGTCCAAAACTGAAACTTCAACCATGATTCATGGCTTTAGTTAGCGGCCCAATGTTTTTCTCTAACAATTTGCATGCTCCAATCATTAAGGTGATAGATCCTTCAGACAAGACGGACATGCATAGCAACTCACATGATATTCAACAAAGAATAGTTGATGGCGTTCCCCGGAAGCATGGTTATCGCACAACAAGCAACTTAATAAAAGATAAAGTGCATAAGTACATATTCAATACTACGATAGTTTTTAAGGCTATTTTGTCCCATGAGCTATATATTGCAAAGGTGAATGATGGAATTTTAAAGGTAGCACTCAAGCAATTTACTTTGGAATGGCGGAGAAATACCATGTAGTAGGTAGGTATGGTGGACACAAATGGCATAGTGGTTGGCTCAAGGATTTTGGATGCATGAGAAGTATTCCCTCTCGATACAAGGTTTAGGCTAGCAAGGTTATTTGAAGCAACCTCAAGGATGAAACGGTGCAGCAAAACTCACATAAAAGACATATTGTAGACTTTATAAGACTCTACACCGTCTTCCTTGTTGTTCAAAACTCAATACTAGATATTATCTAGACCTTAGAGAGACCAAATATGCAAATCAAATTTTAGCAAGCTCTATGTATTTCTTCATTAATGGGTGCAAAGCATATGATGCAAGAGCTTAAACATGAGCACAACAATTGCCAAGTATCACATTATCCAAGACATTTTTAGAATTACTACATGTAGCATTTTCCAATTCCAACCATATAACAATTTAACGAAGAAGAAACTTCGCCTTGAACATTATGAGTAAAGCCTAAGGACATATTTGTCCATATGCAACAACGGAGCGTGTCTCTCTCCCACAAAGTGAATGCTAGGATCCATTTTATTCAAACAAAAACAAACCGACGCTCCAAGTAAAGAACACAAGATGTGATTGAATAAAAATATAGTTTCAGGGGAGGAACCTGATGATGTTGTCGATGAAGAAGGGGATGCCTTGGGCATCCCCAAGCTTAGACGCTTGAGTCTTCTTAAAATATGCAGGGATGAACCACGGGGCATCCCCAAGCTTAGAGCTTTCACTCCTCTTGATCATAGTATATCATACTCCTCTCTTGACCCTTGAAAACTTCCTTCACACCAAACTTCAAGCAAACTCATTAGAGGGTTAGTGCACAATTAATAATTCACACATTCAGAGGTGACACAAACATTATTTACACTTCTGGACATTGCATAAAGCTACTGGACATTAATGGATCAAAGAAATGAATTCAACATAGCAAAAGAGGCAATGCGAAATAAAAGGCAGAATCTGTCAAAAACAGAACAGTCCGTAAAGACGAATTTTAAGATGGCACCAGACTAGCTCAAATGGAAAAACTCAAAACTAATGAAAGTTGCGTACATATCTGAGGATCACGCTCGTAAATTGGCAGATTTTTTCAAATTTTCTACAGAGACCTGTGCCCAGATTCGTGACAGACAGCAATGCTGTTTCTGCGCAGCGATCCCAAATATAACATCAACTTTGACATAGAAACTTTACTTGGCACAAAAACATGATAAGGAGAGGTTGCTACAGTAGTAAACAACTTCCAAGACTCAAATATAAAACAAAGTACTGTAGTAAAAACATGATTTGTCTCCCATAAGCGCTTTTCTTTAACGCCTTTCAGCTAGGCGCAGAAAGTGCAAATCAAGTAACATCAAGAGTAGAAGCATCAACATCATAACTTGTTCTAATAATAGAATCAAAAGGCAACTTCATTCTCTTTCTAGGGAAGTGTTCCATACCTTTCTTGAGAGGAAATTGATATTTAATATTACCTTCCCTCATATCAATAACAGCACCAATGGTTCGAAGAAAAGGTCTTCCCAACACAATAGAACAAGATGCATTGCATTCGATATCCAAGACAACAAAATCAACGGGGACAAGGTTATTGTTAACCGTAATGCGCACATTATCAATCCTCCCCAAAGGTTTCTTTTTAACATTATCGGCAAGATCAACATCCAAATAACAATTCTTGAATGGTGGCAAGTCAAGCATATCATAAATCTTTTTAGGCATAACAGAAATACTTGCACCAAGATCACATAAAGCATTACATTCAAAGTCATTGAATTTCATTTTAATGATGGGCTCCCAACCATCTTATAACTTTCTAGGAATAGAAGTTTCAAGTTTTAGTTTCTCTTCTCTAGCTTTTATGAGAGCATTTGTAATATGTTTTGTAAAGGCTAAATTTATAGCACTAGCATTGGGACTTTTAGCAAGTTTTTGTAAGAACTTTATAACTTCAGAGATGTGGCAATCATCAAAATCTAAATCATTATGAGCTACAGCAATGGGATCATTGTTCCCAAGGTTGGAAAAATTTCAGCAGTTTTATCACAAGCAGTTTTTTTAGCAATTTCAAGTTTTGTTCGCTTTGCACTAGGAGTAGAAACATTGCCAACACCAATTATTTTACCATTGATAGTAGGAGGTGCAGCAACATGTGAAGAATTAGCATTACTAGTGGTGGTAATAGTCCAAACTTTAGCTACATTATTCTCTTTAGCTAGTTTTTCATTTTCTTCTCTATCCCACCTAGCACGCATTCAGCCATTAATCTTATATTCTCATTAATTCTAACTTGGATGGCATTTGCTGTAGTAGTAATCTTATTATCAATATCATTATTAGGCATAACTTTCAAATTTAAAAGATTAACATCGGAGGCAAGTCTATCAACTCTAGAAGCAATAATATCAATTTTATCAAGCTTTTCCTCAATAGATTTGTTAAAAGCAGTTTGTGTACTAATAAATTCTTTAAGCATAGCTTCAAGACCAGAGGGTACACTCCTATTATTGTTGTAAGAATTCCCATAAGAATTACCATAACCATTACCATTAGCAGAAGGATATGGCCTATAGTTATTACCAGCGTTGTTCCTATAAGCATTGTTGTTGAAATTATTATTTTTAATGAAGTTCAAATCAACATTTTCTTCTTGAGCAACCAATGAAGCTAAAGGAACATTATTTGGATCAACATTAGATCTACCATTCACAAGCATAGACATAATCGCATCAATCTTATCACTCAAGGAAGAGGTTTCTTCAACAGAATTTACCTTCTTACCTTGTGGAGCTCTTTCCGTGTGCCATTCAGAGTAATTTATCATCATATCATCAAGAAGTTTTGTAGCCGCCCCCAATGTGATGGACATAAAGGTACCTCCAGCAGCTGAATCCAATAAATTCCGCGAAGAAAAATTTAGTCCTGCATAGAAGGTTTGGATGATCATCCAAGTAGTCAGTCCATGGGTTGGGCAATTCTTTACCAAAGTTTTCATTCTCTCCCATGCTTGAGCAACATGTTCAGTATCTAATTGCTTAAAATTCATTATGCTACTTCTCAAAGATATAATTTTAGCGGGAGGATAATATCTACCAATAAAAGCATCCTTACATTTAGTCCATGAATCAATACTATTCTTAGGCAAAGATAGCAACCAATCTTTAGCTCTTCCTCTTAATGAGAAAGGAAACACTTTCAATTTAATAATATCACCATCTACATCCTTATACTTTTGCATTTCACAAAGTTCAACAAAATTATTGAGATGGGCAGCAGCATCATCAGAACTAACACCAGAAAATTGATCTCTCATAACCAGGTTCAGTAAAGCAGGTTTAATTTCAAAGAATTCTGCTGTAGTAGCAGGTGGAGCAATAGGTGTGCATAGGAAATCATTATTATTTGCATTTGTGAAGTCACACAACTTAGTATTTTCAGGGGTATTCATTTTAGCAACAGTAAATAAAACAAACTAGATAAAGTAAATGCAAGTAACTAATTTTTTTGTGTTTTCGATATAGTGAGGAAGATAATAAATAAAGTAAAACTAGCAACTAATTTTTGTGTTTTGTTTAGGTGCAGCAAACAAAGTAGTAAATAAAATAAAGCAAGACAAAAACAAAGTAAAGAGATTGAGAAGTGGAGACTCCCCTTGCAGCGTGTCTTGATCTCCACAACGGCGCCAGAAACAGGCTTGATGCGCGTAAATGTACACGTCCGTTGGGAACCCCAAGAGGAAGGTATGATGCGCACAGTGGCAAGTTTTCCCTCAGAAAGAAACCAAGGTTTAATCGAACCAGGAGGAGCCAAGAAGCACGTTGAAGGTTGATGGTGGCGAAATGTGATGCGGCGCAACAACAGGGATTCCGGCGCCAACGTGGAATCTGCACAACAAAACCAAAGTACTTTGCCCCAACGAAACAGTGAGGTTGTCAATCTCACCGGCTTGCTGTAACAAAGGATTAAGCGTATCGAGTGGAAGATGATTGTTTGCAAGAAAACAGTAAAGAACAATTGCAGTAGATTGTATGCTATGTAAAGAATAGGACCGGGGTCCACAGTTCACTAGAGGTGTCTCTCCCATAAGATAAAAGCATGTTGGGTGAACAAATTACAGTCGGGCAATTGACAAATAGAGAAGGGCATAACAATGCATATACATGATATGATAAATATAGTGAGATTTAATTGGGCATTACGACAAAGTACATAGACCGCCATCCAATGCATCTATGCCTAAAAAGACCTTCATATCGTCCGAACCCCATTCAGTATTAAGTTGCAAAGCAACAGACAATTGCATTAAGTATGGTGCGTAATGTAATCGACAACTACATCCTTAGACATAGAATCAATGTTTTATCCCTAGTGGCAACAGCACATCACAACCTTAGAACTTTCTGTGTCCCAGGTGTCAATGAAGGCATGAACCCACTATCGAGCATAAATACTCCCTCTTGGAGTTAAGAGCAAAAACTTGGCCAGAGCCTCTACTAATAACGGAGAGCATGCAAGATCATAAACAACACATAAACAATAGATTGATAATCACCATAACATAGTATTCTCTATCCATCGGATCCCGACAAACACAACATATAGAATTACGGATAGATGATCTTGATCATGTTAGGCAGCTCACAAGATCCAACAATGAAGCACATGAGGAGAAGACGACCATCTAGCTACTGCTATGGACCCATAGTCCAGGGGTGAACTACTCACTCATCACTCCGGAGGCGATCATGGCGATGAAGAGTCCTCGGGAGATGAATCCCCTCTCCGGCAGGGTGCGGAGGCGATCTCTGAATCCCCGAGATGGGATTTGCGGCGGTGGCGCCTCTGGAAGGTTTCCGTATCGTGGCTCTCGGTCGGGGTTTCGCGACGGAGGCTTTAAGTAGGCGAAAGGGTAGGTCGGGGGGCACGAGGGGCCCACACCATAGGGCGGCGCGGGCCCTCCGGCCGTGCGGCCCTATGGTGGCGGCGCCTCGTCGCCCCACTTCGTTATCTCTTCGGTCTTCGGAAGCTCCGTGCAAAAATAGGACCCTGGGCGGTGATTTCGTCCAATTCCGAGAATATTTCCTTACTAGGATTTCTGAAACCAAAAACAGCAGAAACAAGGGCTATTCGGCATCTTGTTAATAGGTTAGTTCCAGAAAATGCGTAAATACGACATATAATGTGCATAAAACATGTAGGTATCATCAATAAAGTAGCATGGAACATAAGAAATTATCGATACGTTGGAGACGTATCAGTGCGCACAAAATAGCTTTCCGTGGCGCATTTTTGGTGGTGCGCCACAGAACTAAGACCCACCTATAAACGTTTTCCTACTAGTGTCCGCCCCACAAGACAATACTTTCATCATATAGGTTGCTAAAACTAATACTCCATCTCTTCGTGAACATACCATTTCTATGAAGTTTACCTTAATTGAACTACTGATATTTTTTTAATGTTGGTATGAAAAATATAATATTATTAGATGTGCCATAAAAATATTGTTAAATATTTTTTCATAATTTTCTACTAGTGTATGCCTAGAAGCTAATGGGTTAAGGATGCATATTTGAGATTGTTATAATAAAAGGATTACTGTTTAGTTATATGAAATGTTGTTATCTTGTGTATTTACGATGAAAATAGATTTTTTTTCACGAATAGACATAAAAATGCCTCGATATGATTAATATAAGACGAGGGACCAGGACAGAGATTTGGAGCACATGAGCACCAGTGATCCCTTTTCAGAAAAGTAATTAAAAATCATATTTCTAAGTCTCAGAAAAATCTGAAAATAAATCATGATGTAGTCAGTATTGTATCCCACAAACGTGTAAATTTTCAACTGAAAATAATGTGTATTTTGGGCTGCACAGAAATAACAAATATGTGGATCTGAGTATAGTGATTCAAATCTCCAAAAAAATCAGACTTTGTCATTTTTGTATTTCTCAGAAAACAAAATATTTGTAATTGAGATTTTATACGTTAGCAGAATACATCATTAGATAATTTTAGAATTTTGTTACATAATTTTTTGAAATATTTAAATATAATTTTCGAATTTTTTAATACAATGAGAGCACTGGTGCCCATGTTCCAAAAGGACTTTTCGGAGGGACCAACCCTATGGAAGGGCCTAGAAAAGCTAAGAAAAACTAGCAGCAAGACTAAACCAGGAACCAGAAACCGGGAACAAGAAGCTAAGTGGCGTCTGGAGGAATTGTATTGATGGTAAAAACGTACTTGTATTTCTTTTTCCTAACTTGAATATTGGTTGTTAGATGCATGGCTGCGAGCCATCTGTCTGCTTTAGCTTTTCTGGGTAGTGGCACTAGCAAGCCAGGGACGTTTTGTATGTACCTGTGCAAAGCGCATCTTCTTGCACATGATTTGTGCATGTAGAAATCCCAACATAAACTATAGCCAAGATTGCTGTGTGGCCACATTCATCCACTCTGATGAAGAAACTCATAAGCGATGCCACATTAGCAATGGCACCACAGTACGGGTCGTCGATTAATATAACCAAGAGCTGAAGCACAAGACAAAATCAAGTCCAGTTGTATGGTCGTACGTACGTGGTGAGAGATCATCGGCCCCGTGGCTCCTGTCAAGCCACCACTAAGCAAATCAACTTGGAGAGATATCTCCTGGCGATGCTTGCTGCTACATATTTTAACTTCCGGATTTGTACAACAATGGTGACACTTGGAGCCTCTCAAGCTGCTCATAAGATTTTTGAAAATTGTTTAACTGGATCTCGGATTTGATGCGATCTAGTTTGTTTTACGCTCGCGTTCTTCCTCCTTTGGGAATAAAGGCAAGAACCATCACGAGATACACTTTACAGCAGGTATGTCGATCGGACAGAACGGGGAAGGAGATCTCACCACGGGGATTAGTTTAACTAATGTGTACGCCAATACGATCTTGGCATGTTTCTTTCATATGGATCCATCTCCGCTGGCCTGCTGGCCATCGGCTAGGAAGGCATGCTGGAGGAACAGAGGATAAAAGTTGTTTCCTTGCATGCTTTGTCAGTGACATCTCACTTTCAGTAATTAAGTTCAAAATTAACACCAACAAAAAAGTAAAGCTGGTAACTAGATTGATCTAATCAATCACCATGAGCAGCAGGGAAAAAATCTCTGCACAGTAGTAGTACTTAGTCGGATAAGTTTTGTCGCGATTCACTTGCAGTCATTTTCTTCCTTTTGGAGGCTTAAACCCCTTTGAGACTTTGGCTCATTCTGGACACGCACACAGCACATCATACACCACACATATAAGCATTTGATCAGCTTTATCTATACAAAATTCTAGGCTTGTAAAGCTTGCATGATTACCTAGCTAGCTATAGCTATAGCGTACGTTGACGCCGACTCTGACTGGCAAAGCACAATGGAGTTCAGGTTCATTTCAGTTCGTTTCACTGCAGAATTCTTCAGATGGCTCTATCTCGATCGAGTTAGGCCTTCGTCTGGCCTATGCGCCATGGCCAGGTGTGCGTACATTTCGGTCAAACGAACTGCAGTGTAGCTAAGCGTCGGTCCAAATTCTTTCTTCACTTCTTCTTCTTCCCTCTGCGTCTGCAACTCTTCATATGTGTCTTTCGGTCGATGGCGACATGCACAATGCGCATCCACGCTCGCATATGTTCCTACGATCTATTACAAAATATTAAAAGGGATTTATTCCGTGTTTTGCTGGACACATATGAGGCCTAACAATTAAATTACATGAAGACTAACAGTACTTAACAATAACAGCTGTATCTTCGTTCCGTCTTCCGATCGATCGTCCGTCAGTCCAAAAGCTATTCGAGGGGAAACGTTTGTTTAATCGAGTCTTTTTTAGGCCATTTGTTCCTGTCTGGACTCCTTTTTCGCTGTATGTTTATCTACCTATCGTGCTGCAGATGGAGGCATGGGGTGGATCTTGCGCATGCGGCGGCAGCACATAGAACATGCAGGATATGTAGATTTGATTCGGAACACACGGGAGGTGGAGGTGGATATTTTTGGGGGCCTAGCTCTACAGGTACTTGGCCTGTATACAAGTAAATAGCTGTTACTGTTTAACTCTTAACATTAAATAGCATGATCATGCATTTCTAGATCCAGTCACTCGAGGAGGCTTGATGAGATATCTCGCTCATGGTACTTGAGTGACCATACCTCTTAGCTTGATGCATCATAAACCTGAAAGGTACCTTTACCACAACCCAGTGCGCCAATATTTAGGTCTAAACACAAAGAGTACATATTGTGTAGAGGAATAACTATAAACATTACTGCTATGACTTAAGTTTGATCAGTCCGACCCCATGTTTCTAACATGTGTCCACTTTATTACTTTAACATATTTATGTTAATGACTACAAAATATAAATCATCAATGAATACATGTGTTAGTTTTAATATTCACGTGTGTCCTCAAATGAACGCTGACTAGGGCAACTTCAGAATAACCATATAAGTATAGAGGCTTACAAAAAAAAGTCATGTAATTGCCAATCAATAAGTCGCCTGCTATAAGTATTCAAGGAACATTTACTAAATCGTGGATACCAGAAATATAATCATGTATGGTAAGAAGATGTTGAAGCAGGTTGAGAAGATCCTTAGGGTATTTCCACGGTTGAGCAGAGAGGTGATCTTCATTGAGAAGTATTAATCTAAATTTATAGTTCAACATGCGGAAGCACAAGAATACCAATAGGAGTTCAAAAATTCAGACGTCACTCCCAATCACACATGTTTATCAACATTCTCAAGAATAAAGTTTGTAAAATGTAGAAGTTGTAAGTAAACAATAAAGTAAAAAAACAACAGTTTCTAAGTGTAACTTTCACTGACTGAAAGTGTAGGCATGAGGTGATATCGGGATGTTGCATGGATGAGATCACACATATAATAGTAACATAATGAAAATTGTATGTGCTAACAAGAGAACTTGCACAACATCTTTTTTCCTGTATATCCTCCCATTTTACTGGGGCCACTTAAGGGTACTTAGGATAATAAATGATGCCCTTTTCAAGACATCCGGGTCAAAGCACTATCACTTCAGAACACACATAATCCTCAATTAAAACATGATTTCCTTGTTGTCCCATCCTATTCACCATTTGGGGTTTGCAGGTTTCACATAATAACATGTATCACATAGTGCATGTCAATACCGAATTCATATATATATGGTGGAGAAATAGAAGTTAAGTACCAATATCATGTTACTCAGGTCCTAGTAACAAGCATTACACTCAACACAAATGCAATAACATCCATACGTAAGCATTCTCAAGACAATCATTGATAAATTCATATGCTATTCATTATTACATGATCAATCTGATCCAATTCTCATCCACCTCATATCTTAAGAGAACTACTCACACATGGTGATGGGATATGAAAACATGACGTTTGAGATCGATGAGGTGATGATGGTGATAATGATGACCTCAAATTCCCCCTCTCTTGCGTGGAGAGAAAGATCACCCTGATCCTGAAACCCTAGTTTTTGCTTGTGACGACACTCTGGTTCGCGAAAAGCTCATCCATGCCTTTGGGACATCATGTTTTCTATAAACGTATGAATCTGGCGAAAGGAGAACGTGAGGGGGCACGAGGGTCGAGAGTCCCACCATGGACAATTCAATGGTAGGGCCCGCGCCATGGTAACTCTCTAGTTCCTCGCTAGCCGAGTGTCCCTCCCTTTTGGCATGATGGACTCCTTTTCCCTAAAAAATTCACCGGTATTTTTCTCGATTTTATTGCGTTTGTTTCCTACGTGACAAAGACTGAAAGAAGATTTTGCTAAAAACAACAACATGGTCGGCAATTTTCTTCCAAGTTTCGTGAGATTCCGGGCAAAACTACAAGCAAAGTGATTGGAAAAAGAGATAGAATTTGGCTGTATCAAGTTGCGACTAGCCTCCGGTTCTGCTAGATCTAGAAGATGCACACTGAACCGCTTCGGCCATAGCACCTGTTGGATATGTAGTTCTCGAGAGATGAGTGTGGGGTGTTCTCCGCATCCACCTAAATGGTGGTGGGTGAGAAAGCATCCACAAATTTTTGGGGGATAGATGGTCGATCGGGAAGCCCAACTCCTAGACTGCGCTTGGCCTCATTCTACTGGTCTCAAGGCGCATTAAGAAACGTCAGAATGTCAAGGATGCCTTCGGTAATAGAAGGTAGATCAGTGATATACATGTGGTCTCACCAACCTGTCACTCTGGTAGTACATCCAGGTAGAGAGGATGTTCTGTGGGATTTATCTCCCGGCTTTGTTGGATCGTTTTTTATGGCAGTGGATGTCGGATGAGACCTTCTCATTCAACTCATATCACAAGGCCATATTCCATGAATCGATTGCTTGTGCCTTGTGGAAGATCAACTTGAAGCACCTGTAGGGTCAAATTCTTCCTTTGGTTGGCCTGCTAGCAAAGATGCTAGACCGTTGAAATACTAGCTCGTCGTAATCTATAACACTCTCTTTGTGTGCTATAGATCAACCGAACGATACTACGGAGCATATACTATGTAGCTACCCCTTCTCAAGGATTACGTGGCCCGGGGTGCTCTACTGGGGAGTAAATTACATATAGGTACCACTTTTGGGGCAACGGTTTCAAGTTAGTACCATCTTTGGTAATTTTAACAAGTAACTACCACTTCTGGGGCAGCAAGTAACAAATAGCGCAATTCTTACGTTGACACCAATTTAACCATGCAGGCCCACATGTCAGAGCAAACGCCCGTCGGCCAGCCGTTAGGGCAGCAAGTAACCTTGCTCCTTGCTCGGCTCTTCTCAGTTAATTATTCTGTTCGAACGTGCTCGTCCAAATGACATATAGGCGACTGTGCTCATTCCCTGTTCATGGAATACTTCTTCCCTCATTTGGGGCAAGGGCAGGGACGAGCTGCACGCCGAGGAGCATGAGGGAGGTCGCCGGCGCGGCCCGGCAGAGGCACGGCGGGAGGAGAGCCGCCAAGGTGCGCGTGCGGGCGAGCGCCGTTGCTGCTTTCGCTCGCTTGGCCGGGGCGCTGCTGGTGCGCACGCGCACGCCGGCGAGCGGGCTAGGCGCGGAGGTCTAGGCGGCGCGGCCAAACGCGGACGGTCGGGGCTGCTACTGCTTGCGCGCAATGCTGCTGCATGGTTTTTGCTCATGCGCACTCTGCCTGTTGGCTTGCTAGAGTTGCTGCCTGTGCGGGTGAGGGAGAGCGCCGCTGCTTGCTGCTTGCCTGCTCTGCTTGCGCGCTACTGCATGCACGCGCATCGCTGCTTGCGTGCTGTTGCTGCTGTTGCCGGGCGAGCGGGGCTGGACGGGCACGCACACGGGCGCGCGACCGGCAGCGGTCTGCGACGGGCACGGGAACGGGCACGGGTTGAGCGGGACACGTCGCGGGTAGCAGGAGGTGCTATCGTTGTCTCCATGGATGGGCGGCAGTGCTCGCAGGGGCGGGCGAATACGCGCAAGAGCTCGCAGGGGCAGGCGCCGGCGCGGGTGAAGGCGCGAAGGAGCTTGCGGGCGCGGCAGCCGGCACGGACGGAGATGGTGCTATCGCAAGGCGCAGTCGAGGCTGGGCCGGACAACGCTGGCTCAGGACGGCACGCACGCGCGGGCGGCGCAGACGGACGAGCGCAGGACGGCAGGCGCGCGCGGACGGACGAGCGGAGAACGGACGCGGACGACCGGGCGAACACGACAGACGTGCGCGGATGGCCCGTTGTTGCTGTTGCTGAGTTGTCGTCGTCATGTCCGTCGAGGACGGCGCCGAGATCGCTGCACGCCCACGGGATGAGGATCGTGGCCGTGCCCTAACGGCTGGCCGACGGCGTTTGCTCTGATATGTGGGCCCGTGTGATTAAATCGGCGTCAACTCAAGAATTGCCTTATTTGTTACTTGTTGTCCCAGAAGTGGTAGTTATTTGTTAAAATTACCAAAGATGGTACCAACTCTGCCGTTGCCCCCAAAGTGGTACGTATATGTAATTTACTCTCTACTGGGTTATGTGTGTTTTGCATGCATCCCAGCTATATTGGGTACAAGTTTGCGGACTGGTGGTAGTCGTCAGCCGTGCGAACCGCCCCTACCGCTCGCAAGCTCGCGTCCCTTTAATAATCATGCCCACTGCTTGGTGGGTCCTGAAACAACACAACACAGTCATCTACGATGGCATGGAATTGACATTGTTGGCTTGCTTGACACGATCAAGGTGGAAGCCAAGTTGTAGGCAACAATCGACACATCAGGTTTATTAATAGTTCTTCTGGTGGCCTAACTTTTAGGGTGTAACGTTCTGGATAACCTTGGGTGTGTCTTTTTGGGATTGTACTCAACTCTTCTCTCTATCAATTCATCAAAACATAACCTTGTGCCTTCAATTTTCCCAGAAAAAAATGATGTTAGTAGAGTATCCGATTGTTAACCATGAAGTGTGAGCCCTATATATTGCTAACAGTATTAGTAATAGCATAGATAGGTTTATGAAAGACCTTTATATTAATTTGTTTGCAAGTGTAACTTGTCTTTAATCTTAAAATCAAACCCTATGCGTTGAGAGAGTTTCTACCATTGAACTTACCTATACCCTATCAATCAGTCCACTAATTTAGCAGCTTTTCCCTGAATTAAGCTATATATGGATCACGTGGTTACGACACGCTTGGTCAACATTGACTTCATTTACTAAATATAGCTATGCATTGACCCAAAGTCCCGAAATGGTTATTCATTTTTGCTATCAACACTGAGCCCATGACTTCTGTTTAATCTCAAACTCAAACCCCACGAATTAGGCAAGTTGCTATCATCAAACTTACCTATCTTATGTCAATTAGTCCACTAATTTGGCAGCTTTGCTCTGAATTGAGCTATATATGGAGTACGCGGTTACGACTTTGGTCAGCATTGACCTCCTTTACTCAATATGGCTAACCATTGACCTAAAGTCCCTAAATGGTTATTCACTTTTCTGTCAACATTGAAACCCCATGACTTTAACCGCTTCTCTCGCAGGAGAAAAAGATTGTCCACTCCACTTGCAAGCTGACAATTCCAATGCTTAGCTAGATATATGTTACCTTTTGCTTTTACTTTTTCAGTCTTAATAGCAGCATGTTTGCAAACTAGGTTAGTAGCTCACTCATAGTCTAATTAGGTAAGCATGCAACTCAACATTTGGTAACCCAAGTCTCCTGAGAGTTCGCTGACCTGCAAACAACACGTATTCTCAGAAGACTTGTCTTTTCTTTTTTCTTCAAATTCTTTTTGAGAAGTTCTTCAGAGAAGTTGATGAAGCGAGGTAGCATCAGATCAAGTTTATCAAACCATAGTTAGACCAGCCCTACACCCTCGGCAGGGTGTTGAGCTCCCTGACCCAAACACGCTAAAACATGCACTATTTTGTGTGGGACCCACAGGTCAGCAGCTCATGCGAAAAAGAATTACTGGTCAAATACTAGGAAACTATGCTGTACTCATTAATCACCAGTGTCTCCATTTCTAAATACGGTGGTCGACGCCTATTCTACTCGCACCACGTACACGCGTAAAAGTATGAGATCGATAACCATCATATGTGCGATGATTGATTCGAGATTAAGGATACAATAAACTAAGTAAAAGGGGGTAACTAAAGATGCTTGAAAGATTGAACCAGCTCTCGAGCATTGCATCACCACCACAACATTCTAGTAGAAGAGGAGCGATCTTTTTGTCAGAACCAGGACAACGATATAGTATGGCGATTAGCCTAGCCAAGTGGGAGTGGAATTTTTGGTCGCTGTAGGCAACAATGACACTAGCTACGTGGATCGCTTTAGGAGCTCGTTGGTATAAATGGCGGAGCAGGGCACGGAGATTCTAGCTGTCATACAAGCCGGGAACCACATAGACAGACAACCCCTACTATTAGCCACAGCGATCAAAATATTTCTATTGCAACTAGCTGATTTTTTAGCGAGAGCACAGTATAGTAAGTTGAGTAAAGATAGATTAAATAAGTCTGGCTGCATGGACGCCATGAGCAGCAGCCTGGAGGTGCTGCAGGGGGGCTGGAGGAAGGGGCCATGGACGGCGCTGGAGGACAGGCTGCTCACCGAGTACGTGCAGCAGCAGGGCGAAGGCAGCTGGAACTCCGTGGCCAAGATCACAGGTACGCAATTCAATCATTTTCTTGCATAGTTTTGGGGTTTGCAGTACTGTGATTTTTGAGAACTCCTCGACATGGTTGCTGCTGGATGCTCATGGCTGTAATCATATGTGTGCACAGGGCTTCGTCGGAGCGGGAAGAGCTGCCGGCTGCGGTGGGTGAACTACCTCCGGCCGGACCTGAAGCGGGGGAAGATCACCCCCGACGAGGAGACCGTCATCCTCCAGCTCCACGCCATGCTCGGCAACAGGTACAGTCATCGTGCAAGCGCTGTAGTAGATGCCCAGCCGCACTGTACACTTGTGCAGTGCAGTGCTGAGTGGGCGGACGGTCGGCCGGTGCCTAATTTAACTGAAGCGTGTGACATGGCGTGCAGGTGGTCGGCGATCGCGCGGTGCCTGCCGGGGAGGACGGACAACGAGATCAAGAACTACTGGCGGACGCACTTCAAGAAGGCGCGGCCGTCCCGGCGCGCCAGGGCGCAGCTGCTCCACCAGTACCAGCTCGAGCAGCAGCAGCAGCACCGCCAGTACCTCCACACCATCCAACTGCTCCAGCAGCAGCGGCAGCAGCTCATGGAGCGGCATGAAGAACAGCAGCTGCCGATGATGATGATGCAGCAGCAGCGTAGACCGCAGGAGGAGGAGGCTGCGATGGAGGCGCAGCTGATGAACGTGATGATGAGCAACGCTGACGTCCAGAGCAACGACTGCTACTCCCCCTGTCCGCCAGTCATGTCGACGGCGCTTGACCTCCCCGTCAACGACGATGACAACGCGCTGTGGGACAGCCTCTGGCGGCTCGTCGACGGGGAAGACGGCTGCAGCGGAGGCGACGACTCAGGCGAGTACTAGCGCCTATCTACTACGGCAATGTGTGTATCCCAGTGTAAAGACAGTGGAAGCAGCCTAGCTAGCCAAGGTTGCATGTTTCAGTTACCACAAGGACATCGATCATCGGCGCATGCTTAGCCTGATCACGTAGGGCCATGCTATCGAGTTCATGTCTAGAGTTTACTACCTTTTACCCATGACCATATGAGCCATGGATATGATCAGGTGGCGCTGTATGAACCTATGTAGCTTGTCACCCCAAGTATGTAAATTGCAACTGCGTGCCATGTACAATTAATTTTGGTTTCGACATTCTCACCATATCACTTCTCAATCAACCGCATTTTTCTTCACTTCATGGTTTTTTTTCCCGAGGGAATACAGCTAGCAGTGCAGATCCGAAGCTAGCTACTACTACCTGCCAACATTTCACATATTTTTTTTTTTTTGAAACGGGGGCAAAAGCTTTGCCCCAATCTATTGATTAAGTGAAGAAGTTTAACATGAAAATACATGCAAATGAATTACAAGGGATTACTCTCCCAGCATCATTCCGCCCAACCTTTCGGCGCCCGCAATAACCCAAAGCCTAGCCTCTCTCTTAACTCTATCAAAAACTACATCAAACGGAGCACTTTTGTTGCGGAAGACCCTATCATTACGCTCATTCCACACCTCCCAAGAAACAAGGAGGGTGATGGAAGCCATGGCCTTGCGGTTTTTGGCCCCCCCCGCCATGAATTGCCACCATTCGGAGATGGTGAAGTTTGTCGAATCATGTTGGACGTCTTCGGATATACCCAACCATTGCTTGATGGAGGTCCATAAGCGAGTAGTGAAGCGGCAATGGACGAAGAGGTGGTCAACGGTTTCCACACATTGTTTGCATAGGGGGCAAGGGCCGCAATTTCGCCACCCTCTCTTCGCCAACCGGTCGGCCGTCCAAAGCCTATTTTGATTTGCAAGCCAACCAAAAAATTTGATCTTAGGCGGTGCCCAAGCCTTCCAAACCATCTTGTTCAGGGGGGATGTGGTGGAGCCGAAGAATTGCATCTCATAGGCCGATTTGGTGGAGTAGAGGCCATTTGCCGTGAGTTTCCAAGAAATCTCATCGCTCACCCCGGGGTTGAGATGTATGGTAGTAAGCCGCGTCCATAGGTCCACAAATTGCATGAAATGGTCTAAGGAGAAGGTGCGTTGTAGGTCAATCTTGGCAATCCAAGCATCTTGGTGAAGAGCTTGCGCCACCTTCCAATTCTTTCTCTTGGAGCTCTCGTAAATCAATGGTGCCACATCTATGGGTTTTGTTCCGTCAAGCCAAGGTGCATGCCAAAAAGGAGTTTTCTTCCCGTCCCCAAGAGTGATGCAAGTTGCGGCATAAAACAAATCCATATCCTCGTTGGTGCATGGGTTGCCGGAACCAATCCAAATTTTTGTGGGATCTTTCCATTCAAGCCAAGGCCACCGTAGTCAAAGCGCCGCCGCAAATTTTTCCATGTGTAGCACCCCCAAACCTCCATACTTATTTGGGCAGCAAACCAATTCCCAATTAACCTTGCACTTGGCCCCGGTTGTAGTATCCTTGGCGGACCAAAGGAACGCCCTCTCGATCTTGTCGATGAATTTCATGGTGCCCGGAGGCATGGCAAGGGGAGTGAGGTAGTAGATAGCTTGGGAAGCAATGACCGATTTCACTAGCGCGGTCCTACCCGCCGTGGTGATTAGATTCCCGTTCCAAGTTGGGAGCTTTCCGGCACATTTGTCCTCAAGGTGTTGCATATCCCTTCTTTTCAAGCACCGAACCGAAAGCGGAAGCCCAAGATATCTCATCGGAAAGGTGGTGCGAGTGGCCGGCATGTCCTCAAGGATGGCGTCAAGGTCCAAAGCCTCACAACGAATCGGAGCGACGGCGCTCTTTTGGAAGTTAGTGCATAGGCCGGTTGCATCCCCGAAGTTTCCAAGAATATTTGCTAAGTTTTGGATATCCTCTTTGAAAGGAGCCACGAAAACGGCAGCATCATCCGCATAGAGGGACGTCCTTAAGATATCCCTCCGCCCCCATAGTTTGTGGAGTAGCCCGATTGTAGTTGCCCTCTCTAGGATTTGGGCAAGCGGGTCTATGGCGAGCACGAACAAGAGCGGAGATAGTGGGTCTCCTTGTCTCAAGCCCCGTCCGTGCCGGATAGGGAGCCCGGCAACCCCATTAAGGAGGACCCTCGAAGAGGAGGTGGTGAGGAGAGCCACGATCCAATTACGGAACCTACTCGGAAAGCCCCTATTTTGAAGGAGGTCCACAATGTAATCCCACCGCACGTTGTCAAAGGCTTTGCGAATGTCGAGTTTAAAAAGAAGCGCCGAAGTCTTGCTCTTGTGTAGTCTAGTGGCAAGGTTCTTGACATAGAGGAAGTTGTCATGAATACTCCTCTTCTTAATGAAAGCGCTTTGAGCATTAGAGACAAGGCTATCCATGTATGGCCCAAGTCTAATGGAAAGCATCTTGGCAATGATCTTCGCAATGGCATGAATCAAGCTAATAGGCCGGTAGTCAACAATCTCCTCGGCGCCCTCCTTCTTAGGTAACAACACAATGTTGGCGGAGTTGAGCCAATGGAAGTTTTCCGCATGAAGGTCCCCAAAAAGGTGCACCACCTCCATGACGTCAACCTTGATAATATCCCAACATTTCTTGAAGAAGACTCCGGTGAAGCCGTCCGGACCCGGGGCCTTGTCACTAGGCATAAGGTTAATGGCGTTGCGCACCTCCTCCTCGGAGAAGGGGTCACCAAGGCTTTGCAAACCCGGATCCTCAAAGAGGAGCTCGTCCCAATTAAGATCACAATTTCTACGCCCCCCTCTCCCAATAGCCGCATGAAAATGGTTATAAGCAATCTCCTCTTTGGCCTCATGCTCGGTCACCCACCCATTGTTGTGCTTCAACCTATGAATATGATTCTTCCTTCTTCTTGCATTGACTTTCATGTAGAAAAATCTCGTGTTGGCATCTCCCTCCTTGATGTTGGCAATGCGGGCACATTGTCTCTTGCGGGCTCTCTCAACCACCGCCAACGCGACTACCTTCTTTTTTAGCTTGGCTCGGATGTCCAACTCGCCCACCGAAAGTTGGCGCACTTCTTGGGCCATATCAAAGTGTAGAATCACGAGAAGTGCCGCGTGCATCGTGACCTTGGTGTTGGAGAACAACCGGCGTCCCCATTTGGCGAGAATTTTTCTGGTATGCTTTAGCTTATGGAAAAGCCTTTGGCAGGGCTCGACATGTGGGGACGGAGCATTCCAAGCTTGTTGTACCATGTCATTGAAGCCAGGCAATCGCACCCAATAATTTTCGAACTTGAAGCTTCTTGATCTCCTAGGGCCGCTATCGTCCGCTAGCAACAAGGGGCAATGATCCGAGAGGGACGAAGAGAGGGCGTGAAGGACATGGGTGTCGAAATGTAGGTCCCATTCCGAATTGCAGAAAAAAGCGTCAAGCTTGCAAAGAGTGGGGTTTGGGTCCATTTGACCAAGTGAAGCGCCTGTTTTGTAGGTGGATCTCATGAAGGCCGCAAGTCTGTAAGGCGGCACGAAAGCGGTTGATGCGGGATCGGTTGACATTTGGCTTGTTTTTGTCACGCGCCCGACGTATTTGGTTGAAGTCACCCAGGGCCAGCCAACGGACGCCTTGCGGCGGCTTTTGAGCAACGAGCTCGGCGAAGAAGTCGTCGGACCATAGACCCCAGTGATCTTGAAATCACCGTTGACGGTAGAATTGAGCAACGAACATTTCACATATTTGATTCGCTGATATAGAGAACGGATGCAGAGATAACATGCAGTACATCAAACTCAAACCCAGGGGTGAATCTATGTAACAAGATCTATTTGTAGCTAATATACATCTTCAACTCATCAAGACGTGCGTTCCGTGCAATAGTTGCATGCAAGATGCAACCAAGTACTTGCTAGTTGTGTGTGTATAATATCTAATCTGCAAACAAGCCTAATTGAGAAATCAAATAGACATAAGCACAAAACAGTCCCACAGATTATTATTGCCAGAGGTTACAATCTTTTACCGTCCACATCATTTCATTCAAAGATGATATTATTTATGTAAGACAAAAGAGCACAAAACACAAATTAAATATCACAACTTTTACCGGTAGTACCAGGTATCAGCCTAATTCAGGCATGGCATTTAATCACTCCCTTCCAAAGGTTCTTGTACAGCAAACTAGTTGTACTTTTTAAAACCGAGAAACTAGTTGTATTTGCATGTCCCAACAATTTTCTAATCCAAGCTCACTAGAGTATATAAAAATGGAAGTAACAGCAGTAGCAATCAAACTGAAAAAATGGGCAGTCTTTTGAATATATCCTAACCACTTCAAGTTATTTCTGCATTCTGATGAGGCAGCCTCACGGCAGCCGCTCTGAAAAGGATTTTGTTGGTCTAATCGGCTGGCTGGAGCTTCGTGAAGGAGCAACAGTTGGAGAGCGGTTCAGCATCGCGACAACGGAGGGCACAAGGGCCTGCGAGCGGTGCAGCATGTCAACCATGGATGGTGTCTGGTAGGTGTGAATCTGGGTGTTGAGCTCCGTCGAGTCGCCCCGTGCGGTGGCTCTCTGCCATGAGTGTGAGCTCAGGCCAGCCAGCATGTAAGCCCTGCCCGATTCGTCGTACCTCCGCTGGCTCTCCACCCTCTCCTGCATCTCCCTCAGCTCTGTGATCAGCGCCAAACATTGGCTGTCTGAAGAGTGTGCTGCCTGTGACTCCAGGATCCTCGTCCTGCCTTCGAGGATCGACACAGCCTGGGAGAAGGCGCCTCCCTCGGCCGCAGCCCGCGCAGCAGACATGTCCTCCATGGCTTGAACGCGGTGCCACTCACGCTCAACCTCAGGACACATTTTGCAGTCCACAAAATATGCAGGACGCTGGACACTGACTTCTTCACCATGTACTTGGATGTTCTCTGCGGTAACTGCGTCTTGGTATGTGCAGCTTGGTTTGATCAGCACAGTCGGCCCTTGTGCAGCTGGGACCTGTAGAGTGACCAGAAATGCCCTCTCTTCATCTGCATAAAGATCACCAATATCAACTGACCCATTACGGTCATCTTCAGCTACCTGACTTGTATAGCTGCCTGACTTGATGGAGGTAAGTAGGACGCCTTCGTCCACACACTCAATGCCCAACTGCATATCCTTAACCACTACACTGAGGAGGCCACCAATACATTGAGCAAATCCGTTCTGGATTGAACCTTCAGCATCAATAAATGAAAACGTGCCGCTAGATGTCTCCGCGATAGAATGCATTGCAGCAGAGTCATGATCTGCCCCGAAACCAAAGGTGTGGATCTGCACATGATTACCAGTTCCAGGAAGGATTGAAGGAGGAACAAGTACACTGTGATTTTGCTGAACACCATCATAGGATGGGAGTGAATATGTGTCTTGACCATCTGAGAGAAGAATGATGCTGCAAACAGGATTCTTCAGCCGCCGCTGCTCAATTACTTTAGCACCCATTTTTAACCCATCAGCAATGTTTGTGCCACCACCATCAACAAGGGAATTCACAGCTTGCAAGGCTCGCATTTGGCCAGTTATGGTCATTCGACGAAGGGGGAAGAGCCTCCGTGGTGTGGATGAGAAGGCAATGACAGACAAGCGGTCATTGGGTCCAAGTGTTTGAATGACAAAGCTCATAGCACTTTTGAGAAGTGCAAGTTTTGCCCCTTTCATGCTACCGCTTACATCAAGCACAGTTACGAGGTCAAGAGGTGCCCGGGAGTTCACTGAGTCCAAGGACTTTGGAGCCTTGAGACGAATCAAGATAGAAAAGACCTTCTGAGTCACTGATTGTTGTATGGCTTGGAATTCTGAATATGTCTTAATTTCAACCGAACCAGTAACTGCATTGCTTCCATCCATGGTTCCAGGTTGAAGATCTATGTGCTCGTCATCATTGAAAATATGTACCTCGGGAGCACGGAAGACAGGAAATTGCTCCTGCAGATTTCCACTGTATGTGTGGGAAAGCCTACGGACAACGGTCATGTGTCCATCATCATGTGGCCAATTTACTGGGCTTACTCTAGCTCTTCCATGGGTGGCGTCTGCAGGTTGAGTTCCCTGGAAGGGAAGTTCTTTCCACTCGGCACGACATATTGGACAGATATGGTTGCCATGCCTGACGTTTGAAGTGATACAATGAAAATGGAACTTGTGGGAGCATTCAGCAGTAAACAGAGCTTGTCCGTGGCTTGTCCTCATACCACCAAGGCAGATAGCACATACCCTCTGAAATCAAGAAGGCCGGCGCAAAAAGAGTTAGCACGCTAGATTAAGAGCTTCGGACCAGTAAAAACATAGCTTCTACCGAAATTGGTTATAAATGTGCCTGGATAACTTAATTGAAATGTAAACACAAAACAAGTTACAACCACACAAACAGTGTTGCAGATTTTTCATACAACCTAGCTGAGTATTAGGAAGAGTGCATAAGGTTCTGAACGACCAGTCAAATGGAAGGGATTTATCAAGCCAAAAGGAGGGAAGGACTGAAAACTTGGCAATCAACTTATCATGGAGGTCTAAGAACCAAAATTTGCATAGCTTGATACTGGCATAGGGATGAGTACCCGTCTAATTTACTGAGCCTAATAGGTCTAGTACGATCGATTAGCTATCATGCTTGATCAACTGAGAATTTGGATATTAGCACATCTAGACACCATTGCGAAATATGAACTGGATTGTCTAGTATGCAGTCAGCGTATGTAAGCATTCAAAGTGTGAGCAGTAAGCACAAACAAAATTAGAAGAAATTAAAGTATTAAGAAAGATTATTTCTCTATATAAAGTGTGTTGGCATCAGAAAATATTCTTTACAAGTCAAAGTAATCGAGAAAGGTGTATAAAGTACTCTGACTGTTTGATCCAACTGCAGCGAGCCGAGGACCAAGTCCAATTAGATGGACTTACCAACCAATCAAATCACATGGAAAGAAAAAAGGCAGGAAAAGTATGCATATGAAAAGGCTAGCCCATGATATAGTTAATACTGAACAAACTGCGCTACGAGGCAACACAAGTTAAGCATGCAGCAGCACAATACTGCAGATGTTCTTAGGTGGTCAAACAGGAAAAGTGTAGCATAATTTAAAAAAATGCAACCCATCAGCTGCGGCTGTCTAACCTGCAAACTCAGATCCAGTAAGCCATGACATGGATTCTATGTATCTGGAACATCCCAGTAGAAACTTTGACGACTTACTTGTACTACTAGTTAAATTTTAGACTTGGTACGTTCGGAAGACTTTTCAATTTGGTGATTTCCCTGGAAGAGGAACTCCAACATCCTACTTTCCTGAAACTTATCTCCTAGGTGACACCTAATTAGTAAAATAAAATGAGGACCCGGAAGGGGAAGGAATTAAAAACGTCAGGAAACGGTTAGTGACCACGCAGAGTTTTTTATCTGCTGAAAATTGCACATAGTTCTTTTCAAACAAGAAAGAAAATTGAAAATAATTGACAGGCGAAAAATCCAAGGAATTGGTGTAAGTTCTGTATCTAGGTCAGCTCCTTCTTTCCAGAAGGATGAAGCTGAATTGCAAGAAATGCTTAATTATGGAACAAGAAAAATCCAACAACTTGTGATCTTTTACCTTTTCTATGTCCAAGATCATTGTGCAACAAGAAAAAAAAACTCCTCACAAGAAACCCAAGTACGTTTAATATTTGGAGTAATATTAAAAAGTTCAGCAAAGAATAGTAGGAAGAAGAATATTATTACTGAACTGTTGCATGAAGAGATCATCAGTGCAGAAATGGCAAATTCATCCCTGTGAAAGAGTTGTCCTTGAGGCAGAATAATTCAGCGGCGTTAGAATCAACAAAATCGGATGAAAACTAGGGTGCATGTGCAGTTCCACGTTGATCAAACTTGCAGAGCGAACAAAATCATCTCCGAATGTAGATGGCTCTGGATGCTCGGCGTTTACCCCTACAGTCCTACGGGGGATGATCTTACGCAAACCGCCGAACCCCAAAAGGAAACAACTTGTTTGTTCGAGAGCCGAACCACCCCGCACAATTCCACATCGAATCGGCCGTTTCCACACGGCAGACGCGATTAGAAGGGAACAAAACAGAGAAGATTATAGGTGAGAAAAAACGCACCTTGGAGTTGGAGCTCCGGCTCCCGGAGCTGGACAGCCGGCGCAGGGAAAGGGACGGCGACCACGCCTTCTCCTCCGTCACGGAATCCCGCGCCGCCACCGTATCCGACGCCGCCGCCGGTGGTGACAATAGACACGGCTCCCATCGGGCTGGCGGCGAGTAGGCGTCCTCCTCGAGATCGTTCTGGCGCGTGGGCACGCGGATGCAGAGCTTGGTGGCGAGAGCCCGCTTGGCCCGACCCCACGCCGCCGCCATTGGTCCTCAGGTTCCTCTCCGGAGTCGGGCGGGCGGCTAGTGCTCTGGCGCGGAAGGGATCGCTCGGCGGAGGGATCGGATCAGAAGAAGGCAGCGGCGTCCGGAGTTGGTTGGGTTTTCTCGTCGCGGGGCAGGATTTCGCGGCGGTCGCAGCTGACTCGGTTTGGCCTTCGTGTCATTCGAGCGGCGAGTCGGAAATTTATTTGTGTTTGACTGCCCGTTTTGCCCTCGCGAGAATGTGGAGACGCGCTGGGATCTCTGGGTCTCCGTGGGGTTTTCACAACTGTGTGCGCTTCATATTCAGAATATACTGTACATTCAGAATTGATCTGCGTAACTGGAGAATTCAATTCGTTGTATATACAGTATGATTATTTTTTACACTAGCATTGTGCGTTTTAGTTGGATGGGAGACCAGTTTTGGTCAACATTCCCCTCCTTCTCCCCCGCTCCGCTTCGCCGCCGCCAGCAGCGGCTGGACTTTTCCTACGCGCATGGAGCGGCGCACGACGGTGCAATTCAGGAGACTCGGAATTGGATGTGGCCGAGGTTCGGCGACGACGACACGGAGTGCTGACGCTTCGGCGGCGGCAAAGCGGTCTAGGGGTGGCGGGGCGACGCATGCTCGCCCAAGATCTAGGCCCTACGGGCCCCATCAGGAGGCGGCCGACCGACCTGCCTCCTCGACCGTGGAGCTCCATGGAGATGGTGGCTCTAGCGAGGTTTAAGATGGAGATTGCGGTGCTGGCGGTCGACATATTGCAGCACAACGGTGGGCTTTATGGCCCTCCCTCGGGGCCCTGTCGAACCCTCCTGAGACTGGTGTCACGGTCGGCTACCACCAAATTAGAGGTTGTTCCCTCCAGCGCGCCCGTTGTGTTGTTGGCCCCGATTCAAGCTATGACTTTTCCCTCTTGTCTTGCAGACCTCGTAACAGTTGCATCGGGGACACGACGATGGTGGCTTCTTGACCATGGTGGCGCGTGCTAGTGGGCAGCAGCTGCGGTGATGGTGAGGCTTTGACCTCGTAGAGCTCATGAGCAATGGACCGTCCGAGGGTTGCGGGTGGGATTTTTCCAGGACAAATCCATGTCAGCTCGTTCGACACCGATGTGGTGTCACCTTCGGTGCCACCATTCATTCCCAGAGGTCTTCATGGCTACCCTTGTTCTATTTCGTTCGATGTGCTGGGGAAACCCTAGGATCAATGCGCTGGTCCGGGTAGCAACGTCACCCTTCTTGAAGGTGATGTTTTCGTACTTGATACTTCGATGCTAGGAGGGTGGTGCACTGGTGCAACATTTTCGAAGGATGTGTATAGGATATTATAGCTAGTGACGCCCGCAAACAGGAGCTGGCGTACGTGCACGCGACGGCGAAACCAAAAACAATCTGCAGGAAAGGATCGCGCGCGGGAGGTGGCATCCAGGCGTACTGATGTGTGACCGATCGAGGCTTTGTTAAATCGGATCGGATAATAGAGATGCTATCCCAGTGACTGTCACGAGTGCGTACTTGATGATGATTACATGTTGTCATGCATTCATGCATGTTCGTGATCGATCAGTATTTTGGTGCTGTTCCCAACAAAAAAGAAAATATCTCAAAAGGAAAAAAAAAAACCGAGGATGACCGAAATAGTTTTTTTAACGAGGTTGGGGCCACAAAGGAACCCGCGAGCAGCAGCTATATTATCGTTGGTGGGTAGAAATTACAAAAAGGGCCCTGGAGGAAAAGTAAAAGTACAACATAGGTCTGAATAATTACAAAAAGGACCTTGAAACTATGACAGAAAAAACAATGAATCCCCAGGCCTCTCCATCGCGTCTGAGCCTCCATCGCCGGCCGCCTCGACTCCACCGGGGACAAACACTTGGTGGTGAGGAAGCGCTAAGCTCTGAAGAGGGCCTCCACACTGGAGGTTAAGTAGAACGTCGGCATGGCGTCTAGAAGGGCCGCCCTTTCAGCCAGAGATCGCGACGGCAGTCATGGCCGTTGCGTGGTTCGCTCGTTGATGCACCATGAACCCGTCTCACCACCTTGAAGAAGCAGACATGATGTCGCCGCTTCACCTCTTCCCCTCGCCACCATGGCCGGCCGGAATAAGTTCCACCACACATCACCCCACGTATCGAGGTGGCCACCAGCCACGACCTTATTGAAGGAGACGGTGCCCATCTCCAGTACACCACGCTGCGACCAGAGGAGCAGTAGAGCAAGGAAGATGAACCCTAAATCGCCCTGGATTCGACCGCCAAAATCCCGAGCTCCGCTACACCTACGGGGCATAGAGTCCATTATCGGCATAACGCCAAACAACCACGAGGGCAACAGGAAACCTAGAATACTCTATACAGCCCGTACTCCACTCCCTCTACCAGCCTGACGGCAGCGCCGCCGGGGCGGAGAGACGAGCGAACCGGGATATGGTGGCAACTCTCAAGGGAAAGGTGGGAGAGGACGAGGCAGGAGGAGGAGAAGCGTGTTCTGCATTTTTTTTTGAACAGATAAGGCCTCGAAGGGCTCGGAGATTTCATTACGGCTGTGGGTAAACTTTTACAAAGAGAACCCAAAGAAAAGGAAAATTGCAACAATGTACTTCACAATTAGATTCTTCACCCTGAAGCAGATCGCAGAAACGCAATCGAATCCTAGCACTCTGCCGGCGATAGGCAGCCTCCTACCACGACCACCCCTGTCCCGACCGGGGAAGAAACCACTTGGTCGAGCAGGGGCTTGAATGGACTCGGCGAGGCTAGGGAAGATCCCCGTGAAGAGGAAGACAACGCTCGGGCAGGCCTCGCTGCCGACAAGGTGCGGTCAGTCTCCTGACCAAGGATAGCGGCGGCGAACTTTGTCCATCGCTTGGGACCACCAAGGGGAGTTGAAGCTCCATAAGCTCCCCAGGAAAACGCTCGAACACCGTCAACTTGAGGTATTCCTCAACCTCTTCCTCGCCACCATGGCAGACCGAGAGGAGGAAGAGCAGTTGCGAGCCACCAGTGTGGCATTGACGAGGTCATCTTCTTGATCTACAGAGCACCAGTTGAGGCCTCTCCTTCCCCTCGCCACCCTGGCTGGCCGGAAGGAGCATGACCTCATCGGACATGGAGATCAAGAGAATGGCAGCACCACACTTATTGAAGAGCCCCCCCCCGCGCTCTCAAAAGCTAACTCCCAGTGAAGGAGCTCAACTGAGAATAGCCTGGACCACCACCTGACGTCGTGCATTAGCGCTAGAGGAAAGGGAACCACCATGCGACGAGTTTGAGGCAGTCGAACGCTGCCGTCCCTTCTTCCCTTGCCACCACGGCAGGCCGAAGAAGAAGGCATCAACCACCATCAGACGCAGCCCCTTGGAAATGCCTTATTGGAGGCTACGCCGTCAGGCCTCCACCCTAACACCACCACATGGACGACGAGGGAGAAGACCATCCACCACTTCCGGATCTGGCCAAGAGAACCCGATGAAACCCTCTCGGCATAACACCAAACTACCGGCACATGGCCGAACCCTACACCTACTATTTACACTAAGAAATCTGGCGCCTCTCCTACGCCTCCCTCGGGCAGCCTCGCCGGTGAGTTTGGCCTTGGATTGGCCCGGCAAACACGGGAGCCTTATTAGAGCATCTCTAACAGAGCCCGTAAATCCCGCCGAAACTAAACTTTTCTGGCGGATTTTGCGGGTTTGGGACAAAACGTGCGCAGAACAGAGCAAGAAAACATGGGCCGGCCCGTAAACGAAGTTCAGGGGCCCGAGAACTCGAGCGGACGCCCCGTATTAAAAGGGTTCACGAAGGGGAGTTCGGTTCGTGAACCCTACTCCCCTCCGTCGTTCCTCTCCCTCCGCCGCCGCCAGTCGCCAGCTCCGACGAGCAATCCATGCACCCGAGCCACCGATCCAAAGCCCACTGCCACGCGATGGCTTCCCGTGGAGGCTCCGGCGGCCGTGTGATGTCTACGGGTGCTTCTATTCTTGTAGACATTGTTGGGCCTCCAAGAGCAGAGGTTTGTAGAACAGCAGCAAGTTTCCCTTAAGTGGATTACCCAAGGTTTATCGAACTCGGGAGGAAGAGGTCAAAGATATCCCTCTCATGCAACCCTGCAACCACAAAGCAAGAAGTCTCTTGTGTCCCCAACACACCTAATAGGTGCACTAGTTCGGCGAAGAGATAGTGAAATATAAGTGGTATGAATGAATATGAGCGTAGTACGGCGAAAAAGCTTGCTGGCGTGCATTGATGGTAGTAATATTGCAGAAAGTAAACATGCAAAGAGTAGGTAGTAATTCAAGAAAAAGAATAAGCAAGGATAGCAGTATTTAGGAACAAGGCCTAGGGATTAGACTTTCACTAGTGGACACTCTCAACATTGATCACATAACAGAATAGATAAATGCATACTCTACACTCTCTTGTTGAATGATGAACACATTGCGTAGGATTACACGAACCCTCAATGCCGGAGTTAACAAGCTCCACAATTAAATGTTCATATTTAAATAACCTTAGAGTGCAAGAAAGATCGACACGACTAAACCAAGTACTAACTTAGCATGCACACTGTTACCTTCACGCCATGTAGGAGGAATAGATCACATCAATACCATCATAGCAATAGTTAACTTCATAATCTACAAGAGATCATAATCATAGCCTACGCCAAGTACTAACACGAGTACACACACTGTCACCATTATACCATGTAGGAGGAATAAAACTACTTTAATAACATCACTAGAGTAGCACATAGATAAATTGTGATACAAAACACATTGCAATCATAAAGAGATATAAATAAGCACTTCACTACGCCATTCATAACAGTGAATAAGTATTCTGTGAAATATAGCCTAAGATACCCACACGGTGCACACACTGTCACCTTTACACACGTGGGACAAGGAGTCTCCGGAGATCACATAAGTAAAACTCACTTGACTAGCATAATGACATCTAGATTACAAGCATCATCATATGAATCTCAATCATGTAAGGCAGCTCATGAGATTATTGTATTGAAGTACATAGGAGAGAGATTAACCACATAGCTACCGGACAGCCCCGAGCCTCGATGCGAATAATGGGAGCAGCCGGTGATGAAGATGGCGGTGGAGATGGCAGCGGTCGATGGAGAAGCCTTCCGGGGCACTTCCCCGTCCCGGAACAGAGACTCCTGTCCCCGATCTTGGCTTCGCGATGGCGGCGGCTCTGGAAGGTTTCGTGGGTTTTGTCCAACGTAATAGGTTTTCGCGACGGAGGCTTTAAATAGGCGGAAGGGCAGCCTCGGAGGGGCCGGGGCCACCACACCATAGGCGGCCCCCTCGCCGCGCCAGGGTGTGGTGTGGGGCCCCCCTCCTCCGGCGCTCTCGGGTGTTCTGGATGGTTCCGGGAAAATAGGAACCGGGCGTTGATTTCGTCCGATTCGAGAATATTTCGTTACTAGGATTTCTGAAACCAAAAAGCAAAGAACGGCACTTCGGCATCTTGTTAATAGGTTAGTTCCAAAATGCACGAATATGACATAAAGTGTGCATAAAACATGTAGATATCATCAATAATGTGGCATGGAACATAAGAAATTATCGATACGTCGAGACGTATCGCATCCCCAAGCTTAGTTCGCTCGTCCCGAGCAGGTAAAACGATAACAATGATAATTTTTAAAGTGACATGCCATCATAACCTTGATCATACTATTGTAAACATATGTAATGAATGCAGCGATCAAAACAATGGTAATGACATGAGTAAACAAGTGAATCATGAAGCAAAGACTTTTCATGAATAGTACTTCAAGACAAGCATCAATAAGTCTTGCATAAGAGTTAACTCATAAAGCAATAAATTCAAAGTAAAGGCATTGAAGCAACACAATGGAAGATCAAGTTTCAGCGGTTGCTTTCAACTTGTAACATGTATATCTCATGGATAGTTGTCAATGCAAAGTAATATAATAAGTGCAATATGCAAGTATGTAGGAATCAATGCACAGTTCACACAAGTGTTTGCTTCTTAAGGTGGAGAGAAATAGGTAAACTGACTCAACATAAAAGTAAAAGAAAGGCCCTTCGCAGAGGGAAGCATCGATTGCTATATTTGTGCTAGAGCTTTTATTTTGAAAACATAAAGAGAGCATAAAAATAAAGTTTTGAGAGATGTTTGTTGTTGTCAACGAATGGTAGCGGGTACTCTAACCCCCTTGCCAGACAAACCTTCAAAGAGCGGCTCCCATTTTATTTTATTTTTGGGTGGCACTCCTTCCAACCTTTCTTTCACAAACCATGGCTAACCGAATCCTCGGGTGCCTGCCAACAATCTCATACCATGAAGGAGTGCCTTTTTATTTTAGTTTTATTATGATGACACTCCTCCCCACCTTTGCTTTCTCAATCCATGGCTAACCGAATCCTTCGGGTGCCGTCCAACAATCACATACCATGGAGGAGTGTCTATTTTTGTTAATTAATTTGGACTGGGAATCCCATTGCCAGCTCTTTTTGCAAAGTTATTGGATAAGCGGATGAAGCCACTAGTCCATTGGTGAAAGTTGCCCAACAAGATTGAAAGATAAACACCACATACTTCCTCATGAGCTATAAAACATTGACACAAATAAGAGGTAATAACTTTTGAATTGTTTAAAGGTAGCACTCAAGCAATTTACTTTGGAATGGCGGAGAAATACCATGTAGTAGGTAGGTATGATGGACACAAATGGCATAGTGGTTGGCTCAAGGATTTTGGATGCATGAGAAGTATTCCCTCTCGATACAAGGTTTAGGCTAGCAAGGTTATTTGAAACAAACACAAGTATGAAGCGGTGCAGCAAAACTCACATAAAAGACATATTGTAAACATTATAAGACTCTACACCGTCTTCCTTGTTGTTCAAACTCTTTACTAGAAATTATCTAGACCTTAGAGAGACCAAATATGCAAACCAAATTTTAGCAAGCTCTATGTATTTCTTCATTAATGGGTGCAAAGTGTATGATGCAAGAGCTTAAACATGAGCACAACAATTGCCAAGTATCACATTATCCAAGACATTTTAGAATTACTACATGTAGCATTTTCCAATTCCAACCATATAACAATTTAACGAAGAAGAAACTTCGCCTTGAATATTATGAGTAAAGCCTAAGGACATATTTGTCCATATGCAACAGCGGAGCGTGTCTCTCTCCCACAAAGTGAATGCTAGGATCCATTTTATTCAAACAAAAACAAAAACAAAAACAAACCGACGCTCCAAGTAAAGAACACAAGATGTGACTGAATAAAAATATAGTTTCAGGGAGGAACGATGATGTTGTCGATGAAGAAGGGGATGCCTTGGGCATCCCCAAGCTTAGACGCTTGAGTCTTCTTAGAATATGCAGGGGTGAACCACGGGGCATCCCCAAGCTTAGAGCTTTCACCTCTTGATCATAGTATATCATACTCTCTCTTGACCTTCTGCCACACCAAACTTCAAGCAAACTCATTAGAGGGTTAGTGCATAATCAAAAATTCACATGTGCAGAGGTGACACAATCATTCTTAACACTTCTGGACATTGCACAAAACTTCTGAAAGTTAATGGAACAAAGAAATCCATTCAACAAAGCAAAAGCGGCAATGCGAAATAAAAGGCAGAATCTGTCAAAAACAGAACAGTCCGTAAAGACGAATTTTAAAATGGCACCAGATTTGCTCAAACGGAAAAAATCAAAACTAATGAAAGTTGCGTACATATCTGAGGATCACTCACGTAAATTGGCATAATTTTCTGAGTTACCTACAGAGAATTAGGCCCAGATTCGTGACAGACAGCAATGCTGTTTCTGCAGCAATCCAAATCTAGCATCAACTTTACCATAGAGACTTTACTTGGCACAAAAATATGATAAGGAGAGGTTGCTACAGTAGTAAAACTTCCAAGACACAAATATAAAACAAAGTACTGTAGTAAAAAACACATGGGTTATCTCCCAAGAAGTTCTTTCTTTATAGCCATTAAGATGGGCTCAGCAGTTTTAATGATGCACTCGCAAGAAATAAGAGTTGAAGCAAAAGAGAGCATCAAGAGGCAAATTCAAAACACATTTAAGTCTAACATGCTTCCTATGCATAGGAATCTTGTAAATAAACAAGTTCATGAAGAGCAAAGTAACAAGCATAGGAAGATAAAACCAGTGTAACTTCAAAAATTTCAGCATATAGAGAGGTGTTTTAGTAACATGAAAACTTCTACAACCATATTTTCCTCTCTCATAATAACTTTCAGTAGCAACATGAGCAAACTCAACAATATAACTATCACATAAAGTATTCTTATCATGAGTCTCATGCATAAAATTATTACTCTCCACATAGGCATAATCAATTTTATTAGTTGTAGTGGGAGCAAATTCAACAAAGTAGCTATCATTATTATTCTCATCATCAAATATAGGAGGCAAAGTATCATCAAGGTAAATTTTCTCCTGAATGCTTGGGGTACTAAAAATATCATGCTCATCAAAGCCAGCTTCCCCAAGCTTAGAATTTTCCATAGCATTAGCAACAATAGTGTTCAAAGCATTCATATTAATATGTTCCATGGGTTTTTTAATTTTCGCATCAAACCATCCATGTCTTAAATCAGGAAATAGAATAAAAAGGTCATTGTTGTCCATTATGCCTAACTAGTGTAAACAAGAAACAAAAAGATGCAATTGCAGGATCTAAAGGAAATAGCTTCGAGTACTCACACACCGGCAACAATGCTAGGAAATAGCTTAGTAGTCGGAGGATGTGAATACCTTTTACCTTACCTCCCCGGCAACGGCGCCAAAATAGCTTGATGTCTACGGGTGCTTCTATTCTTGTAGACAGTGTTGGGCCTCCAAGAGCAGAGGTTTGTAGAACAGCAAGTTTCCCTTAAGTGGATTACCCAAGGTTTATCGAACTCAGGGAGGAAGAGGTCAAAGATATCCCGATACGTCTCCAACGTATCGATAATTTCTTATGTTCCATGCTACTTTATTGATGATACCTACATGTTTTATGCACATTATATGTCATATTTATGCATTTTGGAACTAACCTATTAACAAGATGCCGAAGAGCCAGTTGTTTTCTGCTGTTTTTGGTTTCAGAAATCCTAGTAAAGAAATATTCTCGAAATTGGACGAAACTTTCGCCCAGGGTCCTATTTTTGCACGAAGCTTCCGAAGACCGAAGAGATAACGAAGTGGGGCCACGAGGCGGCCGAGGGGCGGCGCGGCCCAAGCCCTGGCCGCGCCGACCTAGCCCCGGGCCCGTGTGGCCCCTCGCGTTGACCCTCCGCCTACTTAAAGCCTCCGTCGCAAACCCCGCACGAGAGCCACGATACGGAAAACCTTCGAGACGCCGCCGCGAATCCCATCTCGGGGATTCAGAGATCGCCTCCGGCACCTGCCGGAGAGGGGATTCATCTCCGGAGGACTCTACACCGCCATGGTCGCCTCCGGAGTGATGAGTGAGTAGTTCACCCCTGGACCATGGGTCCATAGCGTAGCTAGATGGTCGTCTTCTCCTTGTTGTGCTTCATTGTTGGATCTTGTGAGCTGCCTAACATGATCAAGATCATCTATCCGTAATACTATATGTTGTGTTTGTCGGGATCCGATGGATAGAGAGTACTATGATTATGGTGATTATCAATCTATTGTTTATGTGTTGTTTATGATCTTGCATGCTCTCCGTTATTAGTAGAGGCTCTGGCCAAGTTTGTACTCTTAACTCCAAGAGGGAGTATTTATGCTCGATAGTGGGTTCATGCCTCCATTAAATGGGACGTGAGAAAGTTCTAAGGTTGTGGATGTCTGTTGCCACTAGGGATAAAACATTGATTCTATGTCTAAGGATGTAGTTGTCGATTACATTATGCACCATACTTAATGCAATTGTCTGTTGCTTAGCAACTTAATACCGAATGGGGTTCGGATGATAACCGAAGGTGGACTTTTTAGGCATAGATGCATTGGATGGCGGTCTATGTACTTTGTCGTAATGCCGGATTAAATCTCACTATATTTATCATATCATGTATATGCATTGTTATGCCTTTCTCTATTTGTCAATTGCCGTAATTTGTTTACCTAACATGCTTTTATCTTATGGGAGAGACACCTCTAGTGAACTGTGGACCCCGGTCCTATTCTTTACATAGCATACAATCTACTTGTTTTACTGTTTTTTTTGCAAACATCTTCCACTCGATACGTTTAATCCTTTGTTACAGCAAGCCGGTGAGATTGACAACCTCACTGTTTCGTTGGGGCAAAGTACTTTGGTTTTGTTGTGCAGATTCCACGTTGGCGCAGGAATCCCTGGTGTTGCGCCGCATCACATTTCGCGACCATCAACCTTCAACGTGCTTCTTGGCTCCTACTGGTTCGATTAAACCTTGGTTTCATACTGAGGGAAACTTGCTTCTATACGCATCATACCTTCCACTTGGGGTTCCCAACGGACGTGTGCATCTACGCGTATCAATCCCTCTCATGCAACCCTGCAACCACAAAGCAAGAAGTCTCTTGTGTCCCCAACACACCTAATAGGTGCACTAGTTCGGCGAAGAGATAGTGAAATACAAGTGGTATGAATGAATATGAGCAGTAGTACAGCGCCAGAAAATAGCTCGCTAGCGTGCAGTTGATGGTAGTAATATTGCAGGAAGTAAACATGCAGTAGTAACGCAGCAGTAGTAATTCAGTAAACAACAGAAGATAGCAGTATTTAGGAACAAGGCCTAGGGATTAGACTTTCACTAGTGGACACTCTCAACATTGATCACATAACAGAATAGATAAATGCATACTCTACACTCTCTTGTTGGATGATGAACACATTGCGTAGGATTACACGAACCCTCAATGCCGGAGTTAACAAGCTCCACAATTAAATGTTCATATTTAAATAACCTTAGAGTGCAAGAAAGATCGACACGACTAAACCAAGTACTAACTTAGCATGCACACTGTCACCTTCACGCCATATAGGAGGAATAGATCACATCAATACCATCATAGCAATAGTTAACTTCATAATCTACAAGAGATCATAATCATAGCCTACGCCAAGTACTAACACGAGTGCACACACTGACACCATTACACCGTGTAGGAGGAATAAAACTACTTTAATAACATCACTAGAGTAGCACATAGATAAATTGTGATACAAAACACATTGCAATCATAAAGAGATATAAATAAGCACTTCACTACGCCATTCATAACAGTGAATAAGTATTCTGTGAAATATAGCCTAAGAGACCCACACGGTGCACACACTGTCACCTTTACACACGTGGGACAAGGAGTCTCCGGAGATCACATAAGTAAAACTCACTTGACTAGCATAATGACATCTAGATTACAAGCATCATCATATGAATCTCAATCATGTAAGGCAGCTCATGAGATTATTGTATTGAAGTACATAGGAGAGAGATTAACCACATAGCTACCGGTACAGCCCCGAGCCTCGATGGAGAACTACTCCCTTCTCATGGGAGCAGCGGTGATGAAGATGGCGGTGGAGATGGCAGCGGTGTCGATGGAGAAGCCTTCCGGGGCACTTCCCCGCTCCCGGTGCCGGAACAGAGACTCATGTCCCCAGATCTTGGCTTCGCGATGGCGGCGGCTCGGAAGGTTTCGTGGGTTTTGTCCAACGTAATAGGGTTTTCGCGACGGAGGCTTTAAATAGGCGGAAGGGCAGCCTCGGAGGGGCTGGGGCCACCACACCATAGGGCGGCGCGGCCCCCTGGCCGCGCCAGGGTGTGGTGTGGGGCCCCCAGGGCTTCCCTCGGCGGCTCGGTGTTCTGGATGGTTCGGGAAAAATAGGAACCAGGGCGTTGATTTCGTCCGATTCCGAGAATATTTCGTTACTAGGATTTCTGAAACCAAAAACAGCAAAACAGGAACTGACACTTCGGCATCTTGTTAATAGGTTAGTTCCAGAAAATGCACGAATATGACATAAAGTGTGCATAAAACATGTAGATATCATCAATAATGTGGCATGGAACATAAGAAATTATCGATACGTCGGAGACGTATCACCGTGCCGCGGGATTGGGCGACGGCGACTCACCGCAGCATGCGCCTGTCTTCTGCACCGACGTGGAGCGGCGGAAGTGGAACAAGAGCGAGGGCGCTAGGAAGAGGAGCGCTCGCCGGTGGACGAACTGGGGGCTCACGCCCCCAGGGAAGCTCGCTCGCTACAGCTTCGCCGGCGAGGGCTCCTCCTCCGGCCAGTCGATCCGCGCACCGCGGCTGCCCGTGGCTCGTCCCCGCGCGCTCGCCTACCTTCTCCGTCGGGGACTACGTCCACAGCAGCGACGAGGAGGAGGCCATCGTCGCTCAGGCGAAGGTGATCAGCGACGCGGAGGCTCGGGCGCGCTTCCGCCGGCCAGAGGAAGCCGACGCCGTCCGCCAGGTCAGAGAGTTCGAGGCAGCCCACTGGGAAGCTCGCGTCCACCACGTCAAGCTCGAAATAGTCGAGTTTGACAAGGACGACGCGTGAAGATCTTCCACGCCGCCGACCATCTCCGCCAGCACCGGCATCGCCGCGCGCCGTAGGTCATATAGGCCGCATTTTGCTTAGCTAGTTTGCGCTTGCCGGTGTACCAGTAATTACGTTTTCAATTTCAAGAACTATGTTCGAATCTATGCTCAATCGGAGCATCTATGTCATCTAGAACTATGATCATCGCTAAATTTTACCCGCGCCATTTCAAATTCCTCTTTTCAGTTCCATTATACGGTTTCTATTCTGCGCCACGGCGAATTTCGACAGAACTCGCGTTTTTGGTGCACTGAACTCGATGTTTTCAGTTTGCGTTTTTTCGGGGTGTACTAGAGATGCTCTTAGGTACTGTAGCAGGAGGGGGTGGGATAAGAATGAGTCCCCGGCAAGCTAGTTCTCCATTGATCCAAAGGCACCCACTCTGAACTCACCGAGAGAGAATTGATATAGGCTAGGAAATTACGCACTGGGCACTCCACGGACGTGTTGAAATGAAGTTCAGCTATAGCTAGCTACAGGCCTACTACAGCAAAGCGGCGGCGCGCGGCAGATCCGGTATTCCGGTACAACGTTGAACGGAGTCGAGCAGGCAGAGAAAATTAATTAAACGTGCGTGGCAGATAACTATCACCGTATCACGTCAAAGTATATAAACAGTTCCATTATACCGTTTATTTATTTATTTTAGAGAAGAAAAAGAATAACGTCACAGGATGATAGCGCCAGGGACAGTGATCGCGTTGCGTACGCCATGGCATGCTTGGGAGAGGAATGGGTTTGCATGTGCACGATCCAGCGTTCTTCTTCAATGCAGTTAATTTCTGACGTGCTCGGTTGTTATCCATGATCCGGACGTGTAACCAAAAAATGCCCGAATTGGCAGGACACACTGTCACGCTCCATGGAATCCAGCTGCACACAACAGCTATTAGTCACGCACCCGGTTCGCAACACGACACGCGCATCTACTATCCGGTACATCACTGCGACTTTTTTTTTCCTTTCTCAAATGGAAGGGAAGACGTGACGAGTTCATTTTTCCTTTTTGATGACATGGAAGGGAAGACGTCACGAGTTGATATGGCAGCCACGATCGTGCGTGTGACTAGTCCTGCGGTTGCATGCATGTGCCTGTCCGAACATGATTATTACTCGATGATCAAATTAGGCTCAAAAAAAAAAGAAAAAAAATCAAATCGCGTGGTACACGTGATAAGCTACTCTCAAACAAACAAAAAGATGGGTGAGATCAATGATGGCATGCGAGGTCTCCTCGGTAAGATATAAGATTCGGATTAATTCACTTCTTTTGATTCATATTACTTACACTAATATAGATATATCTAGACATATTTTAATTATAGATACATCTATTTTAGTGACAAGTAATATAAACCGGAGGGAGTAGTGAAACTTGCTTTTTTTTACACTTTCAAGAGGCATCCAGACGATCCTCTATCGATGTATATTTTGATGTTATGTGCAAAGGGTTTGTCCGATGATTCTTTGATCTTAGTGGAGGCTAATGGAGATAATGCAAGAACTCTCAAGCAAATCCTTGATGATCACCGTGCTAGCTCGGGCCAGCTTGTAAGTGCACCAAAATGCATTATTTTTTCGGCCCCAATACAAATGTTGATAACATGGTAGAGGTATGTGAAACACTGGACATTTGGATTGAATCTCTAAATGATAAATATCTCGGTCTTCCAACTATGGTTGGGACCAACATCATCAGTGATTGTTTCAAGCATCGGGTCGAAAGATTGAAAATTTTGAGAAGTTGTTGGAAAGAGAGCATACTATCCATGGGAGGGAAAGAAGTGCTTATAAAGATGGTTGCTCAAGTCATTCCAGTGTTTGCGATTGCAGTATTCAATATTCCAAAAAAAAAATGTAAGTGAATTAATGGTGCTATACCGTAGGTTCAGTGGGGTGATGATGAGGACCACAAAAAGTTCATTGGTTGGCATGGTGGAAGTTGAGGTATGGGATTCCATGATCTACATGCCTTCAACACAATAATGTTGGCAAAACAATGTTGGAGATTGATGGAACAGCCTGATTCGCTATGTGTAAGAGTTCTTCATGCTAGGTATTACCTGGATGGAAATCTACTTAATGCAAAATTGAAGAGTGGAAGGTTATATACGTGGCAGAGTGTGATACATGGAATGCACGATTTTAAGCGAGGTTGTATCTGGAGAGTCGGGAAGGGGACCAAATTAATATATGGGACGGTGCTTGGATCCCTACGTACATGCCCCACAAGAAAGGTATATTCCACAACCCTTTTGAGTACAGTTTCTGATTTGTTTAATCCAATTACTGGTAATTGGGAGGAGGAGCTTATACACGAGAATTTCTGGAGCGTGGATGCAAATAGAATTCTTGAAATCCCAATAGCATCATATGGGATGCAAGATTTTGCCGCATGTCATTATACGAAGACCGTACTTTTCACTGTTTGTTTAGCTTGTCACCTCGAGTGGGACTATCAATTTGGACACCACCATCCTGTTATGAATATTGCTGGTTTCCAAAGAAATGTCTAGAAGAAGTTATGGTGCTTAAAGCTACCATCGAAGATTAAAATCTTTGGCTGGAGTGTACTTCATGGTCTTATACCCTGTCTAGGTGTGTTGGCAAACTTTCACATTGGAAATACTAGCCAATGCAACATAGGTTGTGAAGATATCAAGCACACAATATTTACTAGCTTGTCTAAGAGCTCTAGAGGATTGGAAAAACCTAGGCATGTCAGATAAAATCAACAAGGTTGTTCTTATAGATTGGTGTGGACCAATGAGATTAGAACACATGATTCTGAATACACATGGGAGGGATTGGATATCCAGAAATCATTTTGACTGTAGCTTGGTATATTTGGTGGGAGAGGAGGCAAAGCACACACGGTGAAAATTTTCAAACTCCTTAGAGAAGTGCTATATCTATTGGAGTACTTGCGGCAAATTATTGGAGAACCAAAGAAAAAACAGTAGAGAAGAAGATCGATTCGAAGTGGTTTTCTTAAGATCAATGTCGATACGGCATATGACGCTGATCTAGGAAAGGGAGGGATGGGAGCAATCATTAGAGACGCTGCTGGGAAGTTTGTTGCTGCTAATTGCAAAGAGTAAGAGTTACATTTTTCACTGATGCCTTGATTACATAGGCTTATGCACTAAGGGAAGGGCTCAGTTTAGCACAACATTTGGGTTGTACCAAGTTTATCATACAAACGGTCATTGATACAATGTCGCCATCAACATTTTTTAATGATTGCTGTATTCTATCATCAGGTTTTGGGAAGATCAAGTTTAAGCATTGTAACAGGGAAGCCAACGATGTGGCACATGGGCTAGCTACGGACAACTTTTCGAACCATTTAGATTGCTTTTCAGACGATAAACCCTCTAGCTTTTTATTTCTGAAACTTATAATTATAAACAATGTAAGTTTGTTTACATATCAATAATGTTCGTTGTATGGCTTTCCCAATAATATTATTGCTCGATCCAAAATTCATGTATATGTCCCAAGTACAGTTTTTTTTAACGAGAGTACGGTGCTACTAGTGGACTAGCAGACAGCAGTGTCTCAAAAGGTTAAAGTAACGAGGGAGGTTCTGTTCAAAGTTCAAAACCGGCGGCGGTAGCGTGAGAATATGTATGGACCCCCAAGACTCAGCTCACGGCCGGTGGATGATCGATGACTCAAGTCAAGTGCATGCGCAGCTGGAAAAGCAGGCCGTGCGTCCACTCAATCCGAGGACCGCATGTTCCCCGGTGCCGTTGGCCGGCGCCTGGATTTACACGGAGGTGTCCTGTCGATTCTTACCGAGACTTCACTCCCTCCGTGCAGATTTTCTGCAGGCCATGTCCAGCGGCGCGACGCAAACGGTCATCGTCGGACCGAAAAATGCGTCTGATATCATTTTCAGCGGGGCGATGTAAAGTGACTGGGTCGTCTGCGGCGACGCAAACCTAGCCCATATGCATCTTGGATCCGTCTTTGCGGATGCTGCGCGGACGCAGAAAGTGTCCGCTCGTATCTGGCGGACGTTTTGTCTGGCCCGCCTGGCAGTGACCCAGCGTCGATGCGTCTTCACCGTCGGTACTGGCGCCGAGGCATCGCTTCGACAGTCTGCGGCCGCGTAAATGGCGATGCCTCGCGTGGCGTGCGGTCGTCGCCTACCTCTAATGGCGATGACACGTGTGGCGCGGGCGTCGCCCTTCCTCCGACCTATATAAACAGGGACGCGAGCATCTCATCTTCTCCCCACTAAACCCTAGCCGCGCCGCTGCCGTTCAGCCTCCACCGGAGCAACCATGAGCAGCGCCGGCCGCAGCCAGGCTGCCGCGCCTCCACCTCCACCTCCCACTCCACCTCCCTCGGCCTCGAGCTCCGACGAGGAGTTCGATGACGACGACAACACCGACGACCTTCTCGACCCGGTCAGGGACGCGAGGCCCTGGCTCTCGAGAAGGAGGAAGCAGAGGAGGAGCGGGCGGCCCATGCGGCGGTCAACGCCGAGCTGGAATAGAGCAGGGTGGCGGCCGCCGCAGCCGCAGAGGACTCCGACTCCGATATATCATGGTCTTTCGATTACTCTGATGCGCCTACCCAAGAGGAGAGGGCGGTGGAGCAGAAGGCTATCGTCGACTCCGACTCCGACGCCCGGTGGGAGCACACCCAGACAATATGTCCATGGAACGACGCAAACGAACGCTCGCGACCACTTTTAAACGTCCAAAATGCGTCGCTCCGTTGAAGATGCTCTTAGTCCAAACTTCACACGTACCGGGAGAAACTACTCCACGGCCGCCAAACGTGGGTTGACCAAGAAAATTGTGCTCTCCACAAAGGGAAAGGCCCGCCGCCTTCATCATCGTGGAAAACGTGGGCCACGAAGAGGCCCGGATAGCATCAAGTGGAGGCCGGACTTCCATTGATCCAAAATGAAACCAATTTAACGGCCCATATACACATATGTTTCGTATGATATGAACAATAGAGTTCTAACTACTCCCCTTCGTGCTGAAAAAGGATGTCCAACAAAGGGAGTACTTCGGTGTTAGCTGATCATGATGAAACCCATATGGGTTTGTTCCGAGATGTTGTCGACATATGCCACCAAACTGATCTCCGTTGTACACGACTCTCGACTGCACACTTGAGTAAAATGTCAGAGGCAGAACTTACACACACAAGCGGACTTTGATGTTTTTTCTGGAGCAAGACATTGTGAGAGAAAGACATTGCCTCAGGAATGCCTAGGCCATAGTATTTGTCCGGAGTCTCTGGCCTGAGAGACACCTGAGTCTACGGTCTAGAGCTCCTTACTTATATATATTCTTGGAGGTTCTCTCCAACACCATTCATAGGAAGGCTAGTGGTTGCAATTCAGTTTGTGTGAGATAACATTTGAGCGATTTTTGTCCATGGTATGGTTTCCTAGGATGGGAACTACTTCTTTCAACTAATTAGGTCTATAAATTTAGTTAAAAGTCAGCGACATCTAAATTTGACCAATATTTTAGATAAATACATATGAATATAAACAATACCAAGTCAATATGAATTGATTCATCATACAATATATTTTCATAATGTTTTTATTTAATATTGTAGATATAGACGTTTTCTTATCTATAATGGATCAAACATAGTAAGATTTGATTTTTGATTAAATTTGTGTGCCTTATTTATTGGAGCAGAGCCGGTATGGTTTACTACTTGACAATAAGAAAGTTGTTTTTTATGTTTTAATTTTTTTAGGTGTTTTGCCTACTCTTACCCAAAGATATCTAACGTTATGTTAGAATATTGGCGCCCGACATTTCAAGAAAGAAGTCACTGAGACACTATTAAAAAGAGTGAATGAAACTTTTAAAATCCATGCGCCTGCCTTTTAGCATTTCAATAGTCAAAACCCTTTTAACCACAGGTACAAAACTAAAACTTATACCAGTAATACACAAATATATTAGTATTCTAGTTGCATGTATCTAAAAATACATGTGTATTTGTCTACTTGCTGAAGGCATTGAGGCATTGTGTGAAAACCCATGATCTTTGATTAAATGACGGCGATGTTAGTATACTACACCCTCCGTTCCTCTATATAAGCCATACAGTTTTTTGAGAAAACTTCCAAAATATAAGGTTTATTGCGTTGCCCTACTTGTATGGACAATATCTTTGGAGGTTTGATTAGGTTTACTTATCTTATGCAAAGTCCTCTATTAGCTCACGGCAATTACTGACGGTTAACCTTAGCCAAACGTGATGTAATTTTTCCTAAATATGTGTTTCGTAATTTCCGTGCCAGAAGTTATATGGCTTATATTTAGAACCGGAGGGAGTATTTCTTTCTTGCAAGCGCCATTCTTGAAACACCTTTTATGCAATCCGGTTGTGGCCTAATTTGGTGGTGGTAGTTCCTGGCTTCTTGCTGTTTCGCAGATGAGTTTGGGAGATTTTTTTTTTTTTTTTGGCTATGTGCAATCTTGATGTCTTGACTAGCTCTAGATATCCTGTTGTTGCGGACGCGAAGAGGCCCGGTGCCATTGATATCTACTTGCTATTAGTATATTTACTTTATTAAAAAAGATACATGTGTATATCTTACTTCTAAAGAGTAGATTTTCTAGTCTAATCAAATAAAAGAATAAATAAGAAAACTGGAAAAGCTAAGCCCACTACTAGCTATAGAATATTGTTTTCCATTATTTTGGTTGAGTACAAAATTACATTTTATGAAACAGGTTCAGAGAAAAATTACGGTGACAAATTTGCTTAGCTTTCAGACTGTGTTCAGAACGTAAGCAAACTTTCTTATTTATTCTTAGACAAAAGGACATAATGATTAATGACATCTACAAAAGAGAAACACACTCCAAATTTATATCCCAATAAAATATAAAAATACGAAGTCCAAACTTGTTCGAAATGGCGAGTCATAGTCGCGCTCCATTTCTTACATAAAACATGGCTGCTGGTAAGCTGGTTATGTCTTTCTCATCTTTTTGACATCCGGTTCAGAGTTCTCTGCGTCTTCTCCAGCCTTGAGATGATGTTGCTGCTGCTGCATGAGCAGTTGCTGCTGATATTGTTGTTGTTGCTGCTGCCGCATCAGATGCAGTTGCTGCTGCCGCATCAGCTCGGCCGACACCTCCCTCGACCGCAGAAGCATGGCGCGCATGGCCGGCGTCGCGTACGACAACGTCACAGGACGATTCTGTGCCTGCATCATCTGGCTCGAATTGACGCGCTGCTGCAGATGCGCGCTCATGCCGGCGAGCATGTACGCCCGCCCTGACTGCGCGTAGTTCTGCTGGCTCGACACGCGCCCGCGCATCTCCCGCGGCTCGGCACCCAGCGCCACGATCACCGCGTCACCGTCCCCCGATTGCGCCACCGCGCGCTGCCGGTTCTCCAGTATCTCTACCGCCTCCTGGTACACGCCCCGCTCCGCCGCCGCCCTCGCCGCCGCGATGTCCTCTGCGCCTCCACCCGCACGCGCTCCCGCTCCACCTCTGTCGACCGCTCCGCGTTCCCCACTTCCTCCGGTCTTGCCACCACCGCGTCCTCCGCCGTCACGCTCACGTCCCCGCCGGTCGCCGCGTCTCTATAGCTGCAGACCACTTTCACCAGAGTGGTGTCCCCGCCCGTCCCTTCGGTTCTTGGCACGGCCAGAAACATCAAGAAGCGCCTCTCCTCGTCGGCGTAGAGCTCCCCGACACGCACCGTGGCGGCGCGGCCGTCCTCGTTGATGCGGCTCTCATAACGGCCGGACTTGACCGAGATGATACGGACCCCCGGATGCACGCACGTGGCGTCAATGCGCGCCTCCTGGACAACGACGGAGAGAAGCCCGCCGATGCACTGTGCTAACGCGTCCTGGATCACCGCCTCATTCTCGATGAACGAGAACGTGCCTCCCGTCCCCTCCGCGATCACGTGCATCGCCGCCGCGTCGTGGTCGTTACCGAACCCGAACGTGTGGATCGGCGTCGCGCCGGTACGCAGAAAGGAGGGTGGGACGAGCGCCTCGTAGTTGGCCTCGCCGTTCCGTCGTCTCACCATGATGTAGTTGTCCTGTCCGTCGGAAAGGAGCACGACGCTGAAGACGGAGTTCCGGTTGCGGCGCTCGTCGAGCACCTTGGCGGCTGTCCGGAGCCCCTCGGCGATGTTGGTTCCGCCACGCGCCACGAGCGACTCCACGGCGCTGATGCAAGAAGCCTTCCCGGCGTCCGTCATGCGTGCGAGCTTGGTCACGCGGCCCGCCTCGGAGGAGAAGGACACGACGGAGAGGCGGTCGGCAGGGCCGAGGTTGTCGATGACGAACCGCATGGCCTGCTTCAGGAGTGCCAGCTTGTGCCCGCCCATGCTGCCGCTCACGTCCAGCACCGTGACGAGGTCCAGCGGCGCCCGTGGTTGCGCGTCGTTAGCGGCTCCAGCGTCGGCTATCCCGGGAGCCTTAACGTGCACGAGCACAGCGAAGTTTTCGCTGGACGAGTCCCTGGCGACGGTCGAGTACTCGGTGTGCGTCTTGACGACAAGTACTCCGTTGGAATTGGATGATGCACCTGCTGCTGCTGGAGATGGTTCCCGACTGTCGGTCGCCGCAGAGGCCGGCTCCACCTGCTCGTCGTCATCAAAGACGATGACTGGCTCGACGGGATGGGTGCGCGGCCGCAGGATATGTGTGGGCGGCGGCGATGCAACTGGCGTGGGTCGGACGAACGGCAGGTCGCGCCACTGTGCGTTGCAGAGCGGGCAGAGGAGGTTGCCGTGCGCGACGCTGACGGAGATGCAGCTGAAGTGGAACGTGTGGGAGCACTCCGCCGTGAAGGTGGCCTGCCCACCGCCGCCGGCCATGCCGCGGCGGCAGATGGCGCAAGGATTTGTCTAAGCACCAATAAAACATTGACAGTCTTTAATAATCGATGATGAACACAACACAAAAAATGGCAATTTCCAGTATTTTGCACCAAAGTACACTAGCAAAATTTCGGGGTCATTTGCAGTTAGTCTAGGTAATAAGATCTAAGCGACTCGATTTATAGTAGGAGTAGAAAAATTAAAGGGACGAAGAATCGCTTTACCTGGTCAGTGCCTTCCATCTGTGCAAGCTGCTTGATGGAAATTGATACGAGCAAGCTAGCAGGGTAGCAGTGATACTTCGCCTGGAAGGGAACTATAGTTAGCAGGAGTATAAAATGATCCAGATGCTTCGCCTGGAAGGGAACTATAGGATGCCGCGTCGTCCTTGACCCTGACTCAGAACATGTCTTCGGGCATTAGTCGTTCATATTACCATATTAAAGACTACTTCCTCCATTAGCCAATGAATTTTTGGCAAAAAAGACCGCCTACACGAGTGAATTGTCAAAAAGGACCACCTCCGAGTAAAATTGACAAAAATGACGACCTGCACCGTGGCGAGCAATCTTGCCAAGCGACATGTGACACCTGCCGCCACAACCTCTGGCGGCAAGCTTCCCCAAGCAACATGTGGCACCTACCACCACAGGCTGTGGCGGCACATACTGTTCACCCACAGCATGTGAACAATGTCTGCCACCACGGGTGGTGGCGGCAGGTGCCACATGTCGCTTATCAGTGCGTGAATTAGCCAATGAATTTTTGGCAAATGAATTTTTGCCAATGAATTTTTGGCAAAAAGGATCACCTCCACGAGTGAATTGTCAAAAAGGACCACCTCCGAGTAAAATTGACAAAAAAGACCACCTGCACCGTGGCGGCAAACTTGCCAAGCGATACGTGACACCTGCCGCCACAGCCTCTGGCGGCAAGCTTCCCCAAGCGACACATGGCACCTGCCACCATAGGCTATGGCGGCACGTACTGTTCACCCACAGCATGTGAACACTGTCTGCCACCACGGGTGGTGGTGGCAGGTGCCACATGTCGCTTGGGGGAGCTTGCCGCCATGGCGCAGGTGGTCTTTTTTATCAATTTCACTCGAAGGTGGTCCTTTTTGACAATTCACTTGTGAATGTGGTAATTTTTGCCAAAAATTATTAGCCAATAAGTGCATTTCTACCTCTGACACAAATTAACCTTATCGGTGTTTGATTAAATTTGTAGAAATAAATACCTACATATATGATGCCAAATTGGTATATATTATAGAACTATGTACTGATATTAATTTAGTAACACAGATGTTACTACATTTTTCCTATAAAGTTGATTAAAATCAAATGAGTTTGATTTAAACAAACGTAGAAGTACACTTATTGGAGTTAAAACGACAAGGATGGTCAATGAAACTAAGATTATACTCTCTTTTTTCAAGAGAGGAAAAGCCCGAAAGGATCTCGAGCTGCATTGCTTCAACAATGGGTTACAGCTTGAGTACATGACGAAAGAAAAACAAAAACTATAGAGCAACTCTGAACATTAGCATAAAGGACCCTAACAGATAGTAAGAAAAGGCGATCAGGTCCTCTTTGCCTCTAGCAACATAGCTGGAACTCCATCTTTGGCCACCCTCTCCATCGCTGGGGTTGAAACCACCTGTGAGAGAGAGAGATATATATAGAGAGAGAGAGAGAGAGAGGGAGAGAGGGAGAGAGAGGAGAGAGGGAGAGAGAGAGAGAGTTGCATGCCGCTGGGAATCCCTTCGAGGGCCTCCGTCTTTGAGGTTGAATAAATGCATTCGATGGCATCAGGAGTGGCTGCCTCATCAGCCCGGGATCATGGGAGAGAGCAAAGGTCACCATGTGATGAACTCGAACTAGTTGCACCAAGAATCCTTCCCTCCATCCTTTACCTCTAGAGGCTATTGCGTTACACTACATCTTCCCCTCGCCAACATGGTCGACCAATAGATATAGTACCGCAATGAAGCCTCAAAACAAGGGATGGATGCGATTACTGAAAGAACTTGTAAAGATATCATCTTCCATCTTCCTCCTTGGAAGCCGATAGTGGAATTTATGTAAACTTCTAGAGCATACTTTATGCGTAGTTACCACTCATCCCATGCTTAATCTAGCTATTATACATGATTACTGGTTTTCATTTATTTTCATATGAGTTTTGCACCACTAGTAGTTTAGGTGGAATTTTATCATTTTTCCTTGTTTTTGATATATGTGTAGGTGTTATGGGAGATTATGGATAAACAAATGCAATAGGGCGAAGAGGACATAATATGGAGGAGCTACAAGCACCATACTTAGCCATTTGAGGAGTGGCAAAAAGCTGATATTTCCATCAGCTGAAATTAAATATCCAAAACCATGGTGTTGTAGCCCTCGTCCACAAGAGTCTAACAAGCCAAAGAACACATCAATCAGAGTTTGTATGAGGAAACATCGGTCAAAATACCGAAGAAACCAGAGATTTTGGCGATCATTAGCCAGGCCGTACCACCCTGTCATACTGCAGGTTCCAGGTCTTCCTGGGCATTTCTCCGGGCGGCTTCGGCTGGCCGAAAAGCCCGAAATCCTCCGAGCCCGGCCCGGCCCGACCAACTTTCGCATATTTCGGCCCGAGCCCGGCCCGCGGCCGAAAAGCCCGAATATTTCCGGGCTGGCCCGACGGCCCGGCCCGATCTAGTGTTAATTTTCTGTTTTGTTTGGCATATAAACGGGCTGAAGTAGGCCCGAGCCCGGCCCGATAGAGAGAAAACCCGGCCCGGGATTTTCGGGCCGGGTCGGGTCGGGCCGTCCGGGCCGGGCTTCCCATGCCCAGGTCTAGTTCCAGGCGACAGAAACCTCGTGAATTTCCGAAGAAACCTGGTCTACAAGCGCCCGATGTGGAGCTTCTCCCATACACATATACTCCCTCCGGTTCAATGCATAGGGCGTCTCTCAACTACACAAACTACCAAATACACCGCAAAATCTCAGGTAGACTTATAATATGAGATCACATATCTCAAGTGTGGGAAAGTGAATTCGAAGTGACACAGGCTACCAAAGATTGAGGGCATCGATACAAGAGAAACAACTCCAAAAAAAAATTCAGTAAAATGAAAATACGGTGTCCATTTTCAACATGATGACTCGTAATCGTACTACATTCGTAAACATGGATGTTGTATGCTGGTTACATCATATATGGACTTCCGGTTCAGAGCTGTGCGCGTCGTCTCCAGCCGTGGGCTGCTTCTCCTGCCCTTGCGCGGCGGACGCATGCCTCGAGCGCAGAAGCATGGCGCGCATGGCCGGCGTCGAGTACGACAACGTCGCCTCGTCCTGCACCGCCGCCGAGCCGGCCGCGCGAAATGACACCATTCTGGGAAGACCGTCCGAGTTCCCAGATTGATTAACCGGCTCCTGCATCATCTGCCTCGAGTTGGCGCGCTGCTGCGCGTGCGCGCTCATCCCGGCGAGCATGTACGCCCGCCCGGAGCGCATGTAGCTGTGCCGGGTCGACACGCGCTCACGCATCTCCAGCAGCTCGGCACGCAGCGCCACGATGACCGCGTCGCCGTCCCCCGACTGCGCCACCACGCGCTGCCGGTTCTCGAGTATCCCTACCGCCTCCTCGTGCGCGCCCCGCTCCGCCGCCGCCCTCGCCGCAGCGATGTCCTCCGCCGCCTCCACCCGCACGCGCTCCCGCTCCACCTCCGCCGACCGCTCTGCGTCGCCCGCTTGCTCCGGCCTCGCCACCACCGCGTCCTCCGCCGTCACGCTCGCGTCCCCGCCCGTCGCCGCGTCTCTGTAGCTGCAGGCCACTTTCACCAGACACATAGTGTTGTTGCCGTCTGTCGCTTCGGCTCTTGGCACGGCCAGGAACAGCAAGAAACGCCTCTCCTCGTCCGCGTACAGCTCCCCGACCCGGACCGAGGCGGCGCGGCCATCTTCCTCAACGTGGCTCTCGTAGCGGCCCGACCTGACCGAAATGACACGGACCCCCGGATGCACGCATGTGACGGCGATGCGCGCCTCTTGGACCACGACGGAGAGCAGCCCGCCGATGCACTGCGCGAACGCGTCCTGGATCACCGCCTCGTTCTCGATGAACGAGAATGTGCCGCCCGTCGCCTCGGCGATCACGTGCATCGCCGCCGCGTCGTGATCATTGCCGAAGCCGAACGTATGGATCGGCGCCGACCACTCGCCGTCGGTACGCAGACAGGATGGCGGGACGAGCGCCTCGTAGTTGGCCCCGCCGCCCCGTCGTGTCACCGAGGTGTAGGTGTCCTGGCCGTCGGAGAGGAGCACGACACTGGAGACGGGGTTCCTGTGCCGGCGCTGGTCGAGCACCTTGGCAGCTGTGCGCAGCCCCTCGGCGATGTTGGTTCCGCCGCGGGCCGCGAGTGACTCCACGGCGCTGATGCAAGAAGCCTTCCCGGCGTCCGTCATGCGCGCGAGCCTGGTCACGCGGCGCGCGTCGGAGGAGAAGGACACGACGGATAGGCGGTCGTTGGGGCCGAGGTTGTCGACGACGAACCGCATCGCCTGCTTCAGCAGCGCTAGCTTCTGCCCGCTCATGCTGCCGCTCACGTCGAGCACCGTCACAAGGTCCAGCGGCGCGCGCGGCGCCGCGTCGTTTTCGATCATCCCGGGAGCCCTGACGTGCACCAGCACCGCGAAGTTGTCGCTGGACGAGTCCCTGGCAACGGCCGAGCACTCGGTGTGCGTATTGACGACCACCGCTCCGTTGGACGCTGCACCGGCTGGAGGTGTCTGCCGGCTCCCCGTCGGCCCAGAGGCCGGCTCCACCTGCTCGTCGTCATCGAAGACGACGAATGGGTCCGACGTCGGGTTGGGCGGTTGCCGATGATGCAGGATACGCGCGGGCGGGGGTTGCCGATGCTGCATGATGAGCGCGGGCGGCGGTTGCTGATGCTGCAGGATATGCCCGGCCGGCGGTTGCGGCACTGATGTCGGTCGGACGAACGGTAGGTCACGCCACTGTGCATTGCAGAGCGGGCAGACGAGGTTGCCGTGCGCGACGTTGGCGGAGATGCAGCTGAAGTGAAACGTGTGGGAGCACTCCGCCGTGAAGGTGGCCTGCCCACCGCCGGCGCGCATGCCGCTGAGGCAGATTGCGCAAGGATTTGTCTAAGCACAAACAAATTAGTATGCTTCAGTTCAGGAGCGAAATGTCAAATACATGATGAACAAATACACACGCACACAAGTATAGAAAAATCTCCCTATCTAGCAGGTATAACTGAATCGAGTGAACCGATATCTATTTTCTACTAGTAGCAGATTGAAACGGAGAAACGAAGAATTCGTTTACCTGGTCAGGGCCTTCCATCGTCTCTGCAAGCTTCTTGATGGAAATTGATACGAACAAGATGTTTCTTTCTCTTTTGAGGGAAATTGATATGAACAAGTTAGCAGGGTAGCAGTGACATAAAATGAGCCTGATGCTTCCTGTGGAAGCAAGTAATATCAATGTTTATTATCGTCGTGGATGCCGCGTCGTGCTTGACCCCGACTCAGATGCACAAATAATGCTACTTGCTGAATTTCCCAGAACTGGTAGTACTTCTATACGTGTCCTTCGGCATTAAGTCATAGACTTCACCGCGTCAAGCAACTAGAGAACGTCAGAAGACAAGGAGGGTCGATGCAATTGAGGTTATATATATTCTTGCTGGGAGAAATGTAATATCCGAAAACACCAATATTACTTTAACACGACTTTGTGTCATCAGACGACGAGATGCCGACAGTTGGTTTGCTCCTCTATCTCTTGTTCTCTTTCTTTTGGAAGTAGCAGAGTCTTGCATTGAAAATTCTATGGTAAATCCACATGAATGAGCGACAGGTCACTCTCCAACAGGCAATCCTGCAAATCCGCTACCGTAAAATACCTATTATTTTACCATTTTGGGTGAGAAACGGTCCATTTCAGACAAAACAAATGGCCCGTATGGCAATTTTTGGCGGGAAACTTTAAAACGACGGCCAAACCTTGAATATACGCGTTACGAGCCACCATTTTATGTTTATGACAAAGCCAACACGAGCTTGTCGGAAGGGAGATTTCAGCCAGCGCTTTCTCGCTCCCTCGCCATAGCCGGTGTTGATTTGATTTCCATGGCGCCTTCCGTCCTCCCCTCGCCGCCCTCTCGTTGCCCTGGAGCTACCCATGCCGCCGCATGTCGGTTCCTAAGTCGCATGGGCCAGATCGAGACCTCCCGAGACACCAGCATAAAGCCAAACCTAGCCTTAGCAACTAATCCTAGAACTAACCTATGTCCACTATCTGTAGGGGAACCCGCGCTCTGCACCCCATTCACAATATGTCGTCTGACACCGTCGCCAAAGAGGGCAACAGAGCGAGTCAGGCGAGCTGACACGACTCTAAATAGGGGCTGAGCTGAGGAGGGAGAAAACCTTCATGAGAAAATGAGAGTCCGTGAATAAGTTCAAGACTCTTCATGGAAATTCATTCATTTTTAGCACAGAAGGGTCCCCAATTAACAACACTCAACTTATATTATGATCATAAGACCAAGTACAATTTACAACTAGGCTCAAAAGAAAGATCAAATTACAATCTAGTCTTGCCAAACTGCGGAGAGGACCTGAGGCCAACAAAAAGATACGCGGTCCGGTCCCCAAGTTCTTCCTCGACAGCTTGACCATAGTGTCGGGGGATGAGCCACTTGGGACACAATGCAACGGTTGCCACCACACTGCGGCCTTCGCGAGGTGAAGCCTCACCGGACAGTGGGACGGCCACTTCAAGGAAGAAGAACTACTTGTGTTTGCTACAATGGCCTCGAGGAAAGAGGTGTCCCGGTAAAGCACTGATGCTCGATTCGAGCACCCTTCAGTCAAAAGTTCAAGCAGTCAGGCTGAGGCCGACCATCGACCACCTGGTGGTAGGCGTATTTTCTCCGATGGCTGAATGATACGTCGAAAACGTATCTATAAATTTTGATGCTCCATGCTTGTTTTACATCAATTTCTATATGTTTTGTTTACACTTCGTTGCATTTTTATACATTTTCCGGCACTAACCTATTGACAAGATGCCACTGTGCCATTTCCCTGTTTTCTGATTTTTTGTATTTCAGAAAAGTTGTACCAGAAAAATTCTAAGAATTGGACGAAACAAAAACCGAAGTTCTTATTTTACCGTAACGAAGACGGAGTCTAGAGGAGAGACGAATAGGCGCCACAGAGCAGCCACACCAGGCCTTGGCGTGGCCAGGGGGTGCCCCACGCCAAGGGGTGGTGTGGACCCCCAGACGTCCACCGACCTCGCCTATTTATTCACGATCTCGGGAAAAACCTAAACATCCGAGCCTTCATCCACGAAAAGTTCCGTCGCGGCTGCCATCGCCAACCCTAGCACGGGAGGGTTCTGAAGCTCTTCTTGGCACCCTGCCGGAGAGGGAGATCATCACTGGAGGACTCTACATATGCGTGAGTAGTTCATCCCTGGACTACGGGTCCATAGCAGTAGCTAGATGGTTGTCTTCTCCAATTTGTGCCTCATGATCAAGATCATCTATATGTAATGCTACATGCTGTGTTTGCTGGGACCCGATGAATATTAAATACTATGGTTGAGATCGATTATATACTTGTCATATGTTATTTGTGATCTTGCATGCTCTCCGTTACTAGTAGATGCTTTGGCCAATTATATGCTTGTAACTTCAAGAGGAGGTATTTATGCTCGATAGTGGGTTCATGCCTCTAGTTTTCTGGAAGAGTGACAATAACTTCTAAGATTGTAGTGTGATGTTGCTAATAGGGAGAAAACAACAATGTTTTGTCTAAGGATAATTCTATTGTTTATTTTACACACATTGCTTGCAACTTAATACTGGAAGGGGTTCGGACGATAACCTGAAGGTTAATTATTAGACATAGACGCAGTTGGAGTCTATGTATTATGTTGTAATGCCCAAACGAATCTCATAGTAATCATCTTGTCATGTATGGGATTTATTCTGTCAATTGTCCAGCTTTAATTTATTCACCCAGCATGTTATTTATATTTATGGAGAGACACTTCTAGTGAACTATGAACCCCGGTCTTTTCTTTTACACTGATACAATCATCCTGTTCTGTTTACTTACTGCAAGCACTGCTATCTTTAATTCCACTACAAACAAACATCTCTTTCCACACTATACGTTTAATCCTTTGTGTTCAGCAAAACCGGTGAGATTGAGAACCTCACTGTAAGTTGGGGCAAATTATGTTGGTTCCACGTTGTTGCTGACGCCGGTAGTGCGCCCTGCAACAAGTCAGCTAGGAACACCTTCAGAAGTCACGCATTTCTCCTATTGATCGATTAAACCTTGGTTTCTTACTGAGGGAAAACTTGCTGATGTGTTCATCATACCTTCCTCTTGGGGTTCCCCAATGGTGTGCAATCTGCGCTCATCAAGCTACTTTTCTGGTGCCGTTGCCGAGGAGAAAGAGGATTTCTGCAAGTGGAGTCGCTCATCTTCAATCTCTTTACTTTGATATTGTTTTATTTAGTTTATTCCATGCTCACCTCTCATGTTGATGTTTCTTGTTTTTCACTAGTTAGGCTTAATGGAAAATAACAACAAAATTAGAGAGCTTTATAGTATTTATCTTGAGCTAGAACATAAGTGTTTGAAGAGATAATTAAAAAATCTATGAAACTTTATTTGCATGCTAATAGTAACGTTATTAGTACGAATTCTTTGGACACCATTATTGGTAATGCTATGGAAAAGTCTAAGGTTGGAGAAACTAATTTTTATGAAACTGATCTTTTTAGTTTCCCAGCTTTAGAGGAGAAAATTAGCTATGATGATTACGATGATGAATCAGTCCACCTACTATTGAGGAGAAAATTAATTGTAATTATAATATGTCTCCTATATCTGATGATTTTGGTGATGAGAATAATAATGATAGCTATTTTGTTGAATTTGCTCCCACTACAATTAATAAGAATGAATATGCTTATGTGGAGAGTAGTAATTATTTTATTCATGTGACTCATGATAAAAATATTTAATGTGATATTTATATTGTTGAGTTTGTTCATGATGCTACTAAAAGTTATTATGAGAGAGGAAAATATGGTTGTTAAAAAATTTATGTTACTAAAACACCTCTCTTTATACGAGAGTGGATTTTGTACACCCACGCATGGGTGTGGGTGTTTCCGTCACCATCCATTGTGCTTTTTTTACTATGTGTTTTAGTAACATAAATTTTCGAAGCTCTCCTCTTTATATTAAAAGTTTCTAAGTTGATCTTGTTTTACCTACCCATGCTTGTTACTATGTGTTTTTTTGATTTATTTTCTTATAAGATTCCTATGCATAGGAAGTGGGTTAGACTTAAATGTGTTTCGTATTTGCTCCTTAATGCTCTCTTTTACTTCAATTCATATCTTTTATGTGAGCATCTTCTCAAATTACCGAGCCTAGCTGAAAGAAGTTAAAGAAAAACACTCTTGTGAGATAACCTATGTTTTATTTCTGTAATTTTTTTGTTGAGTATTGGATGTTATTACCTATGTAATAACTTCTTATTATCATTTTTATTTCGTTTTGTGCCAAAAATAGCCTTCAATAGGAAGAAAGTAAAATTTGAGAAAGTTGCTATCCTGAATCAGATTCTGTGATGTCGCCATAAAATTTTGTATTTTTGTCAAGAACGTAATTTTGAGCTGTCAATTTGTAAGCATATGTCCCACATTATTATCTAACTTTTGTTAGTTGAACACTTTTCTGGTACATTAGCTGCTATAGTGCTATATATTGATTAATCTTGCACAAGACCTCCTCTTATTTATGACTTTAGAAATCCTGTAAGCTCTTTGGTGCTTGTACAAATGAAAACCATTGTTTGTCCTTACAAATGCGGTGAAGGTGCAGAGGAGAAGATGCACCACCAGAGATAGTATGACTAGCATTACTTTTATAGTGCAGTTGCCTTCGTATGGTAAAGTTAAAGGTATATTTTAGTACCGAGTTTTTCTTCGCTGAGGTAGCCAAATAGAGATTCCTTATGACTTCATATATTACACCTATTTTTACATGTTGAGATATTTTTGCTTATTGCTGTGTATGCTTATTTTCTGTCAGCTGGGCTGAGAGGGAAGTTGTGCTCAACTTTTCAACTGGAGCATGCATACTAGTTTTCTTATAATACATCCCTTTGTCAATCTGCAGAAAGATGGTTTTGCCTTTTGTAGTTAAAATAAATGCTAGGCAAACCAGGTCCAGAATATTATCTTACCCTTCCAATTTTGTACTGCTGTGATTTTACATTTTTATTTGCAAGAGATTGATTATCGATCTTCTACCTCATTTTAAGCTGGGGCTAATGACCATATAAATATCAAGTTCTTATATTTCTCGAAATCTCGATTGATTTTGAACTAACTTTATTTTATTGTTGATATAGTAACACATGGAGTTTAGGTTATTTTTTCTAGAGTATGAATCGTCTCTTACAATCAGGAATCTACTTCAAAGCATTTTTGTTTTATGTTCCGCATAAACAATACCTATCTTCATGTTGCTGATACAGTTACCACATTGCTAGAACTAATTAACTATGAGGGTTTTCCACTTCATGAGAGAGCTATGCATTCTGAATTTCTGATTCGTACAAACAGTTGATAGTAATGAATTCTGCACATTCAGATTTAAACTTCTAATTTTTATCTGATTAAGTGGTTTACAGAATCCTCTAAACGTTCTAAGCTTGGTTTGACAGTTGAAAGGTTTTTACTATTTTCTTCCTAGAGATTCAAGTTACTGCTCTAGAAACTCTTTCGGATGCAGATTAAACCACATCAGATCCTACACATCAGATCCTAGGTTTCACCATTCTCATAGACTCGGTACAAACTAGCAAGGAGTTTTCAACAACACCGCCAAGAAAGTTGCAAGGATAAAAGATCGCCAAGAAAATTCCAGCAACACTTTATCATGTTGTGTAAGGCCCATCAAGTAGTTGGCGACCGAAGATTAAGGGTGTGTCTATGTCTAAGTTGACTGAGATTTTCTTAAGTCTCAGTCAACTCAGAAAAGTGCAACTGTAGTTCAAAGAAAAGTGCAACTCGGTCCAATTGCACATTTCTGGCAGAAAAGTGCAATTGCACTTTTTTAACAGAAAAATGCAACTTAAGCACTTTTTTGTAATTGACTTAGACTTAAAGAAATTTTAATTGACTGAGACATAGCAAAACCGGAAGATTAAACCACATCAGATCCTAGGTTTCACCATTCTCATAGACTCGGTACAAACTAGCAAGGAGTTTTCAACAACACCGCCAAGAAAGTTGCAAGGATAAAAGATCGCCAAGAAAATGAAGGGACAGACTGAATCGCCAAATCCTGTTCTTCATTCATTTCACAGGAACAGTACAGGCGTACACAACATTTTCGAGTTATCGATCTTACAAGCAGTAGTACTGCGGCAGCATAGTACGTACGTACATACGTAGTGTAGTAAGTACATTGAGTTCACTGCAAAGCTTCGAGCGTCGCCAAAACCAGCATCAAAGCTTGGAACGCGCGCGGTACCAAGTTACCCGATCGGATCGATCCCCCTACATATGTTTCCCCCCTTCTTCGGTACACACCACGGCGCGGATTACAAATCATCAAAATACGTAGTACGTATAGCTGTGGTTTACCCTTCTCTACGGCGCGCGGTCTGCCAGACTGCCGGCCGGCGATGGGTGGTCGGCGAACTGGTTAGTTGGCGAGGGCGGCGGCGGCCTCGTGGACGAGCGGTTGTGTGGCGTGCGCGACGCCCTGCGCCTCCCGCTCCACCTGCTCCCGGCACACGTCCCTGACGCCGGTCTCCGTCATCCGCTTGACGAAGGCGGCGAAGCGGCGCCAGTTGTCGGGCTGGAAGAGGTCGGGCCCCATGCGGAGGTAGGTGAATGCCACCATGCGCTCCTCCTCGGCCTTTTCCGCCGCCGTGGCGATCACCTGGTCGTGCGCCGTCTCGTCGTACCTGGGCAGTGCGTTCTCGCCGGCGAGCCCGATGCCGGCCTCCTTGGCGGCGTTGGCCACCTGGCGCACGAGCGCCTCGGGGAGGCACTGCGCGTCCTGCGGCTGCTCGTGGTCGCGCATCTCGACGCAGGTGAAGTTGAGCACGGCGCCGTGGCGGCCCAGCATGCGCGCGATGGGCTGGTACCCGTCGTGATTCCTGGTGTTGTAGTACCCGGCCGTGAGCTCAGGGGCGTGTGACCTAGTGCCGTAGTGCCAGTGGATGCCCGCCACCTTGACGGAGACCTTGACGCCGGGGACGCCGGTGTAGACGGATGAGGCGGCGGAGAGGATGCGGTCGCCGTGCTCGAGCAGCATCTGCGAGTACCAGCTCATGAAGAATTTGCCGTACTCGGTGTTCCAGCCGCCCTCGCGGCGGAAGAAGTTGGTGTCCTCGGGCCACTGGTTGTAGCTGCCGGAGTCGCCGGGCCCGGCGCAGCCCCACTCGGGCTTGCCGACGGCGTCGGCGGCGGCCCTGAGGCTGGCGAGCATGTAGCGGTCGTAGCACTGGAACTCGCCGATGCCGGGGAAGGACCAGGTGCCGTTGCTCTCCGGGTAGGAGGGGTAGCGGAGCTCGCCGGCGGGGCCCATGCCGACCTGGATCTCGCAGATGGTGCTGCCCATGTAGGGCGCCATGTGGTCGCGGAAGGCGCGCATGAAGTCGGCGTAGCACTGGATGGGGGTGCGGCCCTTGAGCGCCGGCAGCGCGTCGGCGCCCAGAGAGATGTACTCGTAGTTGCGGCGGCCGCACCGGTCAGTGTACGCCAGGTCCTGGTCCTTGTCAATCTCCTCCGTTGCCCATCGAGGAAGTGGGATGCTGCAATACCCCATTTCGTCGTCAGCAAGTTACATTATCAATGTGCGTGTAAATCAGTAAATTCTGCTACTCATCAGTAGTGTAAACAAGATACTACTTGTGGTCATAAATCATCATGTGATCGATGCCGGGGGCAGCGCCACCGTCCACAAGTGATCGATCACGTACAACGTACGGAAAATCATCTCTTTTTCTTATCTAAGCTACGTGTCGGCTGACTTGAGGCTCATTTTCTTTCATTTTTTTCTCCTTCGAAGATCATGGGCCCAAAAAAAACTGTGACCGTCCACATCACACAGTTCGAGAAAGCTCGATCCGCTTGTGTAGGAAATGAGACGATGACTTCTCCGTCACGAGGTGTCCGTTGTTGGCCTCGTGAAGGACACAATCTAGCCCATGCATGCCGGCAAGAACATCATAGCCATGACCATAGAAATGTTTTTCTACTTGAGGATATTGATCGTATCATGGGATGTGCTTCCTTCCATGGAATGGGCGGTGGCCAGCACATGCCAAGCCCATGCATCCAATAAATGCAAATGAAACTGACTAGGGAAAATTGATCGCAAAAATAAAAATAAAAACTGACTAGGGAAACTTATTTTTAAACAAGAAAAATTACTACTGTATTTCAAAATTTCAAAAAAAAATGTTAAACAAAATTCTAAATATAGCCAATGATGTCTAATAGAAATGTGAAAAATCATAATAAGAACCCTCTTTGTATTGTAGGCTATAAAAATGTAATATACTATTCCCTCCCGTTCAAATAAATTGAACTGTTGAGTACAATTTTTTTAGATTTTGCAATTTTTGGTTCAGATATTTTTAGAAATTTGAACAACGAATTTTAAGTGTTTACAAGATAAAGTTGTACGTGCCTTCATTTGTACACTTGGCTAATTTCAAGTCTCCTCTACTGTAACCGATGCGATCTAGTATATCCATTCCGTATATGCAGTTCATCCAATCATGAACGAATACTACAAGTCTACAAGAATATACGCACTAGGAAAAAAAAAGGTAAGAAGAGAGTAATGGAGATGGAGCAGTACGTACTTGACAGAATCTCCAACGTTGCCGCCGCACTGGTGGAAGGACATGACGGCCTGCACCTTGAGGCCGGCCTTCTTTGCCATCTCCATGAGCTCGATGTACCCGGCGAAGTTGTACTGTCCGGGCCCCTCGGCCTCGGCAATGCCCCACCATACGTCGACCATGATCCCGGCGGCGCCGGCGCTCTTGAGCGCGGCCAGGGACGCCTGCACGGCCTTGCGGCGGTTGAGCGCGCTGCCGTCCTTGCGCACGGTGTCGAGCGGCATCATGACGAACACCGGCACGCCCACCTTGCGCGCCTCCTCGGCCGCCGGGTCCCCGTGCTGCGCCTCCCGACCCGGGGCCGCCATGGCCTGGTGGAAGTCGGACGGCTGCGGCTGCGCCGGCTCCACCGTCTGGGTCTGCAGCCGCAGGCTCTGCGCGCTGCCGCTGCGGACCATGGTGGCGCCGGAGGTGGCGGTGCCGGTGGCGGAGGCCGCGAAGACGGCCGCGCGCGCGCCGGTCGGCGGCGTGGCCGTGATGGCCGCGGCGCCGGTCTGGTGGGTCAGGTTGAGCGCCATGGATCGATGCGCGCGGGTTCGCCGGATCACGTACGGGGGTTGGTCGAGCTTGCGAGGAGGGGCGGATGTAGGGGTTGCCGGCTGGAACGGATCCTCAGATCACCGGTAGAACGAAGGAAGGAAGGGAAGGTCGCGAGCAATGTCGTTCCTCGAAATGGGTTTGGGAATGGGAGGAACGGGTTCGATCTCGGACCTAATGGGGTTTATTCGCGCTACCTCGAACGGAGGGAAACAATGGGGGAGATGAGGGAGGGCGGGGGCGCGGGGTTTAAATAAGGGTGGCCGGGGCGGTGGACGTGGCGCGTGCTCCGCCGGTGAGGGGAACGTGAGGTGGTGGCGCGAGCGGGGGCTCCGGGACGGGAATGGACGGAAAATGGACGGCGACGCGTGAACCGGCCTGGAAGCGTCGTGTGGGGACGGCGACGTGTTGAGCGCGGGCGGCGCGCGCGGCCACGTCGGGGTCAGAGCGGGGAGCTAGGGACTACCGATGCGCGACGCGTGCCCCGGGCCGTAGCTGATGTTTCGGCGGGTTCTGGTGCTGTACCCCGGCCCATCCTGTAACTTTGCGTGTTCGGAAATTGCGGCTCCTTTCCCTCCATTTTCTCTGTCCACAGATGGGTAGATTAGACGACGTAGACGTGCTCAGCCGGCCCGCCAATTGCTATCTGAATTCTCTGGTGTCAGTCACATGATGCAGGATCAGTAGCTAGCAACGCATAGGCACAGCCCCCCGTGAAGCGCTGGCTCCGGTTGCACAAGGCGGGAAATATGGTCCACGGAGACGAGATCATCAAACCATTGGGATTTCAAGGGCAAGCTCACGGGACATGGCCCTTTTAGGCTTTTCCGACAAGATTATGTGGCCGCTGGCGAGTTCAATCACGTTTCACTCTTTCCTCCTAATCCTTTTTCTCAAAGCTTCAAGCTTCACTACTTTTCTCTCATCTTCCCGAAATGGGAAGTAGGCACCCGTGCTAATTTGTGGCGCGCGTTAATCCTTCTTTTCGAGAGAACTAAACTGAGGTAGAGCGCCAATTGGTGAAGCCCTAGTTCACTTCATGTGCGAGTGGTGCTGGAAATTAGAGCCTGAAGATGTGTCTTGGCAACTACTACATGGTTGTGCCTCCCATTTGTCAGCATCCTAGACTAGCTTCAGATCCGGTGCAAAACGCCCAGGAAGCCATCGTTTATCTTCTCCTCCCAAACTAGCTTCACACCCTTTTGGCAACCACTGTGGTCGCAAGGGCGGCATGACGCCTGTATCGGGGAACTTGGTGCAGCTCGGGCGCTAACCTTTGCATGGTGTGGTTGGTGGCGGCAAGTACCCCCGGTCTATTGTTGGGAGCTAGCGGGTGGCAGTGTGTGGATTTGTTGATCTGCCTAATAAAGGAGGCGGTTACTGGATTCTTCTCAAATTAAGATGGTGTTCAGCTTGATGTCTGATCTCAATGATCTGGCTGGTGACAAGTTCTAGAAGGCTCTGTCAACCATATCTTTTTGGCGCCTAATGCATGTACATTACTGGATCTGATGGAACCCGGTCGCTTCCCGCCATGCGGCTATAGGTGGGAGTGTCGTGAAGCATCAATGTCTGTTTCCATCATGGGATATGTCGACTTTCGATTTCCATGGAGAAGACAGTGGTTGAGAATGTCATGGTGGCTGAGATTTGGGGTCTAGTAATGCCAGACTGTGTCTTCGAGGCGATGAGAACTTTGCTTGGTGTTTCTAGACTTGCAGCAGTGGCATCGGAATGAGGGGGTGGCAACATAGGAGTAGTTCATAGTTTTATCATTCACGGTGAAAATCCAAGGTCCTTAATTAGTTGTGTCTCGCCATGGCCTTCGATCTTAAAGGCAATGTTTTGAGAGCGCAGACTTCCGCGAGGGTGAAAACCGAAGATCTTACCTTAATTGGTTATGCCTACAAATGGCCTTGTTGAAGGCATTATTTTAGGAGTGTGGATGCTGAGTGCTGAAGTGGTTTGTGTTGCAGCTTCAAGGTTTTGATCACCGTAGCATGATCTTTTGTTGATTCTTCTTCTTCTTCTCTTTGTAGTAAAGTTGTGTGCAACTGTAATGTCTTCATGACATTTTTTTGTGGTATGGGTGTAATGGCATCTTCGCGATATTAATATATTCCCGAAAAAATCTTCACCGCACAACTCCGCTGACCTCTAGGTACGGGCACCATAATCACCACCGGGGACGAAACCACTTGTGGTGTTGGCGGTGATGATTCCCACACCAAGATCAGAGATCTTCCAATTAAGGAAGAAGTATCCCAGGAAACACAAGCAGCAACTGGGAGGGCCTCCCTTGGCCATGGATAACATCGGCAGATCTTGGACTTTATTAATGAACTCCGCCGTAAAATCCAGCTTTGGAAGCACAAGTGGAACCATGTGCTTCAGCTTCCTAACTCAATCACCCGGAACCTGGACACGTGAGGCTGCCTCCCCACTCTCCCTCTCCGTCACGGTAGGACGATAGCAGAGAGAGCATCGATACAAGGTAGAAGATGATGGAGAAGACACTTATTGAGGGGATTTGCCTTAGAGGGGAGATTTGTTTGTTTCCTCCTCGAAAAGACGAAGGGAGGCCTTGTCGGTAAGCTCCTGGTGCCGCATCGAAGCACCGTAGCGCAAGATGTCCCCGTCCACCTCTATATCCACTGGATGTTAGGCTCCCCTTCTTCATCCCCTCACCTCCACGGCCGGTCGGGAGAGGAAGAAGATGCCCAAAAGCAGTTGAAAGAAGGAGGTCGCCGATGAGCTCGAAACTAGCCTTATTTGTGGAGATCCTAGCCCTAGACCTGCTCCCCACCTCCTCCAACCACCAGAGCTTGAGAAGAAGACAGATAGGCGTCAAATACACCAGGTCCAGCCAAGAGGCTTCAGGGTCGTGTTCCAAAGCATGACAAACCATCGCACCTCCAACTACTTCACCTACATCTACTATATACAGGCCGACGGTCTCTCCACCTCCCACTCCGGCCAACTAAGGCACCATGAGAGAGAGAGAGAGAGAGAGAGAGAGAGAGAGAGAGAGAGACTCAAACCTAAGCCTTGCGAGTGCATAGAGGAGGGATGAGAGCCTTGAGACTGAAGATGACTAGTAGTTATAACAGCAGAGTACCATTATGGAGGATGCATTTTTGGCATCGACATACTAATAAAGTATTTTCTTGTTGTTCTGATATAATACATGTTAAAAAAACTATTTGTGTAGGGGAAGGCGATGATGCTAAGTAATGCTAAATATAAGGCCAAGATTGATTAATTAAGGAGTAAATTTACCAGTTAATTGGAAAAAATGGACGAAACTCGTGACATGTTTGTTTATTTTCTATGTAGAATGTTTTATTACTTAAAAAATTTAAGCATTACACCGGGCATTTACATAACGGATATTTACACAGCCACACAAAATCTATCATCCGAACACTGTTATCACCAGAAATTGGACCAGTCAGAGGTGGGCCGCGATCAAGATGGACGTGAAGATTACACATGGAAGAAATACATGAATCGGCCTTGTATTCCAAGTTGGGCTAAATTGCCCGTGTATCTGTAAGATATTAGATTGCATCTTAGTTTAGAAGTTAGAGTTTTACCCGTGCACGGTTTAGTGCACGCCCACATTAGAAAGTCCCCTGGACTATAAATATGTATCTAGGGTTTATGGAAAACAACAACCAACGTTCACCACAAACCAATCTCGGCGCATCGCCAACCCCTTCGTCTCGAGGGTTTCTCCGGTAGCACCATGCCTAGATCGCATCTTGCGATCTAGGCAGCACGAGCCTGCCTACGTTGTTCATGCGTTGCTCGTGCTGAAGCGTCTTTGATGGCGAGCAACGTAGTTATCATAGATGTGTTAGGGTTAGCATTGTTCCTAGTTTCATATGCTATCGTAGTGCAACCCTTGCGCATCTAGCCGCCCTTACACCTCATCATGGGTGTAGGGGCGGCACCCCGCTTGATCATCGTTTAGTAGATCTGATCCGTTACTGTTCTTGATTCATCAAGGATTAGTTTAACATCCGCAATAGTTAGGCCTTACAAAGGGTTGGAGGATCCAGCGGCGTGTAGGGTGTAGTTTGCGAGCCCTAGACAGGATGTTCCGAGGATCAACCTCGTGTTGGTTTTTAGGCCTTGTCTAGGGCTAGCTTACGATCACCGTGCGCGAGCGCGAGGCCCAATCGTGAGTAGGATGATCCGATTATGCGGTGAAAACCCTAAATCGTCGTGGATCTCGTCAGCTTTATCTTGATCAAGCAGGACCACCATATATTCGGCCACCTTGGACGAATCATGTGGATCGGCTCCTTGAGCCGATTCACAGGGATAACCCGAGAGCCGATCGAGGCTCGTATTTAACGTGTACGTGTGTGCCCTGCAGAAACTAAGCGAGGCATCATCCACACCTTCCGACCAGGTATAGGTCAGGTGGCACGCCCTGCAATCAGCATCGGCGCGCGACCAGAGGCTTTGCGGGCCGTCGCTCGAGGGATGGGCCAGCCGCAGCCCTAGTTGTTCCCGCTCTACGGTGTTGACCTGTCGCTGCCCGTCGGTGGGTTTCTGACGTCAACACATTCTGGCACGCCCGGTGGGACCCATCTTCGACATCCACCACATCGCCATCTACATTCTGAGATGGCGGAAAGTACTCCGGTCACCTACGAGGATCTGAACGGCGAGCTCAAGAAGAAGTATGACGAGATCAAGGTCCTCCTCGAAGCCGACCTCATCGCCTCCTTCCACAAGACCCGCTCCCATGGAAGGGGTTCTCACCTGAAGGCGCGCTCGATGGAGTGGACCTCTCCACCCCGTCAGAAGAACGCACCAGGTCGCTGCGTCAGGAGATCAACTTCATGGTGGCTCATTCGCTGCACCGCCATTCTGAGAGCCTGGTGAACACGTTGGAGCGCGTCGCTTCGCGTGGTCCAGAAATCATGAGCCATCGTTCTCCGTCAGGACCAGCTCTAGGGACTCACCAAGGAGAGCTATTACTCCAGTCCCGTCCACCGCTGCCGTTCGCTTTGGCAGCGCCCGAAGTGCCGAACTCATCGGCCTACGTCGTCTACAAGATTGGTGGTGACCCCAGTGACTACCAATTCCTACATGACACGCCCAAGGAGATCCCGCACGGATACGCATGCGCATACGTGCGATCGCAGCACTGGCGTCTCGAACCAGGTTGCAACAGCGGGGACTTCGGAACAACAGAGGAACGTCGGAGGCAGACCGAGAAGCGACGTGGCTAGCTAAATACGCCACCCCGACGAAACTCCAGAGCCCAGCTCCTGCAGTTGGCTCGGAACCGGAAAAACAAGCATGACTGGTTAAGTACGCCACCCCGGCGAATCGTCAGGGTTCGACACCTTCGGCCATCACCGCGGATCAGATTTGTACAATCATGAAAGATCAGTTCGGCATGGTGCCGAAAAGGAAGACGGTCGGCTATACCAAGCCGTACCCCAACGAGTACGAATTGATCCCGCTACCACCCAAGTATCGGCTCCCGGACTTCACAAAGTTCGGTGGATCAGGTTCCAGCTCCATCGAGCATGTGAGCCGATATTTGGCACACTGGGCATGATCTCAGCGTCGACGAGCTGCGTGTGAGGTTCTTCTCGCAGTCCCTCACAGATCGGCTTTCGGTTGGTACACATCGCTGCACCGAACTCAGACTTGGAAGCAGTTGGAAGAGCGGTTCCATGAGCAATATCACTCAGAGGCTTCCGAGGCTGGCATTGCCGATTTGGCACAAGTACGACGAAGCGCGGGAAACAGTGTCGAGTACATCCAGCGCTTCAGACCGTGAGGAACCGATGCTATTCGGTTCACGTAACGAAAAAGAAGCAGTCGAGTTGGCGGTGGTGGGTCTATCATCATCGATCAAGGACGTGGCCTCCCAAGCAGACTACCCTTCATTAGCACACATGGTGCGAAGCTGTCAGCGTATGAACAGCGCCACCCGATGTCTACCGGACAAATTCAAGCGGTGGTTACCATGGTTGACGCAGCGAAGATGAAGGTGCTACGGGAGAACAAGAGGTTGCTGGCTGAGTGGACTCGAGCGGCAGGCCCAGTAACCTGCAAATGGGTGAAGCCACCAGGGCCTCCAAGAGGGTTCGACTTCGACGTGACTAAAACGAGCAGATTTTCGATCTATTACTCACGGAGAAGCACATAAAGGTACCCGAAGGCCACAAAGTTCCTACGGTGCAGAGCTGAACGGAAGCCATACGCAAGTGGCATAACACGTACTCCCATACCACCAACGACTGCAGGGTGTGGCGTCAGCAGATCCAGATGGCGATAGAAAATGGACGACTGATTTTCAACCAGTACGCCATGAAGGTCGACACACATCCCTTCCCCGCCGTTAACATGGTGGAGTATGCTTACCATGAAGGTTGCCACCAGGATCTTCGTTCAGCATCAACATGATAGGGTCTGGACACCAGGCAAGGATGAAGATGAGGGCAGCTGCTCTCAGAGCAAAGACACGGAGGAAGCCGCTCCAAGCGACCGGCTCCGCCAAGATGGCAAGCGCTACGTCACAGAGGGAGAAGTGAAGAACATAAGATATCAACGACCTCTCTCTGATCACCTCCTCAACAAGTATACGAGTCAGTATGACCAACGCCGACCCAGCGATGATGATGAAGGAGCTCGTCTGGCTAGAGAAGCTAGAAGACATCGTCGGCACAACCACGATGAGGAGGAGCACGAGCCTTATGCCAAGGGAACGGCAGGGGAGCAAGACGACGGCAGGCACTGGGATTGCCCCTTCTTCAGACACTGCTGGGATTCAGGAATGAGCCGATTGCCAACGATCGGCAATTGCCCAGAATGCAACCGAAAGAAGAAGGAGGCAGCCAACGTGTCTGTGTTCCAACGCTTAGGGCCTCTCCCGCCGCGAAGCAAACACGCTGAGACCCCTCGGTTGGAAGATCCCGAGGATTTAGAAGACGAGGAAGAGGAAGAGGACATATACCACCGGCCAAGGTGGTGCCCTGACGGTCTCAGCCGCTCCCAAAAGCGAAGGGTTCAGCGACTACGTGCATTAGAAGAGGCCGAAAGGCTATACCTGCACACGTTGAGAAAGGCACGGCCTGATCTGGCCGCCAAAGTTCAGCGAACCCTGGATGAAGAGGGTCGGCCACAAAGAAAGAGTGGCGCCCCAAGCAAAGGAAAGCCGATGATGAAACATCGGCTGGCACAAACATGGTGCTCGTTCTTCCGACGAAGCCTAGAGCTCCACGGTTACACGACGCACTCAAGGTGGACGGCAGCAAGTGCACCAACGTGATAAAGTCAGAGATTGGGCTGGTTTTATCCACCGGCCTGGACGAGTAGCAAGAGCACGTCAATAAGCAAACGTGGCGAGGCTGATCCTTGCGATCGGCCCCCCAAAAAATTTGTGAAGGGACATTACAAAACCTTCACCGAGCAACATGGAGGCCGATTCCAGCAATCGGCCAAAATTATCCTCACCATCCATTCTGCCTGGACTCAACATTTGACCCAACAGGGATCACCCGAAGAGCCGATACCATCAATTCTCTTGACAGAATCGGCTCGGGGGGCACCTAGATGGATGAAACACGAGGATATGGAATGGGAGTATCAAGCATGGGGGCCGATACACAAAATCGGCCGTAAAAATTAAAAAAAATTTGAGCACAGCCGATGCAGCAAACATCGACTCAAGAGGAATAACTGGTACGATTAGGGACAATGAGGCGCGAAGGGAGATTTTAATGGAAGAACTCCTCAGTGGGGCAGTTTAAAGGGCTCAGATCCCCTCTTCAAGAACAATGCTGAGCCAATCTGACCAGCAAAGCGCTAGAAGCGGACTGAAGAAACCCGGGGGGGCAGCTCACCTTAAAGGCTCCTTTCTCTGGAAAGCCGATTTGCGTTCAAATCGGCTGGCTCTGTGTGATCAAGCCCGGACCCATTCGGGGATTTGCGCACCCTCGTCTCTGTTTTTTGCCTTGGCTGAGACTCGGGGGGCAATAGGTTTGGTAGATGCTTTATGGAGGAGCCGATTGGCGTTACATTGGCTGATACTGCATCGAATCCACCGAAGGGAGGGAGCCGGTCTGACCTGCAACGTCATGCACTAAAGCTCGGGGGGCAACTTGTCCTGAAGAACCCCCTTGCTACACTACATTCAGTAACTGCGGATTGGACCTATTTGGTCGGAGGTTTGGGATTTGGACAAGGTCCGCATGTTACCGACGTGCTACCATCGGCTTGATGAGCGATGATCAAATTGACAATCGGCGAAGTCGAGTTAAGGGAAATTCTTCATTACTACACAAGATTTCTTACAAAGAGGAGCCGATTGCTCAACAAAGGGGAAACAGATTGCTACCGCTAGCCCTGTGCTAAATGGTCTCTACTCTAAAAGCCATCGCTATCCTCGCCATCACCACTGTAGCCGCCGCCGGTGCTGCTGCTGGCGGATTCCCCGTTGCTGCTACTGTGACCTTCAGCAGAAGCTTCCTCCTCGTCATCATCATCGTCCTCGTCTGACCAAGCCCAACCACGGATGCGCTTCGGCGGCAGCTCGTCGGAGGAGGAGTCGTCCCGTGGTTCCTCCTTTGTATCAGGGGAGATGTCTTCGTCTTCATCGTCCTCTTCCTTTTCTCGGGTAATGGAGGTGAATTTATCCTGAAAAGGAGGGTCCTCGTCGCTCTCGCCTCCAGTTCTCCGTCGACCAGGAACCGGAGGTCATCTTCCCCGTCGCTAGGGGCATGTCGCCATCCACCGACGAGGTCCTCGGTAGGCCCCCCGGCATGAAGTCGAAGTCGAACTCTTGCTTGTCCCAACGCCTGGGAGCGCGCCTATTGTATGCCTCCATCTGGTTGTGCTCTGGAATTGGCTCGCTTGAGGAAGAGGATTGGGAAAAGGAAGAGGAGGACATTGCTGCGAGGAAGAGGATGAAGAGGGCTAATCAGTCGGCGCGGTTAAATAAAGGAGGAGCCTGGTGGAAATTTAATGCCACAGCAGTTTCCGAGGAGATGATGCCCAACAGAAAATTTTTTCGGCCACGTGGAGAAGTGGAAGGGGCGAGGCACTATGATGAAGGATTCTGCGGTAGTTTCTGCTATGCCATGACATGACCCGACGAAAGAAAAGCATAATGATTTTGGAAATGTCATTTCCAAAACCAGGGGGGCATGTGTTATCACCAGAAATTGGACCAGTCAGAGGTGGGCCGCGATCAAGATGGACGTGAAGATTACACATGGAAGAAATACATGAATCGGCCTTGTATTCCAAGTTGGGCTAAATTGCCCGTGTATCTGTAAGATATTAGATTGCATCTTAGTTTAGAAGTTAGAGTTTTACCCGTGCACGGTTTAGTGCACGCCCACATTAGAAAGTCCCTGGACTATAAATATGTATCTAGGGTTTATGGAAAAACAACAACCAACGTTCACCACAAACCAATCTCGGCGCATCGCCAACCCCTTCGTCTCGAGGGTTTCTCCGGTAGCACCATGCTGCCTAGATCGCATCTTGCGATCTAGGCAGCACGAGCCTGCCTACGTTGTTCATGCGTTGCTCGTGCTGAAGCGTCTTTGATGGCGAGCAACGTAGTTATCATAGATGTGTTAGGGTTAGCATTGTTCCTAGTTTCATATGCTATCGTAGTGCAACCCTTGCGCATCTAGCCGCCCTTACACCTCATCATGGGTGTAGGGGCGGCACCCGCTTGATCATCGTTTAGTAGATCTGATCCGTTACGTTGCTCCTTGATTCATCAAGGATTAGTTTAACATCCGCAATAGTTAGGCCTTACAAAGGGTTGGAGGATCCAGCGGCGTGTAGGGTGTAGTTTGCGAGCCCTAGACAGGATGTTCCGAGGATCAACCTCGTGTTGGTTTTTAGGCCTTGTCTAGGGCTAGCTTACGATCACCGTGCGTGAGCGCGAGGCCCAATCGTGAGTAGGATGATCCGATTATGCGGTGAAAACCCTAAATCGTCGTGGATCTCGTCAGCTTTATCTTGATCAAGCAGGACCACCATATATTCGGCCACCTTGGACGAATCATGGGTGGATCGGCTCCTTGAGCCGATTCACAGGATAACCTGAGAGCCGATCGAGGCTCGTATTTAACGTGTACGTGTGTGCCCCGCAGAAACTAAGCGAGGCATCATCCACACCTTCCGACCAGGTATAGGTCAGGTGGCACGCCCTTGCAATCAGCATCGGCGCGCGACCAGGAGGCTTTGCGGGCCGTCGCTCTGAGGGACTGGGGCCAGCCGCAGCCCTAGTTGTTCCCGGCTCTACGGTGTTGACCTGTCGCTGCCCGTCGGTGGGTTTCTGACGTCAACAAACACGTAAAAATAAAAAAGGCTTAATACAAGTAACCATTTGGGAAATTGTATAGGCGTCTAAGGTGGTGGAGGTCCAATCCTGAGATTACGCCGTCACCCATGCTGGGTAAAAAAAGTCCCTCTCGTCGTGTCCTCCAACCTTGTAGACAACTCCGTAAATAGGTTGTGGTCCTACAGAATGTTGTCGATAGGACCATGAATGAAGCAAAGCGGTGCACCGGTAGATAATATGCATAAGAGAAAAAAAAATGTCATTAAAAACATTTTAATTTCTACATAGCCAAATCGATCGAATAACCTGAATAAGTATTTTAAACCTATGATACATCCCATTTAGTCAATTGCCAAAAATATTAGCAACACTACATGGCGGGTGTCGGAGTTTCGATTCGATTCCCCTAACAGTGTTGTAGGTTAAGGGGCTTGTAATCACGAACCGATAGGATAACAACCTCGATACACGCATGATATATACAGGTTCAGGCCCTGAATGAGGATTCGGTAACAACCCTATCTCAGGTACATGTAGACTATCTTGTAGAGAGCATGTGAGGTGCTCGAATAATACAATGGGGGTTTTCAACTAAGATGTTAGCTGGAATCGTATGATGGACGATATCTAGGAGTCTAGCCCGCGTATTGGCTTGTTTCGGCTGGGAACATATCTCTAGGTGGAATGAAACTGATGGGATGCTCTGTCTAAACTATGAACTTCCTATCAACTGCTTCTTCTCCAACTCTCGTGAGCTCCTCGCCGGAGCCCTGGAGCTTCTGGTGGGTGGATGAATACATAGGTGATCTAGTGAATTGGGACTCAAGTGAGTATAGTTTCATTTGAGTTAGATCTGGGGCCTCCTCTTCTCTCCGGAGGCTGCTCCTTTATACCCTCAGCCATGGATGGTGAGGTATGATTGAGGGGTTATTGCCGAAGTATCAGTAGTAGAGAATAGCTTCTAGGGGTCATGTGATCAGAGGCATGGCAAACAAAAAACACGCCACGGGTAATATCGGTGGCGTAGCGTATTTTGGTAGACCATCGGTATGGACCTACCACTGACGTGGCAGAATGAGAGCCAAGCCACAACAATATGGGCCCCACGAGCCAACCTGACATTTTATCAGCACACCACTAATTATTCTTATGGTACCACTAATTGTTCTTATGGTTGTGGCGTATTTGCGCATTTCCACGCCACTAACCTATTTGAAAAAATTGTATAGATTCTTTTATTTCTTAAAAAAATCAAAAGGGAAAAAACCAAAAAACCAGTGGCCAACCGCCGGTCAGGCCGCTAGTGGTGTGGCAATAGAAGGAATTCTAGAATTGCCCTCTTATGTATGTAGCATCTTCTCTTTTCGCCCTGAGGAGCTCAAACATATGGCGTACGGCCACACAAGGTAGCCACGTACCGGCAAAGTAGTTGAGTATTGCCTTGAAGTGACAACGAACAGCCTCAGAACAAAAATCTAAAAGTTAATTATGTTGATGCATATTTAACATAAATAGATCCTCATTAAAATGATGTTGCTCTATCAAAGCAATATGAATTGAAATAATATATACATTTGGAGCCGGAAAACAAACAAGTTAACACTGTACAAAAGAAGCATAAATTCACTACAAAAGCATAATTTATTTAATGTAGTATATTATTCTTGCCAATATGACACCTAGTAAACTTAACAAGTACATAAAATTAGAATTCAGTGTAGAAGCATGATTTATTTTAATATAATAACATCCTAACCAATATGACACATAGTAATTTTTAGAACCTATCTAGTGGTTGTAGAGATTGTATTTATCCTCATTTGATCCTAGATGTGGTGCCTCTAAAAGCACCTAGTAAGCTTAGCAAGTAATTAAAAATACTTAAATCTTGTAGCACATCTTTGAAAGCAAAGCTATCTAACCCTTAAAAATCATGAGAAGGTATTTTATCAACTTGGATGGACATTGGCACAAATTTCGTGGAGTTATTCATATCCCATAAAATGATTTGCGCCTATTAATAAAAAATAAAGAAAGACGTCGAATCAGAAGAAAAATTGGGAGGAAAATCAAAACAAACACGAACTGAAAAACCCTAAACGAAATGGGGGAAAATCTAGAGGAACAAATCTCACATCAATCTAGGGAAAAACCTAGATAGACTGAAATGTAGAAGCACACTCTACTTCCAAGATTGAAGAATCTACAAATGATTGAAGAAATCCAGAGAAAATCCAGAGGAAGAACTGTCGGTGGTTACCATACTGCCGTCACTCGAACTGGTGGGTGTGCCTATTTTTAGATTTGTCCCAAAGAAACGGTTCGTATTGACGGTCATCTGAGTACATCGACTCCTAGAGGCGGTCCTAATTCATAATCTCCTAAGGAATATCTTCGAGTCGGTTTCCTATCATGACCGGCTCCAGGCCGACAATTCTTAGAGGCGGCAGCGGTTCTGAACCGGCTCTAACCGTCTTAGATATTACCGTGTGTTCTTAACCATCTGAGGTATTTATGCAGAGGCGTACTTTTTTAAAACTTGGGTCAAAACGACACGAGGGGCGGCCTCTAAGTAGCGAGTTTGTACTAGTGATCTCCCGTGGGCTTGTCCCCCATAGGTGCATCCGCGGGTCTTTCCCTGCCGAGTACAGGGCCCATCGAGATGCTTGACGGTGACAGACAAAGCCCCTATCTGGAGTGCCAATTCTTGGGGTTTCGATTCCAGACAAAGATATTTGTACGTGCAGGGGCTTGTGATCATGAACCGATGGCCTAACAACCTTGAGACACGTACAATATATATATATAGGTTCAGGCCCAAAATGAGGATCCGGTAACAACCCTACGTACTGTGTGGACTATATTATAGAGAGCACCTGATCGAGGTGCTCGAATAATACAATGGGGTTGTTCCGGCTAAGACGTTAATTTGATCCTACGGTGAAGGACGGCTAGGAATCGAGCCAGCGTATTGGCATGTTCCAGCTAGGAATAGACCTCTAAGTGGAATGAAATTGATGGGATGCTCTAAGAGCCTAAACTATAAACTTCCTATGAACTACTTATTCTCCAACTTCGGTTAGCTCCTCGCCAGATCCCTAGAGCTTCTGGTGGGTGGGAAAATACGAAGGTGATGTGGTGAATTGCGACTTGAAATGAGTATGGTTTCACTTGAGTTGGATCTGGGGCCTCCTGTTCTCTCCGTCGGTTGCTCCTTTTATACCCTTGGCCATGGAGGTATGGCCGAGGGGTTACCACAGAAGTATGGCGGTGTTGAGCTTCCTTGGTTGCTACTACTTCTTCTTATTGACGGCCTTCCTGGGGATGTCCACTGTAGACAACATCAAGGCATATTACCCATGCATGCGGGCATAGTAAAGCCGCCCAGGAGGTCGGGATGTGACCCAGCAAGGGAGTTAGCTCCTCGCCATGCCGCCAGAGACTTTCCCCAGGTGGCAGGTCACATCCATCGGCATACATGTCCCACACCCCATCAGGGGAAGGAACTTACAGGTTGTGGGCCATCTCATATTTCTAGCCGACTATTCCGGAGGGTTTGCTAGCCGGTACATATGACTTGCGGCTTGGTCCTTGTTCGGTTGGCTTCTAGAACCATCTTAGCCTTAGTTGGCCATTAAAGTTTGTCCTCCTATGGGTTCCTGGTTACCCATGACCCCGACAACAGGTATAAGGTAAAATCTATTTGGATAATTTACCATAGAAATGTAGCAAATTGGCTTAGAAGAATAAGTGTCTTATAGTCTCATCCTGATGGCAAAAGATACACTTTTTACTTTCTTGAAAATTGCATTTTGCAAGCTTGTCTTTGGTGAGGATTGCTCCTCTAGGAAGATACCACCCGAAAACATTAGTCTTCATTGAGATCTTCATTTACCAAAAAAAAATATTATATTATTATCAACCGGCTCAACAGGCTAGACTAGCGCTCTGAACTTGGAATGCAAGGAGAATTTACCACTGTCACTAAGGTTCTATCGGAACTCACATGTCCCTTGCGTCAATTGGACTAATGCCAGACGCTTTAGCAATGCATTCCAAGATGCAAGTCTGAGACCAACAAGATCTCTTCTGAACATCATATTCGGTGGGGAAAATTTCATCACCTTGTCTAAAGTGTCGACTTTGTGATGCGCAATCTTGTACAAAGGCGGATATTGTTCCCGGAGAGTAATAGTACGTAAGCACTTAAACTTCTAGAGCCTTATCTCAGGTTCCTCCTTAATAAAGAAAGAACCATACGAGAAGAAGTGCTTCTTCGTCGTCATAAAGCCAGTCCGAAAGTGTGAATCTTCAAATTTGCAATAAACTTGAGATAGCGCATCTGAACAAACATATTTTCTTCTTAGAATACTTTGCGATACCCCATCTTCGGTAACTAACTTGGACAAAAATTTACCCAGGAGGGCTATGTTATTGACCTAAGGTCATGAACACCGAGCCCTCCTTAATCTTTTGGGCGGCATATAGCATTCCATTCAGTAAGCCAAGATTTCTTTTTCTCGCTAGGCAAACAAGAATATGTCCACACTAGTAGAAAAAGGGGCTTTAGTCCCGGTTGGTAACGGGCTTTAGTCCTGGATTTGCAACCGGGACTAATTATGCGAGACTAAAGGCGCCCCTTTAGTCGCGGTTGCTTACAAACCGCGACTAAAGGCCCATCCACGTGAGCTGCGGACGTGCGTTGGGGTGGTGTACCTTTAGTTTCGGTTGGTGTGACCAACCGGGACTAAAGGTCTCTGCAGTTTTAGGGTTTAAACCCCTAAATCTGGTTTATTATGTTGTGTTTTCATTTATTTTATATTTAATTTTGTGTTTTATTTTAATTTCAAAAAAGTTTCAGTACACATATTCTACGCTAGTATATACACGTTACACGTTGATGCATATGAATATATACAATTTCAAACAGAAGAATTCAAGAGGAATATATATAATATTCAATCTCAGGTGACCATATACAACTTAACAAGTTTCCATATATAATTTACGGCATTAGAAGTTCTTCGTCGTGTTCTCCATTAGGATGGAAGACTTCCCTCATCAAAAATCCTGCTAATTCCTCTTGAATTGGTCGGAAGCGAGCTTCTGGATTAAGCTTCGCCCGCAAGTCACTCTTCCGCAAGTTGATATCCTGAGCCCTCCACTCAGAGGCGAGTCCCCGGATGAACTCACAAACATAGTATCCACATAGATTGGTCCTCTTTGGCTGATTTGGAACATTAGATAACCTTCTAAATGTTAGCACCTCTTTGAATTCACCGGTTATGTTATCTTTGAACCGTTCCCAAACCCTGCAGGGCAAGAAATTAAATGAACAAGGGAGTTATTAGTTACTTGATATCGGGAAATGAACGAAAGAGGTCGATATATTGTGCGCAAATGATTGAAAATAATTACTTTTGCAGCATTAATCTTATGCCGGTCCAATGCTTTGGGTCCATATATAGAGAGTCCATGACTTCAACTCTGGAGTTGTCAAATTGAATTATTAGCAGAATCCGGTGGAACCTGCGGACACGTTACATGCACAGTCGTGCATAACTCATCGATTAGACATAACATGGAGTAAACAAAAGAGAATATGCACAAGACAGAAACACTCACCCAAAATGGTAAGGAAATAGAATATCACTTTTGAGTTCCTTCTATGTAAGAAACTTGTACAGGTCTCTCTCCACATCTTGGGGGTTTTTTTCTAACACATATCCATTAATGATATGTGGGTCAATGAACCCAATATCATGGATATTCCTTCTTTTGCATTCCCTGAGCTTCATTCTGCATAATAGCTGACACAAGAATATAGTTAGGACAATATAGTGCAGGCAATGAATGAGATGAGGTAGAGATTTAATTATGGAAATAAATTACTTACAGAACGTAGCAACTCAGGATAGATTTGTCGAGCTCGCGCAAATTGAACAACTGGAACAATTCACTCATATGAACTTGTACATAGTACTGTTTGAAGTGATGCTCCTCTCTAACTTCCGCATAAATATATTCTTTGCCGGCCTTATTTTTTATGAAATCCTTGTACCAGAGTAGCAGATCGATTTCGCATTTGTGTCGGTAGACTCGCTTCCTGTGCAGGCTCGATGCGTGGGACAGGACGAGACCATGTTTGTGGGGCCGTAGCGTGTGGAGCCGTGTGGGTCCGGGACGGGAGCACGAGTGGTTTCTGTCTCTTTCGCCCAGATTAGCAGTTTTCAATGTACCTTTTTCCTCTCTCTCGCTCGATCTCATTCATATTTGATAGCCCAAATTGGTAGCAAATCTAGAGCAGCTTGTCCTTCTGTTTTTTAACGCCATTCATTTCTTTATGCCTTCGTTTTACCCAATCAGGTAGGAAATCTAGGGCACAAATCCAGAGAGAAAATATAGGATAAGTGCATACAGCAACCAACATAGCATAGCTATATTCAGGACAGATCCAAAAGTAGTACCGATAGATCCAACATAAGCTACATTTTACATAAATTTAAGCTGCTCTACAGATAGAGCAGTCACATACAGAGAGTGCAGTAGGCACGTTCAACGCCTCCAGGTAGCGCGTGTGTAGGATAACGTTGCATAGAAAACAAAAATTTTCCTACCGCGAACACGCAATCCAAGCCAAGATGCAATCTAGAAGACGGTAGCAACGAGGGGTTATCGAGTCTCACCCTTGAAGAGATTCCAAAACCTACAAGATGAGGCTCTTGTTGCTGCGGTAGACGTTCACTTGCCGCTTGCAAAGCGCGTAGAAGATCTTGATCACGATCGGTTCCGGCGCCACGAACGGGCAGCACCTCCGTACTCGGTCACACGTTCGGTTGTTGATGAAGACGACGTCCACCTCCCCGTTCCAGCGGGCAGCGGAAGTAGTAGCTCCTCTTGAATCCGACAGCACGACGGCGTGGTGTCGGTGGTGATGGAGAAATCCGGCGGAGCTTCGCTTGCGTGCGGGATGTGGTGGAGGAGAGAGACCGCTAGGGTTTGGGAGAGGGCGCGCTAGGGCACCCTTGAGGGGCGCGGCCATGGTGGTGGCTTGAGTGGCCAGCCCCTCTCTCCCTCTTTATATAGGTGGAGGCCCGAAGGTTTAGGTCAAAGAGTCCGAATAAGACCCCAACAAAACCTTCCAAGTGTCCAAACCTAGGGGGAGTGGGACTCCCCCCTTGGGGTGGCGGCCACCATGGTGGGGAGTCCACTTTGGACTCCTCCTCCCTTAGGTTGGCCGGCCAGGTGGGTGGAGTCCCTCCGGGACTCCACCTTCCATCCTTATTTCTTCCGGACTTTTCTAGAACCTTCTAGAACCTTCCGATCATTTTAATTCACATAAAATGACATCCTATATATGAATATTATTCGGACCATTCCGGAACTCGTGATGTCCGGGATCTTATCCGGGACTCCGAACAAATATTCGTACTCCATTCCATATTCAAGTTCTACCATTTCAACATCCAACTTTAAGTGTGTCACCCTACGGTTCGTGAACTATGCGGACATGGTTGAGTACTCACTCCGACCAATAACCAATAGCGGGATCTGGAGATCCATAATGGCTCCCACATATTCAACGATGACTTTAGTGATCGAATGAACCATTCACATACGATACCAATTCCCTTTGTCACGCGATATTTTACTTGTCCGAGGTTTGATCTTCGGTATTACTCTATACCTTGTTCAACCTCGTCTCCTGACAAGTACTCTTTACTCGTACCGTTGTATGTGGTCTCTTATGAACTTATTCATATTCTTGCAAGACATTAGACGACATTCCACCGAGAGGGCCCAGAGTATATCTATCCGTCATTGGGATGGACAAATCCCACTGTTGATCCATATGCCTCAACTCATACTTTCCGGATACTTAATCCCACCTTTATAACCACCCATTTACGCAGTGGCGTTTGATGTAATCAAAGTACCTTTCCGGTATAAGTGATTTACATGATCTCATGGTCATAAGGACTAGGTAACTATGTATCGAAAGCTTATAGCAAATAACTTAATGACGAGATCTTATGCTACGCTTAATTGGGTGTGTCCATTACATCATTCATATAATGATATAACCTTGTTATTAATAACATCCAATGTTCATGATTATGAAACTAATCATTCATTAATCAACAAGCTAGTTAAGAGGCATACTAGGGACTCTTTGTTGTTCACATAACACACATGTATCAATGTTTCGGTTAATACAATTATAGCATGTAATGTAAACATTTATCATAAACATAAAGATATATAATAACCACTTTTATTATTGCCTCTTGGGCATATCTCCAACAGTCTCCCACTTGCACTAGAGTCAATAATCTAGATTACATTGTAATGTACCTGACACCCATGGCATTGGTGTTGGTCATACTCGCCTAGGGAGAGCTTTAGTCAACGGTTCACACACTCGAAACGTATGTATTTTGCAATTCATTTGCGTCTTCACGCATCACTCATTTTCCAAATAAGTTGGCATTAAATATGTTTGGTCTTCTGGTGAAACCTTAATTCCGCGATCTGAAATATGTCACTAATATTGTCATACACAATATAGCTTCAAAGTTCTGACACTATCGGAACTACACCAGAAACATTGACAAACACTTTTGTCTTTGTCTCGTGGGAAGAATTCCCAATTAAATCTGGGATAACCAACAAAAACATTCATCCGATTTTGGTTGACTATTAGGGTTTATACCCATGCCATAACTTGTATGGTGTCATTTCAACGGATCATTATGATGCTCTGTTTAGTGTAAAAGCGGTAGTCACTAAAGCATAATCCACAAAAATATAATAGCATCAATATTTTATCTCATCATTGACCCAACAAGGTTTGGATACATCTCTCGGATACTATATAATCACTATGATACTCCAAGAAATGTGAGTTGTAGAACAATTTCATAACTCTCTTAGATGTTCGCTAAAACTCGTAATTCAAATATTTCCACTATGATCCAATCATAGATATTTGACTTTTCTATTACGATGATTTCCACCTCATGCTGAAATTTATTTGAATCCATTCAAATGTTTCAAACTTCTTCCTTATCGAATATATCCACATATATATACTCAATTCATTGTTGGAAGTTTTCATGAAGTAGAAGAATCTCCCGCACAACCTATGCCCAGTGAACCACATACATCATCATGTATTTTTCACTAAGTTAGTTGCCCGTTCAACTCTTGGCCTATGAACGGTATTTCAGTCATTCTCTTTAGAAAAGATTTGCAAGCGCCAAACGATTCAAAAATCGAATGACTCCAAAAAATCCATTTGCATGGAGTTCCTTCATGCGTTCCTTTCTAATATGACCTAAATTTCGATTCCACAAATAGGTGGAATTCAAATCATTTGCCTTATGGCATTTTAGCGTCAGTATTATGTATGTGTGTTTCACCATTAAGATTTATAATAACTTATCCATCGTACATGGAGTAATGTCATAATTGAACAACTCATTGTTTTTATTTGACCAGAGCAAAATAACAATTATTAAGTTCTTTATTATAAATTCTAAGGGCTAGATAGAACGGTGAACATAATAACACTTTATTTTGTTCTAGACGTGCATTTCTATCATATTCCTTGTCATCACTTAGGCCATTGTATTCTTGTATTGCGTTATTTTGTATGACACTTCATACCAACCAATATGGTACTAATACCCAAGAATTTCATTGTGTGACCAAACTAGGAATACAACCATAACATGTATATCATGTATATACACCGAGCTAGACTTTCTAGTCTTCTCTTTTCTTTCTGCCAAAATATCTTTTGTAGTTTCTCTTTTAGCTTTCCTCATTATTCAGAAAAACACTTCAACATCAATAACTTCTAGGTTTGTTGGTAAAATACCAATAACCTTGAGGTTCTGAAGTTGATCATCATATGACAAGTGTTGCAGATTTCACTATTAGTAACTTTGTAATATGATGAACAATTTCACTCATAATTTTATCCATCAATTCATGACGACTTTCCGAGACCATGTCTATACATGCTAGGCTCGTAAAGTTTAACCTCAGTATTCGCATGTGCAAATCTGGCTTGCACCCGTTGTATGCACACGTAGAATCTATCACACCCGATCATCACGAGATGCTTGAACGACGAGTCTTAGCAACGGTGCATACTAAGGATGATTACTTCATGGATATGCGAATATCGTTAGTGCCCCAATAGTTGGAGGATTGTGACGCCTGGCGTCTTCAACCTTCATACATTCCCATAAAACTTATGAGTTTATGTAGTCTCACCAAATTATATTCTATCATCTTGCAATAAGGTCTTAGATATCACATATATCTCATACCTTGATTATTTCTGAAAACTAAATTTTCAGCTCCTTACTTTTCAAACAAATTTGAACTTCAAGTTTGACGGAGACAAGATAACTTTAGGTACTAATTGAAACCATAGCTCTTTGACTCAACAATATGAGGTTTACTAAAAGTTTGCAATAGGACTTAATCAATTCTTGATTCTTTAACAATACGGTACCAATCCGTAAAGTTTCTTGTCAGATTTTAACAGTATTTCTATCTCAATAACAAGACTAGCGCATAGTAGAAAAACGGATGCCAATACTACAAAATTAATTCAAAATACTACTCAGACTATGTTTATGATAATTAGTTCATGTTTTAATCTAATTACTAATGAACTCCCACTTAATACAACATCCCTCATAGTTGTTAAGTGGTACACGATCCAAATCCACTACACCAAAACCGATCATCACGTGAGATGATGTAGCTTCAATGGTGAACATCAACATGTTGATCATATCATCCATATGACTCGTGTTCAACCTTTCGGTTTCCGTTGTCCCGAGGCCATGTACATGCTAGGCTCGTCAAGCAAACCCAAGTATTCCGCGTGTGCAACATGGCTTACACCCGTTGTATATGAACGTTGAATCTATCACATCCGATCATCACGAGATGCTTTGAAACGAACTTTGGCAACGGTGCATACGAGGTGAGAACACTTTATTATCTTGATATTAATGTGAGGGATCATCTTATAATGCTACCGTCGCGATCTAAGCAAAATAAGATGCATAAAGGGTTAACATCACATGCAGTTCATATGTGATATGATATGGCCCTTTAGTCTTTGCGCCTTCGATCTTCATCTCCAAAGCACGAACATGATCTCCATCATCAACGGGCATGATCTCCATCATCGTCGGCGTAGCGTCAAGGTCATGGCGCCGTCTTCATGATTGTTCACCTCATGTAGCAACTATTACAACTACTTTGAAATACTACTCAACATGAAATATAAAGACAACCATAAGGCTCCTTTGACAAGGGATTAACTTGTCAATGCCTACAGATTGTAGACTAGGGTTTTGCTAGAAGTAGAGGCAAGTAGATCTCGAAGGTTTAGGCGAAAAGTACTCGACGATTATGAAAATTAGGGTTACGACAATAGATTTGATGCTTTCTTTGTCCCTCGACTCCCCTTATATAGGAGGCGGAGCCGAGGGTTTCGTGATACACAGGTTACGAGTTCGGGAGGATTTCGTACCCAACTCGTAAGATTACAAATCTCTATCTTTCCTAATACAAACTATCTTTCCTAACCAATAAATGGGCTTCCGAGTCTTCTTATTCTTCGAGTCCTGGGCCTTCGGTAAACCCGGGTACCATCTTTGGCAGGCCCATTGGGGATGCCTATGTCCCCCCGAGATTTTTCTTGAATCGAAGAATCAGGGAAAATCTCCAACTTTACTCATCACATAATCTTTCGATATGCAAACACTATTTTGTACAGGATAACGGTAGTTGGGGCTAGTTCATCGACGGATCAGGTACTAGTTAACTGCTCTAGTGGCAATCCGCAAAACCTACTTCAAGATCACGTCCCTGGACATGATCTCGGATACTGGTGTAAACTTCGACAGTGCCGCTTAAGGTCTTACCATTCTGTCGAGTCCCAGTCAAATTTATCGGGTACCTAACGCGTCCGTTAGGATTTTTCTTCGTATCTGTTGATACGGATAAAATAACGTTCTTTGACCACGCCCATGAAACGGATCTGGGTCTTACCTTCGCAATTTTGCGGCATTCGAGAAATTGATCGCAACTTTGGCGTTCGAGAATATATTGTCGAGTGCTTTTCGCCTTTGGAATAGCACATTTTATTGAGTCATATTTGATGACTTATTTTGTCTTCCGATGGGAGTATATGTAGAGTTAGGTATAACTCGAAATATACTCTCTTGCTTTTCTATCTTTCTTTATTTTTCTTTTCAAATTTCATCGGGCACGCGAACAGCGTTCCCGATGGGAGTAGCCCCCGAGGCTACAGCCAAGAACTTGTGCTTGGTTGTAGGCTCAACATTTTATTGCACCTTGTCGCTATATTTACAATCCTTCTTGATACTTTTATATCTATCGGGTGCGCGACCAGCGCTCCCGATGGGAGTAGCCCCCGAGGCTATGAACAAATGCTTGCATTTGAACATAGGCTCTCGCCATTTCTATATTGTCATAGTCGAAATTTTCGATTTTTCCAAAGTAGCCCCCGAGCATTTGGGCAAAAACTTGTATTTGATCAAAGGCTCAAAAAGTATGTCAGATAATTTGTCCTGTCGCCATTCTCTTTTTATTTTTCTTGTCGACATACTCTCCCTTGTCAGTTTCTCTTCATCTTTATCAATTGTCGACATTTTTCTGCATTGTGGGTCCATTGTTCGCACCATGTTGACACGTCGTGCGAGTGGGGAACACACGTCCTCCGCTTTTCCTGGCGCACGTATGGTAGCGCCTGTTCCATTACTTCCCAGTAAAAATACGTTTTTACCCTTGTATTGATAAGATCATTTTTCACCACACGATTACTTCATCCAACGGTGCACTGCTTCACCTTAGTCCTATATAAACCTTTCTTCAACCTCGGTCCAGTCCTTCGCTTGCGCCGCACATCTGTTCTCCTCTGCAAAAAATTCTCCTGCGCCCAACTCTGATCTTCCGCACACCCAAGCATTGCTTTGTCCGTTGCCGTCGATGCCACCACGCACACGTCTCACTCGCCACAGCACTCCTGATTCATCCATGGCGGCCGCGGATCTGGGAAACGCGGAGTGGGAAAGATCCAAGGTCTCGAACCAGGATGTCAACCTGCTCAAAAGGCTTGGCCTAATGAAGAAAGAGAACGCCATCCGCTTCCCCAGCGAAGAGAGCTACCCCAACCCTCCAATGGAGTATCGGGTTAGTTTTGTTGATCATCTCATCCGCGGCCTTTCTGCCCCAATTCATGATTTCCTCCGCGGTCTTCTCTTTGTCTATGGGATTCAGCTACACCAGCTGACCCCCAATTCCATCCTTCACGTCTCTATTTTCATCACATTGTGCGAGTGTTTCCTTGGAGTTACTCCAAATTGGGCTCTTTGGAAACGCCTTTTCTGCCTCCGCCGCAATGGCTCCCACAACACCACTTATAACATAGGTGGAGTTGTTATCTGTGTCCGGAATGACGTTGATTACTTCGACGTCAAATTTCTGATTCGTCCAAGGATGGCGCAGAAGGTGGCTCTATATTCATGAGGAAGATGCCAACTCGTCGAGCACAACATAGTTCCTTTTGGAAGCGCCAAAATTCAGCGCCGCTATTCCTGGGATGCTGAAGCTTCCGAAGAAGAGAGAAAGGCGACAGAAGCGCTGATGACTCGCATTCATGAGCTGCAAAATCTTCGAGGAAAAGAGCTTTCTGGTGTTCAAATCATTGCCTACTTTCTTCGGATTAGAGTGCAGCCTCTTCAGGCTCGCAAAAATCCCCTTTGGACGTATGCTGGCGAGAAGGACGCCAACAGGTTGTCGAAGGATCTTTCTGTGAAGGATTTGGAGAAACTTGTTCGAAGAATTACTTCGCTGAACAAGAGGGATCCTATTCCTTCATCTTGCCGCGTGGAACCATACAGCTCCACCAATCCTCTACCCAAGGTATTTTGTCTTCTCGATATTGTTCCTTGTTCCAAACTTTTCCTGCACCTCATTGTTTTGATATTTCTCTCATATATATATATATTTTTTATGTTTTTATATTTCGACAGAACCATCCTTCTATGGATTCGCTTCCTCCTCTTCCTGAAGGTGGAGATGTCGACGAAAGGGCCATTGTTACTGATGACACAGGAGGCCCCCTCGTTTGTGAATGAACCCGCAGAATCCAAAATCTGGTCTGTTGAAAAGGATCTGCCGAAGAGACTACTTCAGCAGAAACTCCTCCTCCCTGTTTCTCCGAAGAACAAAAGGAAAAGAAATGTCGACGAGGACTCCGGGACCTCTCAACCCGAAGAAGCTGCTCCTTTACCGAAAAAGGCAGCTTATGACCCATATCTTGCGAGTATCATCAGCTCATAAGTTCCCTGTCTTTTGTATTTTCCTATTCGAAGAATTTTTGCTTGCCTTGCTCTTTACACTGGCGCCCTTTTTCAATAGTGATGATGACGAAGAAACGCCAACTTTGGACGCGGCTGCTCGAACGAGTACGTCACGTACCCTAGTTATTTCAGAGCCACGAGTTGAGGGAGAAGAATCCTCGCCTCCTCAACAAAACATCGGCGCCTCCACTCCTCCGTCGAGCCCCGAGCCCCTTCACCGAAAAGGGCAAGGACGGAGATTATCTCGGAGCCTACTCTCCAATTGAGTGGCTCCTCTAACCCTCTCATGGAAGATGTAAGTTCTTTACTTTTTTGTCGATGTTTTATGCTTCCTTTGTTTTCTTCTGTCTGTCACCATATTTTTCTCATACCTCCATTTTCTTTTTTCCTTCTCTTTTTTTGTTAACAGCCTGTGATAAAGGATCTTCTTCGCATCGGTGCCCAATTTGTTGGGTACCGTGATTATGCGAGTAAAGCTGAAGGTAATGCTCTGTTCCTTCTTTTTGCCTCTGTTCTTTTGTTCCTTCTTTGTTGTCGAAATTTGTAACTATATTTACCTTTCCTTGTAGAAAAACTGGCGGAAGCCAATGAGCGTGCCAATACACTTGCCCAGCAATTAGAGCAAAGTGAAAAGGCTCGCAAAAAAGCTGAGTCGGATGCTGTTGATGCGCGAGCAGAGGCCGACAAGGCCAAGGCTGACGCTGCTGGTGTCGAAGATCTGCGAAAGAGGCTTCACACTGCCGAAACTTCTCTGAGCGATCATATAGCTGCCCAATCTGCTCGCGAGGAGGCGATCCTTAAGCGTGTAACGACGCAAAGTCGCCGCTTCGTAGGTAAGTACTACTTCAATATCTTTTGTATTTCCTTCTCTGCACTTCTTTTGTTTACTCAATAAGTTTCTTTCTTGACAGCTAGAACAGCTCAAAAGTTTCAACTTGATGAACCTGTCAATGATCCTCTGCTTGACGCCCTTTCACTCCTCGAAGTTCATGGATGTGAGGCACGCGAAGGCATTGATCAGGCTAAAGCAGGGTTGTCGCGGCTTTTCCCTTATTTCTTCCCCAAGAAAGAGGAACCCGCAACTTTCCTTGACCTCGCCAAGTGCTTCAATCCATCAGAAGATCTTGGATTAAAGGTGCGCCATGAGAATATGAAGGTTGCCGTGGAGAACATTGTCGCCTTGGTTGCTGATAGCCAGCAGTCTGTCGACTGGTCGAAGGTTGGCGACACTGAGCAGATAGAACAGTCAAGGTGGAGATCCTTGATCAAGGCAGCCAAGCCCAACACGAGGAAAATCCTGGCTTATATCGGGATCAAGCCATCTTCGACTCCTAGCTCATCAAAGCCGGAGGTCTAGTTGAATGCCTCTGCTTTTTCTTTTTAGCATACCTCTTTCTTTTGGCTTTGTCGCCGTAATGTCATTGTCGAGAACTGCTTTAGTATCCCTTTAGAAGGTCCTTCTTTTGTAATAGACATGTATATATTTATGGAGATGAATGGAGATCTATCTTTGCTCAGTGATTGATGTCGAAATATTTCTTTTTTCCAGTTAATTTTTGACAATTATACGCCAGCTCCTGGTCCTTCCAATATTTCGCCTTCTTCTCCCACAAGGAAAACTCCTGCTGATGCTTCGCCTGTCGAAGATTCCTTGCCGCAAGAATTGGATGAACTTCGACACCAACTTCAGTTTGTTAAGAAGCAATCACTTGTACTGATGGAAAAGGCTCGTAAGTCATCTGAAGCCGAGGAAATTGCACTCCAACAAGCACAGGCTGCCATTGCTGAAAAGGACTCTGTTGCAAGGTGCTGCAATGCGTCTCGAGAAGATTCTATGCTCCAGCTGTTGACAGATGCTAGCTTGGATATGGCGGGTATGTTTCACTATCTTTGTCGTGCTTCTTTTTCTTTGCTGCTTGCCTCCTTATTGCCTACTGTCCTGTTGTGAAAAATAATAGGTGCCTTTGTGGATTCTGCTGCTGAAGATGAACGTGTCGAGGCTCGTTCCAATGTCCTTCTTCGGCTTGCACGTGAACATGGGGCAACTTTTTGGGGCACGCCTGAACGGACCCGCCAAATCGTAAGATTTCAAGATCGCGCACTTCAAGTTCGCGGGTACCTTGACTTCTGTGCCAAGACTCTCTCTGTGGTTTATAATTCCATGTTTCCTCGAAATATTCAACCAAAGACTCTTCCCGAGTTAATGGAGAAGTTTAGGGATGCCCACAGGATCCACCGCTTTGTTAGAGCTCAACTGGTGGCTGGCGCCAGATTTGCCCTTATAATGGTTCAGATTTGCCATTCAAAACTTGATCTGACGCAAGTTGTTGAGAAAGTTCACGAGAGGGTGCGGCGCCGAAGAGTTGGTGTTGATCGTATTAATACGAAGGTTACACCTATAGCCGAAGAAATGATTGAAGACCTTCTTCGGATGGATGCCGACTTTTTCGCAGATGGTCATTATGCTGATTTTCTTGGCGCTGCTCCTGAAGAAAACAGAGTGACTCTTGATGATATACTGAATCAAGACTAATTATTTTCCTTTGGTAGATAATTCTCCCTTGTAAATCATGATTGTGATTCTATTGTGAAGCAAACAATATATATCTATATTTGTCTAGCCCCCGAGTATTTTCGGTGGCTATCCGCTGTATTTGTATAATGCGAGGTTTTTAAACCTAGGCAAAATGATATACACTACTATTTTTGTGGGTGCAAGCCCCCGAGTCTTTTGTTGATCATTATTTTGTCTATCTCTCTTTTTGTTTTGGCGGGGTATTTTTACCAAGGCCAGATGCTTCTTTTGCGTTTGTCGACACTATGTTTATATATATATTGTATCATTTAGGGGGAAACCCTTGGTCTTGTCGAGAAGAAGATATATAATTCCACTATCTTTATTATATTGCAGCACCACGAGCCCGCCTCATTAAAAACCTTTCCCGGCCCCACTCGGTGCGAAAAAGGAAAAGTGCGTCGAAAACTCGTGGGCGTTTCAATACATTGTAGCTTTACAAAGGAGGACTATATTTTCGACACCTAGGCGTAGAAACGGAGCCGTGCCACGTTCCAGGGATTTGGCTCGTCGATCCTGTCTTCTTGTCTTTGATTCTGTATGCTCCTCCTTCTATCACTTCGTGACGATGTATGGTCCTAGCCACGGTGACTCGAGTTTTTCATGGCTTTTTGATTGAGTCGTAAAACCAGGTCACCAACTTGGAAAGATCTTGGCCGCAATCGTCGATGTGTGATAGTTTTTCAGTCCCGCTGGTATTTGGCGACTCGCGACAGGACTTCATCGCGAGCTTCGTCGAGTGCGTCGACATCGTCCTCTAAAGCTTTTCTCGAGGTTTCTTCGTCATACTCGACTCGTGGAGAATCGTGCTCTATTTCTATCGGGGGACTGTGACTCCGTGGACCAAAAAGAACGGCGTTTCGCGTGTGTATTTGGTGTTGTTCGAATACTCCACAAAACACTTAGTAGCTCCTCTGGCCAAGTATGCCTAGCTTTTTCCAAAGGTCCTAGCAGGCGCTTCTTGATGCCATTGCAGATGATGCCATTGGCTTTTTCAACTTGACCATTGGTGTGGATGTGCGACAGACGCGAAACTTAGCTTTATGCCCACGCACAATATGCTTTGAACTCCTTGGATGTAAAGTTACTGCCGTTATACGATGCTGTGAGGTACTCCAAAGCGAAAGACAATGTCCTTCACGAACTTTATTGCGGACGTTGCATCTGGTGAGTTTATCGGCTTCGCTATCCACTTGGTAAATTTGTCGACAACCAGCAAGTACTCATATCCTCCTGGCGAAGCTTTGTGCAACTTGCCCATGTCGAGACCCCATTGAGCAAAGGGCCAAGATAGTGGGATTGGCATAAGTTCCTGCTGAGTGAGTGAGGTCTTGCCGCAAACCTTTGACACGCGTCGCAAGTGCGCACTATTTCCTTTGCATCCTCGATTGCCGTGAGCCAATAAAATCCTGCTCTGAAAACCTTAGCCGCGATAGCTCTGCTCGCGTGGTGCCCGCATATCCTTCGTGCACATCTTTCAGGATGATTCTTCCTTCTTCGTTGTGACGCATCTCGTAGCACTCCCGAAATACTTCGTTTGTACAACTCCCCTTGACTACGGTGAAAGCTTTTGATCTCCTGATTATTCGCCTTGCTTCAACTGGATCGTCGGGTAGTGTTTTCCTTAAGATGTATGATATGTAAACCTGCATCCATGGAATTTGCACCATCATGACTAGCTCTTGCTCTTCTTCTTCTTCTGTTGTGTCTTTGGCGATACTCGAGGGTTTCTCTTTCTTCTCTTCTTTGTTTTTGCTGGCTTTGTTGATCTCTCGCTAATCTCCTCCCAGAACACGCCTGGAGGGATCGCAAGGCATTGGGACCCGATGTTTGCAAGAACGTCGGCTTCATCGTTGCTCATCCTGCTGATGTGGTTTACCTCGCAACCATCGAATAGTTTTTCCACTCATTGTACACCTCTTTGTATGCCATCATACTTTCGTTGACTCGCGGTTCATGACTTGCTGTGCCACCAATTGTGAGTCGCCGAAAATTTTCAGTCGTGTTGCACCGCAAGCTTTCGCCATCTTCATCCCGTGTATGAGGGCTTCATATTCTGCTTCATTGTTAGACGCGTTTGGGAACGTCATCCGCAAAACATACTTCAACTTGTCGCCTTCGGGTGATACCAATATCACGCCTGCTCCAGCTCCTTCCAGCCTTTTGGACCCGTCGAAATTCATGGTCCAAGTTCTCGATAAATCTGGGGGTCCTGTGTTTTGTAGCTCCATCCACTCTGCAATGAAATCTGGTAAGACCTGCGATTTTATTGCTTTTCTTTTCATATGTGATGTCCCGAGGGGAAAGTTCTATTCCCAAAGGGAAACACGACCCGTAGCTTCGGGTTGTTCAATATGTTTGACAAAGGAGCTTCATTGACCACTATTATCGGGTGCGCTAAAAATAATGTCGCAATTTTCTTGCTGTCGTGAATACTCCATATGCCGTTCGATATTGCGGATACCTCTGTTTGAAGGCGGATCTTGATGAAATATACTGGCCTTTGAACTCCATGGAGCTTGCCTTCCTCTTCTCTCTCAACTACCAGGGCCGTGACCAGGTGTGGCGCAATGTATAAGAGGAGAGGTTCTTTCTCTTTAGGCGCCACCAAGATTGGTGGTGTCGCAATTGCTCGCTTGAGGTTCTCGAAGGCTCTGCCTTCTCGTTCCATTGGAATTTTCCCCTTGCTTGATCAATGCGTGAACGACAACGCCTTTTCTCCTAGCCTGAGACGAATCGCAAAGCTGCGACTCGCCCGTTAACTCGTATTTCTTTCAACTTTGTTGGCTTTCTCATGGTGACGATGGCTGTATTTTTCGGATTAGCTTCAATCCCCTTGGATACTAAGAACCCGAGAAGCTCTCCTGAACCCAAAAGAGCACTTTGTCGGGTTCAGCTTGATTAGAACTTGTCGAGGTTGTCGAAGGTTTCCTTCAAGTCTTCGATCAAAGTCGACCCTTTCTTTGATGTTATTACGACATCGTCAATGTAGACTTGTACGTTTTTCCCAATCTGTGTTGCTAGGCACTTCTGCATCATCCACGATATGTTGCTCCCGTTTTTCAAACCAAAGGGCATTGTTTTGTAGCAAAACACGCCATAAGGTGTGATGAACGCTGTCTTGGCTTCATCTTCTTCTTTTAATCTGATCTGGTTATAACCAGAATATGCGTCCAGGAAGGAAAGACGTTCGCATCCTGCCGTGGAGTCGATAATTTGATCGATCCTTGGGAGGGAAAGTGATCCTTGGGACAATGTTTATTGAGACACGTGAAGTCGACGCACATGCGAAGGACTATTGTGTTTTTTTTGGCACCATCACTGGGTTAGCTACCCACGTGGCTTCGGTAGATATTTCTCGGATGAATCCAGCGTCTTTGAGTCGATCTATTTCAGATAACATGGCTTTGCGGCTAGGCTCCGAAAAACGCCGCAAAGGTTGCTTTATTGGTCTTGCGAGAGGATCTAGATTGAGGTGGTGCTCGGCGAGTTCCCTGGGTACTCCGGCATGTCGGCTGGACACCATGCGAAGATTTTCCGGTGCTCACGGAGGAACTCGACGAGCGCTTTCCTATGCGACATCCATGTTTGCGGCAATGGACGTTTTCTTTGATCTGTCGGGTGAATCTGACCTCTTTTGAATCCTTTTGTTGAAAGTTGGTTCCTTAGATCTTCCTACCTCTGGCAACACGTCATAGTCGGTGAACCTTGGCGCCACATACTCGCTTGCATCCCGAAAGTTTCGAAGTCGGTGAAAATCCTTGTCGCACTTATCGATAACGCGAAACTTCCTTTATTGTGATAGGTCCCTTGGGCCCGGGCAACCTCCACAGATATGTATAGTGCGGCCTGCCATGAATCTAGCATATCTTGGTCGTCCCAACAAAGCGTGATATTGCGACGGAAATCCACCACTTCGAATTCCAAATTCTCTATCCTGTAGTTCTCTCGGGTTCCAAACCGAACGTCGAGGTTGATTTTGCCCAATGGGTAACTTGGCTTCTGGTGTGATCCCATGGAAACGTGTGTCTTGGTTTCAAGTTTGCTAGGGATATGTTCATCTTCCTCAATGTATCTGCATACATAAGGTTTCTGCTGCCGCCATCTATGAAAACTCTCGACACGTCAAAACCAGCGATTACGGGTAGGATAAGTGCTGATTGTCCGGTCGAGGAACTTGCTGCGGATGATCCGCGATTGTAGCCAATATCTTGCCCGGTTAAGTACTCGTTGGTGGAGGCATCTTCTCGCCATGAACACTTGTCGAGATATTACCTTCGCCCGTTGGATGGCCTAGCTTTCAATCATTTAGAACTGCACCATTGGAATTGGGATCGACATATGGGGGTGGTTGTGGTGCTGCCGCTATTCTGAGCCGATTTTCGTCGTGATCGCGGGAGGAGGTGGGAGGTGGATCTCACTCCTGGTCCCTGATTTCTTCATGGCTTGGTTGTTTGCGATTCCTGCTGCTCTCAACATTGCTTGAAAATTGCGCAGTCTTTCTGGAGATGTCCTGACCGCCTCTTCCGTTTCTTGTCGAGATAAAAGTGCATCTGGCACGGTCCGTTCATCATTTCCTCGGGGGACACGTAAGGTCTTGGGAACCTTGGTCCATTATTTTGTCTGCTGCCGCGAGAATCACCTCTATTGTCGCCTTGATGCTCATTACTCCTTTGATAGTCATCTCGACTATTTCCTCCAGGATTTCCTCGGAAACCAGCCGATATATGGCCGGGAGCATCGTTGTTGTAGAACTGGCGAGAAAATCGCCTTCTATTTTGATAACTTCCACGATCCTCCTGGCGACCGTGTCGCTTGTTGTATATTGCGTCTTCTCCATCTACTTGTTAGCTATCTCCATCAATGCTGATATTGACTTGGGATTAGTTCTCCCCAAGTCCTCGACGAAATCTGCTCGTCGGATTCCACGAACGCATCTATGGCTCTCTCGTCGATATATCTTCTGCCGAGTTTTTGATAATGTTCTGTATATACTTTCTCATCGACTCGTCGTGTTTCTTCGGCATGCCCTCGGTTCTTCCAACGCGGGTTTCTTGCAGGTGGATCGGAAGTTCTTCACGAAGATTTCCTCAAAGCTTTCCCAGCTGTTGATGGAATTTATGGGGAGTTTCTTTATCCAAGATCTCGCGGCACCGCTCAGGTGTACTTGGATACTCTGCATAGCTGTTGCTCTGGTTCCTCCTACCAGCTTTACCATCTCGAGGTAATCCACGAGCCAATCTTCGGGATCTTGTAGGCCATCGAACTTCTTGAAATGCTCGGGTAACTTGAATCCTTTTGGGACTCGAGTTTTCGGACTCTTCTCGTAAAACACGGGAGCCCACACATGTCTTCGTCGGCAAGCTCTTCTGAGTGCTGACGATCCCTCCTTTCTTGTCGCGCTCTGTCCACCCTTGTTTGGGCTGCTGTGTCTCTTACACCACTTGCTCTTGGTGGGTCCTGAACTGCTGTGTTGTGTCGTGGACTATTTTGCCTAGGATTTTCTTCGGGAGCGTTGTTGCAAACGCTGTTCCCATTACTCCTACTCCAGCCATCGCCATATTGAACAATGGTTCTCTCGGGTCCCCGGGAGGTGGTCTAGACGCTAGGATGTAAGCTTGCGCCATGTATCCTGCTTCCGGCGTTTTGGGATGATATTTCCCCTTGTATCAATCGACATGAAGGACATGTCGAGATTTTGAATTATGTTTCCTCTCTCTGTGGTATGTTTTGTAGCCGAGACATTGCTCTCCTTCGAGCTTCTCGTGACTATCTCCCGTATTTCCCGATTGTCGAGAGTTTCGCGCTTGACGCGGATGCCGCCTCTTTTCTTCTGTTCAGTCAGTCTGTTTTACCAACTCTCTGTTTACTCGAGCAAGTCTATATTGATATGCTTGAAGTTCTTGCACAGTAGGTGGTCATAGGTTCTGAACCATCCATGGCTTTAGCAGCCCTATCCCATGCTTCTTGCGGGAGTTGGACTTTGTTGCGAGGGGGATTCCCGATATATTTGGTGCCTAGACCTCTTGTGAGATCAGCGGGATCGACGTATGGATTTCCCAAATCGTCGAAAGCCTCTGACGTTTCTGGATCTGATCGGCTTGCCTCTCCTATCGCATAAATCTGATGATATTTTGCACATTGATTTTTTTCAGGATTGGTGACACCATCGTATAGAGTGGTGAAGACCTTTCCGATGGCAGCAGATTTGTCGATGAAGTTGAAGTCGTTATGTAGTCGCTGCTTATATAGGAGTCCGGACGACTCGAAGGATGTGTTGGAAGATCTTGGCGCTTTCCGCTGGCCTTGTCGACCGTGTCGACGAAAACTCCTCGTCACTCGACGAAAAGTTAGAATCGACCGCTGAAAATTCCGACGAGATCGGAACTTCGAGACGGTAGGATCCTTCCTTATTGACGCCAAATCGGAATTTTCCGAACGTCATGATGATGGGCTCCTCCAGATAGGCACATGCATCCATACGGGAGGCGGGTGAGGAATAAAATTGAATAGATCAGTTTTTTCCTTGTTACCTCGATCCATCGCGTTGCTTGCCGTGGACGAAGTCGAAGATCTTGAGTGTGCCATCGAGATCAGATCCTTGCAGCCTCTAGTTCCCACACGGCGCCAATTGACAAGGGATTAACTTTGTCAATGCCTACAGATTGTAGACTAGGGTTTTGCTAGAAGTAGAGGGCAAGTAGATCTCGAAGGTTTAGGCGAAAAGTACTCGACGATTATGAAAATTAGGGTTACGTTGACAGTAGATTTGATGCTTTCTTTGTCCCTCGACTCCCCCTTATATAGGAGGCGGAGCCGAGGGTTTCGTGATACAGAGGTTACAGAGTTCGGGAGGATTTCGTACCCAACTCGTAAGATTACAAATCTCTATCTTTCCTAATACAAACTATCTTTCCTAACCAATAAATGGGCTTCCGAGTCTTCTTATTCTTCGAGTCCTGGGCCTTCAGTAAACCCCGGGTACCATCTTTGGCAGGCCCATTGGGGATGCCTATGTCACCTGCCGGTTGCCACAATACAATAATGATCATCTCATACATATTCATCATCACATCATGGCCATATCACATCACCAAACCCTGCAAAAACAAGTTAGACGTCTCTAATTTGGTTTGCATATTTTACGTGGTTTAGGGTTTTCGAGTGAGATCTAATCTACCTACGAACATGAACCATAACGGTGATACTAGTGTTGTCAATAGAAGAGTAAATTGAATCTTCACTATAGTAGGAGAGACACACCCGCAAAGCCACTTATGCAATACAAGTTGCATGTCGAGCGTGGAGCAAATCTCATGAACGCGGTCATGTAAAGTTAGCCCCGCTTCATCCCACTATGCCACAAAGATGCAAAGTACTCAATCTAAAGACAACATAAGCATCAACGCCCACAAAACAATTGTGTTCTACTCGTGCAACCATCTATGCATAGACACGGCTCATACCACTGTAGTTGCTTAGAAAACAAAAATTTTCCTACCGCGAACACGCAATCCAAGCCAAGATGCAATCTAGAAGACGGTAGCAACGGGGTTATCGAGTCTCACCCTTGAAGAGATTCCAAACCTACAAGATGAGGCTCTTGTTGCTGCGGTAGACGTTCACTTGCCGCTTGCAAGCGCGTAGAAGATCTTGATCACGATCGGTTCCGGCGCCACGAACGGGCAGCACCTCCGTGCTCGGTCACACGTTCGGTTGTTGATGAAGACGACGTCCACCTCCCGTTCCAGCGGGCAGCGGAAGTAGTAGCTCCTCTTGAATCCGACGCACGACGGCGTGGTGTCGGTGGTGATGGAGAAATCCGGCGGAGCTTCGCTTAAGCGTGCGGGATGTGGTGGAGGAGAGAGACCGCTAGGGTTTGGGGAGAGAGGCGCCGGCTAGGGCACCCTTGAGGGGTGCGGCCATGGTGGTGGCTTGAGTGGCCGGCCAGCCCCTCTCTCCCCTCTATATAGGTGGAGGCCCCAAGGTTTAGGTCAAAAGAGTCCGAATAAGACCCCAACAAAACCTTCCAAGTGTCCAAACCTAGGGGGAGTGGGACTCCCCCTTTCCTTGGTGGGGTGGCCGGCCACCATGGTGGGAGTCCACTTTGGACTCCTCCTCCCTTAAGTTGGCCGGCCAGGTGGGTGGAGTCCCTGGGGACTCCACCTTCCATCCTTATTTCTTCCGACTTTTCTAGAACCGTCTAGAACCTTTAGAACCTTCCGGATCATTTTAATTCACATAAAATGACATCCTATATATGAATCTTATTCTCCGGACCATTCCGGAACTCCTCGTGATGTCCGGGATCTTATCCGGGACTCCGAACAAATATTCGTACTCCATTCCATATTCAAGTTCTACCATTTCAACATCCAACTTTAAGTGTGTCACCCTACGGTTCGTGAACTATGCGGACATGGTTGAGTACTCACTCCGACCAATAACCAATAGCGGGATCTGGAGATCCATAATGGCTCCCACATATTCAACGATGACTTTAGTGATCGAATGAACCATTCACATACGATACCAATTCCCTTTGTCACGCGATATTTTACTTGTCCGAGGTTTGATCTTCGGTATTACTCTATACCTTGTTCAACCTCGTCTCTGACAAGTACTCTTTACTCGTACCGTGGTATGTGGTCTCTTATGAACTTATTCATATGCTTGCAAGACATTAGACGACATTCCACCGAGAGGGCCAGTATATCTATCCGTCATTGGGATGGACAAATCCCACTGTTGATCCATATGCCTCAACTCATACTTTCCGGATACTTAATCCCACCTTTATAACCACCCATTTACGCATGGCGTTTGATGTAATCAAAGTACCTTTCCGGTATAAGTGATTTACATGATCTCATGGTCATAAGGACTAGGTAACTATGTATCGAAAGCTTATAGCAAATAACTTAATGACGAGATCTTATGCTACGCTTAATTGGGTGTGTCCATTACATCATTCATATAATGATATAACCTTGTTATTAATAACATCCAATGTTCATGATTATGAAACTAATCATTCATTAATCAACAAGCTAGTTAAGAGGCATACTAGGGACTCTTTGTTGTTCACATAACACACATGTATCAATGTTTCGGTTAATACAATTATAGCATGTAATGTAAACATTTATCATAAACATAAAGATATATAATAACCACTTTTATTATTGCCTCTTGGGCATATCTCCAACAGGAGGTTGCGCAGGTGAATCCCAAGTGCTTTGTGTTTGGCCATGTACGCATGCACGTTCACGGTCCTTCCAACTCTAGCGCCACATCTGCCAATGGATTCAGCATGGTTCACCAGGGAGTTGAAGTCGGTGGCGTGGAGCTTCCTGTTGCAGAAGGGGCACTTGTAAATGCCTCAAGCAAAGGGGCCATCGTAATGGCCGGACTGCAGCCTCCTGAGGACGTGACGAGTCTTGGTGTGGAAGGACTCGTCGTCGCTGTCGCTGTCTTGCACCTGTCACGTAGCACCAAAGATCGTGCAAAAACACGGAGTCAATTGCAACGATGGAACAGAGAGTGAACAAAAAATCATGCATGATAATATGGGCTCGAAAAAAGAGGTAGCCTCGGTTACATTGGACACACTTATATCCAGGATTTGAGTCCAACCAAAGATCATGCACAATAAATTTGTACACACCAATTGTTTACTGACCAAACCCTGAATCAATTTATGCCCAAATATTCATCATCATCGGCACAAATCTTAAACAAAAGCAAATCACAAACACTAATAACGCAAGATCTAACACAAAAGGATCGAACTAGGAACAGACGAACAGTAATAACGCAAGATCTAACACAAAAGGATTGAACTAGGAACAGACGAACAGTAATAACGCAAGATCTAACACAAAAGGATTGAACTAGGAACAGACGAACCGTAATAACGCTAGATCTAACACAAAATGATTGAAATGAGATAAGAACAAGGGAACAAAGGGTTACCTCCGGCTCGTTGTCGATGATGCTGGTGTCGTAGGGGTTCTCCGGCGCGTCGTATTGCACTGGTTCATACGGGTCCCAAGCGATGGGGACGGACGGTGGCGGCGGCCGATGTGCGGCTGCTATGTTGGAAGCAGCGAGGGGCCGGACGGGGCGGCGGCCGATGCGCCGGCTGCTACGTTGGAAGCAGCGACAGGGGCCTGGACGGGCGGCGGCCGATGCGCCGGCTGCTACGTTGGAAGCGCGACAGGGGGCCGGACGGGGGCGGCGGCGATGTGCCGACAATGGGCATCTCATTCTTCTCCATCGCGGCGGTTTTCTTCGGGGTTTTTGCTTCGGTTGTGGAGAAGATGATGGGACAGGAGAGGCGGTTGCAGTGAGCCAGTGAGAACGTGCGTCGAGAGAGAGAAAGAGGGGCTCTATAAAGACGAAGGTGGCGTGTACCGCAACACGCGTCCGCTATGCACGGCTGCAGCGTGCACCGCTACACGAGTCTAACCCTGGGACGTTTGGTGTACTCGGTTATAACCTCGGCCTTATACAGAAATTTTATCGTACTCAGTTTTCCCCTCAGGACTTAGACCGGCAAGTGCAATATACTCAGTTTTACCCTCAAGTAGCTGGTCAACAGAGAGTCAACAAATGAGATTAACATAGCTAATTGAGTCATTTCATGCGCAAAAAATCCAAAAATAAAAACATAGTGGCAACTACTCATGGAGTCTTCCTACGCAACCTGCCACCTAGAAAATCTTAACAAACATATATAAATCAAGTTTTACCACAAATTGCCACTTCTCAGAATCACTAGTGTAGCTATGAAGATGCATGGTTTCCACCCAAACCCCTTTGCAAAACATCTTTCCCAAAACATAGTTTGTCTAAATGATGCCATAATTGTCACACTCATGTATATTTGAATTGCGAATAATTTGATGTAGCCCAATATGAATTATATTGTACAAAACACACATTTTTCATTTTGTAATTCTTTTGTTTGAATCCCTTAGTCTATTTACTATTTATGTGCCCTTGGATTCTTAGTACTACTCAGTTTTGCCCTCAAGTACTGTCACAAATGCTCGAGAAGCCCAAACTTATCCTGATTGGTTGAGCCGTTGTGACACGGATCGACTCCACGAACCGTTGATCCACGATCTAACGGTATACCTTCTCTTTCGTGGCAACCTCTCTCTCTCTCTCTCTTCGTGGCCACCCTCTCTCTCTCTCTCGGTGGAGAATGCCCACCCCTCTATTTATGTGCAATAACGAGTTTGCCACTTAATATAGTTTGGGATATAGTATTGGTATAAACATGAGGCATACATATTTGCGGATTTCGGTGATTGCATTATTTGTCACCCCTCTAACAATTATCAACTATCTTTAGCTGTCCTTTTATTTTAGGGAATATAGTTTGGGATATAGTATTGGTATTTTGAAACGGCCTAAAAGTGGTATAATTTTGTTATAAACATGAGGCATACATATTTGCGGATTTCGGTGATTGCATTATTTGTCACCCCTGTAACAATTATCAACTATCTTTAGCTGTCCTTTTCTTTTAGGGAATATAGTTTGGGATATAGTATTGGTATTTTGAAATGGCCTAAAAGTGGTATAATTTTGGTATAAACATGAGGCATACATATTTGCGGATTTCGGTGATTGCATTATTTGTCACCCCTCTAACAATTATCAACTATCTTTAGCTGTCATTTTCTTTTAGGGAATATAGTTTGGGATATTGTATTGGTATTTTGAAGGGACCCTATTTTGAAACGGCCTAAAAGTGGTATAATTTTGTTATAAACATGAGGCATACATATTTGCGGATTTCGGTGATTGCATTATTTGTCACCCCTCTAACAATTATCAACTATCTTTAGCTGTCCTTTTCTTTTAGGGAATATAGTTTGGGATATGGTATTGGTATTTTGAAACGGCCTAAAAGTGGTATAATTTTGGTATAAACATGAGGCATACATATTTGCGGATTTCGTGATTGCATTATTTGTCACCCCTCTAACAATTATCAACTATCTTTAGCTTTCCTTTTCTTTTAGGGAATATAGTTGGTAATTTCGGTGAATGCACACACTAACTTTGAAAACAACTACAAGTACATGTAATGAATAATGGATTTGTAACAAGGTATCCCTTGTAACAACTTCTAGCGCCTGGTGACCAATGATAAGAATCCGATCGTAATTATACAACAAAAAAACAACCAGCCATCGATTAGCTTGCTTCTTCAACTCGATCAGCTGCCTTAACGCTTGTTCATTTTCTTCAGTTCTCCCGTCACTTCCACCAGTTCTGCATTGGGAGCATTAGGCATAATCGGGGCTCCTCTCTCCGCCGCATTCTCTACAGCAAGTCCCCCCTCCCAAATTGCGCCCCCAATAGCGCCAATTGATTCCTGCAATGAAGCCTCTGAACGTACACATCGATCCACTCGAAATGCCTGCATTTCTTCAAGATCTGAAAACAACAACGTGAACCCTAAATCCCAAATTCGAGGGAATAACAAGAAAATCGAGAGAAAACAGAGAAATTGGAGCGGGATCTAACCTTATCCCCCTCTCTATATGGCTAGCTCTCGCATGCAACGAACTCACGTCCACGGTTGCCGTTCTCGTCCGTCTTACAGATCGACCGCTTCAGAGGCTCCTGGCGTGGGCAGTCAGGGCATCTTGTCAAAGGCACGGGTCCATACTGCGGCCATGAAGAACGGGAGGTCGAAGAGAAACTAGACATCACCCGCCTACCGGAGAAGGGCTGCCGCTGGCGGAGAAGAAGAACAATGGGGCGCGGAGAAAGAAAGGGGAAGCAATGGCACGGGCACGGGGCTGGCTCGGGCTCCCATTTTGCAACGGTCACCTGGGTAAGCTGTGGGTCCGGCGCGCTAACGTGGACAAGTTGCGGGTCCCATGATGATCTGGATAAGTGGAGACGTGTCCACTGCGGGGCACCAACAGCGGCCCCACTTGCCAGCACCAACCAACGTCAACTAAACGGGATTCCTTCCGTCTGAGCTCTTTCTGCGGGTTATAGACAAGGGATTGGGGAAAACTGAGAAAAAACTAAGGAGCTGAGAAAAACTGAGTACAACTAAGGACACGAGGGCGCGAAAATAGAAATCCCTAGATTAAATTAAAGGGATAAACCCATAACTAAATTCAGTACCACGGTACATGCCCACAATTTTTTTATTAAAAAGACATTGCTGAAAAGAGGTCCATATGTATCTCAAACGATCCAGAGTGACTATCTCCAAGTCACCACTAATTAAGAAACAACGAAATCAAAGCAAATATTGTACACAAGTACACACTGGTTAGCTATTTCTCATACGCCGAGATGGGATTTGTTCACAAGTAGACGGAGCTATCTCTCTTCGAAGCTTATCAATAATTTCTGACCCATCTAAAAAATATTCTGACTCGACTAAAAAATAGATTTCAAAAACTGTTTACTTGATCAACCGAGGTAAATTCATTATCTTCAAGACTAGCAACTCATATAGCATGAGAAAGATGGAACTAGGGATGAATCCTCTTGGCAGCATGTTGGTCATCGCCGGCGTGGTCTGAGCACGGTGACCCGTTGCGCTTTCCAGATCTTTGGTACCGCAGAGCACATAACCATGAGTTATCAAAACGCTGGGCGGCCAAGTCATGCTGTTCTACAATGAGATCTCGAGGCGAGAGTAGGGTGGGGCGGTAGCCCCCGTTGATGCTCCGCCAGCGGAATAAATTATCCGGCGGCGATGGCAGCTGGAGTTGGTGGTTCCATGCCAAGGAACCAACCTTACACTTGGATTTGTCCTTGTGAATGTTGGTGGTGTCACTCTGGTACCGGCGGTCGCTCATAATACAGCAGAGCGTCGCGTCGTCCTCGACCCAGACGGCCCTCATCTCGTCGTTGAAGGAATAGTTATCCGGCATATCGCCGTAGAAGCTGTAGCGCAGTTCCCACTCGCCAGGAAGCCTCTCGTGCAGCTTCTTCTGCTGACCTTCCTGCACCAGCTTAGGCGTCGGCATGGCCCAGATATGAAGTGTAATCTTTGCATGATCATGCAAGTCGAGGACGTGAACTGCCACGCACGGCTGCCCGCCCAGCTCAAGGACATCCATCGCCACGACAAAGCCCTCGTTATTGTTCGGCATCAGATGGTACCTGTGGTACGCCTCGCTCGTCACATCGATCACCAGTATCATGTCCGGCATACGGGAATACAAGTCTGGTTTAATGAGCACGTAGAGCTTGTCGCCGACAAGGACCGGCGGCGACCCGAAGCCGTGGTACCGGAAGAGCTCCGGGTGCCGGCGCCACCCACCGCCGCCGCTGCCTAAGGTGTGCACGTCTAGGTAGTTGTTGCCCACTGTCTTTGGGTTCCCGAAGGGAAGGCGGAAGAGCTTGTACTGGCCAGTGGATGCGCTGAACCCCATGGCGAAGACGTACTGGGTCCTCTCCACCTCCACGTAAGGCGGCGGCGCAGGCGCCGGCGGGATCTTGATGTTCTCGCCGGTGACCGGGTTGCACACGAATAAAGGCCAGCATCCATCAGAGGACGCATAGAGGATAAACCCGTTACAGATGTTGGCGGGGACGTAGCTGGCGGCTAGGCCGGTGACGTGGCACATCATCTTGCCGGACGAGACGCTGTACACCGTGGTCTCCACCGTCATTCCCTGCGGCTTCGTCTGGGAGATGAGCAGGGCCTCCACGGCGCCGCCGCCGGAGATGACGTGGGTGGCGTGGGCATGGATGTTGACAAAGTATTGGTCGGTGAGAACAACACGCCATAACCTGCAGACGCAACGACATCGGGCGACGTCCCTCGTCGGCAACTTCAGTAGGATCTCACGCAAAATCTCCTCTCCAATCGAATCCATGGACTGAACAAACAGAACAACCAGATTCGAGAATACGCCCCGGACGACCAGATTAAATTGACACCGGAGTCTATCTCCTTTATCGGTAGGCTTTCTTATCTACTCCGTACTTCTTATTGTGGTTTTTTGGTTGTACACGGAATTGCACAGGGAGATCACATTACGAACGTATATACTCCCTCCGTCCTAGAATAAGGCCACTTTATTTTTAAGCCAAACTTTAATCAATAATTGGATCAATAAAAGTTACATGTCATTAAAACTATATCATCGGATACACATTTTAATTAACTTTTCAACGGTATATTTTTAGATGACATATAACTTATGTTTAATTGACTAAATTGTTGGTCAAAGTTTGACACGAAAAACAATGTGGCGTTGTATTCACGAACGGATAGAGTATATGTTCTTTCGAGAAAATCTCCGTGAGTTGTGGCCACCAGGTCTCAGATACAGCAAGACTTTACGACTCGCCCCCACGTCGCTCCGCTCTAGAGCGACGGGTGGCGACCAAACCCTAGCCCCCCCCCCACCCCAAAGTATGTCCCCACATCACTGCTACTTGAGGAGGCCACTGGAAGCCATGCGGTCACTAATGAAGGTGACGACAAGGTTCTCGTCGCTTCGCTCTCTTGAGGAGGACCTTCGATTTCGAGGCGGGAGCCTCTGGTGGTGTGGTGGCGAGCAGCGTGCGTGATGCAGATCCCTTTCCTCCCATGTGAGGACAACGACGAGGCGGACGGCTTTGGAAGTGGTGTGGGGGCACATCGTTGGTTCCATGGTCCATAACTGAAGTATGATGACTCCCGCTCTTCTAGCGTGCGCACCCTGCCGGTGTTCATCTCCGGTGGTCTAAGGTCGTCAGATATGTAGTCGAGTTGGGTGATGGAGGTGGGGTTGGAACTAGGAAATATCCATGGGTAGCAGTGTCAACCGTGATGGTGGTGAAGCCCGTTGGTGCCGCTTCTCCCTCCCTCTCTGGTTACCCATGTTAGGTGGCAGCAGTGCTCCGGGGGTCATCTCCTTGCTGAAGATGTCGTCTTGGGTGAGTTGAGGGTGTGGGTTTGTGTTGTTTCATATGGAAGGTGTTTATGTTTTGGTGGTGGGGCCAAGCATTTGGAACAGACCATCGGCAATTATCTTGTGGGTTGTGTCTCTTCCTTGTAGGCGTTGTTCCGATGCCCAGCAATGTTGCCATTGGTCTTCTACGAAGCATTCTTCTGATCAATGGCCTCACGCTGCAATTTTGTATCTTCGTGACTTGACCCGTGGATGGTGGCAAGGCTTCTCAAGGTGAGCTCGATGCAGCGAATGGTTGGACTTTATTCTGGCCCGTTTTTAGAGCTTGGTTCCTCGGTCCTTCTCTTCTCAGTATGAGCTTCTCCAATGATGGTGGTATGGCGTACTTCGAGCCAGGGCAAGGGGAAAAGACCCCCTCTCTGATCATGGAAGATAACGGTTACGAGACGGCTCACCTCTCCTGGTTCAAATGAGGAAAATTCATCGATGACGTTGCTCCCACCTTGAGATCTCCGTCCGTCGCTCCCTGGTGATTCCTTCGTTTGAGGGTATCGATGACCCTAGCCAGTCCTCTATTTTTATCTTTTGTTTGAAGTTGTTTTTGTTCCTTGTAATATGTTCATCAGCATCATGTAAAACCTAGCCGTATTAGGGTTTATTAATTTAAATTCGGGAACTTGTGTTCTTTGATCTAAATAAAAGCACCATCCCGTGGAAAGAATATAAACCATGAAAGCATACATGGTAAGGATACATAAGAGTTTTCTTGCGCCTACGAATTGAAGTTTGGGGTTCGTTTGATTCAAACGAATGCTAGTATAAGAATTTTGTAGGATTTTCGTCCTTTAAATTGTTCCTATGTGCAATGTTTGACTTGTAGGATTGAAATTTATAGGAATGCATGGAAAATTTTCCTACAGAATTGTATTGCACTATATTTTTGAGGAAAATTTCAATCCACTCAAACCTCATGTTATAATTCCTTTGTTTTTCCTGTGAGTCATACGCTATTTGAAGAAATGTATGATAAGTCCAAATCATGTAAGATTTAACTAAACATGACATTCTAATCTCGCAATTTTTCTATTCCTATGTTCTTAGAATTCTGTGAATCAAACAAGTGTTAAAAAGACGAGCGAATCTTCATGGTTTTTGAACACTTCTTTCTCCCATGACAAGCCAAATATGTTTATGGTGGTAAAACAAGATATTTGTGCAAGATCCGCATCGTTTTTTACGCTATATTTCTCATGGATCCCTAAATTTCTTCCAATAGTAGCATGCTTTGAGGTGAAACTAATACGTTGGGAAATTTGGAAGATTCACAACACAACATGGTTCAAGAGGAAGCTCAGTAAATCACTCTCTGAAAAATTTTGTGTGCTAGTGTTTCCATTAAACATTTGGCAACTCTTTATACTAAATAAGATGGAGTGCTACGGGAAGGAAGAAGACTTTAAGGGCGTGATTGGAACGTCGCATTTTTATTTTTTTGGCTCCTGGGGTCCAGGTGCTGGGGCAGGGGAGGGGGCACAAGATCTTAGGTTTCATCTGTGAGGCAACTTTAACGCACTTGTTTGGTTGCCTCTCTAATTAAGCCGAGTCTCACCATTTGTTCACGTGGTGAACTTGTCTCACATCTAGTGGCGGAGCCAGAACTTAAAGTTTGTGTTATCTGTGTTGTAAAATACTTATATTTTAATGTATTTTAATTTTTTGCATGATTTATATCAGTATACAAAGAATTTCTAAAAAAATGGTGTGGTCATTTGACCACACTCCTCTACATGTGGCTCCACCACTGCTCACATCATCACGCTTGAATTGAGTAACTGTGACACTGGGAGTAGCCACCAATGCACGAGCTTCACCAGCGAGCTCGCCGTGAGCGCGCGGAACTCGATGGAGTGGAACTCGTGGTGAGTTGTGTCAGCATGCTCTTCACCTTTCGTGCGCCCGCCACACCTCGTCACCAGCGCCAAACTTGGTCTTCAAAAGGTGCTCAAGATTTGTGCAGGTCGGCGATGAGCCCGCAGTGCGGGCTGGAAGGGAGCATGTTGACCACCAGCTATGATGGAAGACCTAGCAAGCGCTGAAGATAGACACAACCACGAGCACCTCCACCACATTCTACACGTCCGGGAGCATGGCACTTTGACTAGATGCAAGACATCACTCACTACCACAACCAACAGGACGTCGGTGCGCGGAAAGACCGCCAGCGCCCAAGGCGAAACGGAAAACTTACAACACAAAAAGTGTGTGAAATGGCGAGGTGAAGCTACTCATCAAAAGAATTTTGAAACGGCGAACCGTATGCGATAAATTTGATAAAAGTTGGTCAAGACGCTTCAAATAAGAACACGAAATTGGAGATTTATAGCCAACAAAACTCGAAACCAATAGTCAGAATAGAATCATCTCATCGACGCACATATTTTTTCATGTACACCTTATTTTGATTTAAAATATAATTTTGTTGATTAGAAGTGAGAAGAGGTCAGGACGATAAAAGAGGGTGAGGAAAAGACATGTGCAAGGTTGCATCAGGGAGTTCTCCATTGCAGCATGCGAGCCAGTACATTGAGTAGTTCAGCCATCCAAGGAGTTCAGCCACACATTCTGTAACTAGTTGCATCCGCACCCCATTTCGAATGTCGCACTTTCGAATTTTCACAAAATGTGAAAGAAAATCATGGACATGAGTTATGTTGTATCATGTGCACATGTAAATTTTTGGTTCAAAATATGAACATATGTAACCTGTAGGAAAAAAAATGCCAGAGTGAATAGTATGCCATTCCATAACTGTTCACATATTATTTGTCTTTTTTGTGCAGGCTAGAAATTTTCAAAATTTTGAATAAAATTTTACAGTTTATCCGTGATTTCATTTTATATTTCTTAAAAATTTGAAAGTGTGACATTCTGTAATGAGGTGCGGGTGCAACCCATCCAATCGGCTTGCTTGCTGCTCCCAGGGCCTGGTTAGCCTCCATGCAAGCTACCAATCACGATGCTACTGGAACGGCTCTACAGTAGGAACCACGAGTGACGATGAACTTTTACAAGAAAGATGAAGGAATTTGATCCCATCTAGGGCTGATGATCATGAAGCTATGAAATGGGAGCTTGAAGCAGAACTCTTTTTGTTAGCAAAAAGTCAAGTTCGTTCTGTTGTTAACAGGGAAGTTTTGGCTCGAACAACACATTTTTTGTTCAGTCGTTTGCAAACTTCCTCTGCCTTTTATTTGAGTATTTGTTGTTATTCTATATTTCATGCTTTTCTTTAATTTGAACGCAAAGTACCCCTTCAACAATCAGAAGCAACAAGTAGCTGACTCTATTCTGCCGTCTATCTGCAACTGCAAGGGCGCTAACACAGGTACAGCAGCATTGCTTTCCAAGAAGCAAAGACAACAGCAAATGTGGCAATACGAAGAGAATGAAATTGACCACAGCAATTCTTTAATGTCAACCACAGAGAAGTTCAGACTCCAGAGAGCAAAACGAGAACTACTCGGTACCAAAACATTCGGAACAAGCATAGATTACTAATTGGCTTAAGCAGTTGAAGAAAGCACCCTAGTAACCACCCTTGAGATCGTTGACCACGTCGTACGGGATGGGGGTGACTGTCTCGATGGTAGTGCCCTCAACCATGAACCCTGGCTTGGGACCTGCAGGCTGCCTCTTGGTGCTGATGACCTCGCCACGGGCCTTGGCCTCTGCCTTGAGCTTGTCGTTGTTGATTTTCCTCAGGCGAAACTCCTCCTGGCACCTGGATGGCTGCACATGCTCCACACGGACATGGATCCTCTTCTTGATGATGCGGTTACCAACCTAGTGACACAGAAGACATGTTATGGTTTGTGTCAAGTGACTCAATCAGATGGGACACCAAAAACTAACATGTGTGATTACTGATGTCTCATCCACAATGTAATCAAATGCATGCGGAAGTAAGGCAGCATGTATGAACAAATCAGGAAATAAATGAGCACACTAATTCAGAAAGACATCACAGTCAAGTAGCTGGACAGACAGGAAAATGCAGCAATGATCAGGCACTGTTGTGTCTGGGATCACATCAAGTGATGCAAATTTGCCTACCTCTGGTCAAGAAAATATATACCAACCAAGGGAAATAATAATACAACTCATGTACTAAATGAATATTAGAGCCCACATGCATTGTGAAAACAACTTTGCTAGAAAAGAAGCAATCAACAGAGTTGCAGAAGTTCACAAATAAACTGTAGATAGGCCTGTATGATATGCAAAATGTAAACATAACAGCACTGTATATTTATATCACATTAGGCTTTCCCAACTGCTACTGGTAGAATGCAGAGGGGAAAGGCCAGAATGACGAATTTTTAATGTATGCCCATCACACGTGAAACGTGCGCCACAAAACCTCTCCCGTGGAATACCACGCCTTCCCATAGCTGAAGGGGGAAGCGCTCGGCCTAGGGCAAGTACAATCTGAAAGTTGCGATTTTGGTTGAGACAGTAAAATGCTGGGACTATAATTCTCAAGCAAATATGTTATGCAAGCTAACTGAACAGCAAGGGATGGTAGATATACGCAATGAGGATCTCATCGCAGGCACACATAGTAGGCTAGCAGCACAAATCAAAGCGCAGCGAAATTATGTCTAGTATTCCCGACAGTATTCACACAGCACAAATTAAGGGATTGTACGGTCCAGCAAGCTAATCTGCACAAACTATAGCGTATTCGACAGTATTGGCATCGCACAAACAAAGGGAATTGACGGTACAGAAAGCCTGCCATGTACAGTTTAATCAGATCCATCGAGGTTCCATCGGAATGGACTGAGATGCAACAACTGCGACGAAAGTACTAGCAGTATCGCACTAGCAGCAAGATCTAGCAAGCCTGACATTCAACAGAGGAAGAACATAAGGCGGGGGGGGGGCGACTGGGGTTATACCTGCTTGTTGATCTCGACGCCGATGGCGCGCTTGGTGACGTTCCAGACGCGACCGGTGCGGCCGTGGTAGAACTTGTGCGGCATGCCCTTGTGGACGGCGCCGTTCACCTTGACGTCGACGTGCTCGCCGACCTTGTAGGTGCGCAGGTAGGTGGTGAGCGGGATGTACCCCTTCTTGCGGAAGCCCCGCGCGAAGAGGTCGCGCGTCCGCGACCGAAGCCCGTGCCCCGCCGGCATCTTCCGCTACCTTCTTCTCTGCCTGCGGCTGCGCTGTGCTGGCGGCGGCGGCGGGAGTGTGTGCGGCGCTAGGGTTACGGAGGAAGGAGGTGCCGTCTATTTATAAATAGGGCTCGGGCCGTTGAGACGGGTGTGATTTTGGGCTAGGCTTTTGTGTTTCTTCGTTGGGCTTACATGGGCTAGCACGAGGATTAATTGCTGACCCTCGGAACACTATTGTGTTGGGCTGTAAGCCCATATTTGACTTGTTTATTTGTTTGGCAAACCTACTTAGGGCATCTCCAACGCTCTTAACCATAAACCCTAAATCCTAAACCCTGGTTTAAACGAATCTCGTTGGGCTGTCTATTTTAGGCCGTTTTGGTGGCTGCGTGGACACGCAGATCTGGCCGACGGTCCGTTTGGGTCGCACTCTGCGTCCAACGCGCGGACGCACCGCAAAAGTCAAATACAACAAAAATAAAAACGAAAATAGAAACAAATTAAATTTAAACTAAAGTTCATTTAAACTTAGCCCTATTTTGGGAATTTTTACACACAAAAAAGCCTTATATGGGCTTTAAACTAAAAAAAAGGGAAAACCCTACTCTAGGGTTTAGGACGCGGTGGCCGCTGGTGCGCCGCCCTAGTTCCAGTAGTACTCGTCGTCGTCACAGTCGATGAGGACGATGCCCCCGGCGGCGACGCGCTGTTCCGGCTGGACACGCCGGAGGGCGCCGGGGACTCCGGCCAGGGCGACCACTGCGCCCTTTCCTAGGCGGAGTGCGGGTCAGGAGAGCTCGCCGGTCTGCACAGACATGCCAGCTGCGCCGCCTCCTTCTGCCGCAGTGGCCTGCAGCTCCGCCTCGTGCCGGACCGCGACTAGGCGCTGCTCCTCCTCCCGAAGTACGGCCTGGCGCGTGGCCTCCTCCTGTCGTCGCGTCATGGCGAGGAACGCCCACGCGTCGGCGTCTGGCCTTCCTGGCCTCCTCCTCGAGCGCGGAGTCGCGTAGCACCTCGGCAAGGTGCGGCCATTTGGCCAGCTCCTCGAGGTCGTTGACCTCGCGGGATGCCGCGAGCGTGGCCTACAGCTCGGGGTCCTCCTCGGCCTGTGGCGCTGGCGCTAGCGCCACCCGCGGCGGAGTAGCTGCGGCCGCGGGCTCGTCGATGTACAGGCCGCCAGGGTAGTGTCAAGCCCTCCTAGCCGGCGTGCATGGCTTCGCGCGAGGCCTCGCCGTTGCGGAGGTGAAGCAGGTGCCCCGTCGTGCACCGTGCTCCACCTCGAACCACAAGTCCCAGTAGGGACTCGTGTCGCTGTAGGAGGGGTCCTCCCGGAGGTCCACCGGCAGCTGCGCGCGCCGCTGCTGGATCTCCGCGAGGCGGGTGCGGCCGGTGGCCGGGATCGGCGGCACCGGAACCCGATCTGGGCTTAGGTGCCAGCCGTGCGGGAGGTGCACGTTGCCCCACGGCATTGGGGCGCAGGCCTCCCAGAAGATCTGTGCCACCGTGACGGTAACGTAGATCCTCTCCCGCTGGGGGGCCAGCGGCCCCATGTCGAAAGGGGCCGGCGAGGCTCGCCGGCTGCTGCCGTCCTTGTAATCGTTCGCCGACGCCTCGAACTCACGCTTCGGGGCCATGGCGGTGAGCTCGAGCGTGTGTGGGGGAGTGGAAGTGGGGAGTGGGGAGCGGGAAGCGGGGACTGAATAGGAACAGTCCCCCTCCCCAGTCCACATTTAATAGGACTCCCGCAGACAGTTGGGCCTGGGAGGCGAGCACGTACAGACGTACTGTGTCATCCGCGGTCACGCAAACCTGATCCAGATTTGCGCTGGGTTTGGGTCGTCCCGAACACCACGGTCATCCGTATTTACTATGTGTGGTCGTGTTGGGCCGAGTTTTTATCCGCTTTGACATAGGATGCCCACAGCACACCGTTCTGCTAAAAACAAAACAAAAGCAAAAAACGAAAACGTCACGAACCTTTTTCCGAATTCAGTTTTAAAAAAAACCTTTTTCCGAATTCGGTTTAGTCGTGAACGAACGGGATACCCGGTCGGAGTCGACTTCCAGTTCCAGGAGGAGACGGCCACGCTCGATGCTTTAAAAAGGAGGACTAGACCCAGTGTTTCCTCCTCACCAGACCGCAATCCACGAACACGTTCGTTCGAAACTTCGAATCGAGCGAATCGAATCCAAGGACTAGAGATCAGTTGAGCGCGATGGCGAGCGCGTCGTCGTCGAAGAAGGCGGCGAACCGGCTGGTGGTGGAGGAGGCGACCACGGACGACAACTCCATCTGCAACCTCCACCCGGCAACCATGGACGAGCTCTCCATCTTCAAGGGCGACATTGTGCTGCTCAAGGGCAAGCATCGCCGCGCCACCGTCTGCATGGTCGTCCCCGACGAGACCTGCGAGGAGCACAAGCTCAGGATCAGCAAGGTGGCCCGCTCCAACCTCAGGGTGCGCATCGCCGACGTCGTGTCCGTGCACCTCTGCCCCGACGCCAAGTACGGCAGGCGCGTGCACGTCCTCCCCGTCGACGACACCGTCGAGGGCATCACGGGCAACCTGTTCGAGGCCTACCTCAAGCCCTACTTCGCGGACGCCTACCGCCCGGTGCACAAGGGCGACCTCTTCCTCGTCCGCGGCGGCATGCGGAGCGTCGAGTTCAAGGTCATCGAGATCGACCCTGCCGTCGACTACTGCATCATGGCGGCGGACACGGAGATCTTCTACGACGGCGAGCCGGTGAAGAGGGAGGACGAGGAGAGGCTCGACGGCATCGGCTATGACGACGTGGGCGGCATGCGCAAGCAGATGAACCAGATCAGGGAGCTGGTCGAGCTGCCGCTTAGGCATCCGCAGATTTTCAAGACTCTCGGCGTGAAGCCTCCCAAGGGCATCCTCTTGTACGGCCCTCCCGGCTCCGGCAAGACGCTGATCGCCCGTGCGGTGGCAAACGAGACGGGGGCCTTCTTCTTCTGCATCAATGGCCCAGAGATCATGTCCAAGATGGCTGGCGAGAGCGAGAGCAACTTGAGGAAGGCGTTTGAGGAGGCCGAGAAGAACGCTCCGTCCATCATCTTCATCGACGAGATCGACTCCATTGCTCCAAAGAGGGAGAAGACACACGGCGAGGTGGAGAGGCGCATCGTGTCCCAGCTGCTGACGCTCATGGACGGGATGAAGGCACGAGCACACGTCATAGTAATGGGCGCCACGAATCGCCCCAACAGCATCGATCCTGCTCTCAGGCGCTTCGGGAGGTTCGACCGCGAGATCGACATTGGCGTGCCGGACGAGGTTGGGCGCCTTGAGGTTCTACGCATCCACACCAAAAATATGAAGCTCTCGGAGGACGTCAATCTAGAAGTGGTGGCCAAAGACACGCACGGCTATGTTGGTGCCGACTTGGCCGCGCTCTGCACCGAGGCGGCGCTACAATGCATCAGGGAGAAGATGGATGTGATTGACCTCGAGGACGACACAATCGACGCCGAGATCCTAAACTCCATGGCTGTCACCAACGACCACCTCAAGACTGCTCTCGTCGGCACGAATCCTTCGGCGCTTCGTGAGACCGTCGTGGAGGTGCCCAACGTCAGCTGGAGCGACGTCGGCGGTCTCGACGGCGTCAAGAGGGAGCTGCAGGAGACTGTGCAGTACCCGGTGGAGCACCCCGAGAAGTTTGAGAAGTTCGGCATGTCACCTTCCAAGGGCGTCCTCTTTTACGGGCCACCAGGCTGCGGCAAGACGTTGCTGGCCAAGGCGATCGCAAACGAGTGCCAGGCCAACTTCATCAGTATCAAGGGGCCCGAGCTGCTCACCATGTGGTTCGGCGAGAGCGAGGCCAATGTCCGTGAGATCTTCGACAAGGCGAGGCAGTCGGCGCCGTGCGTGCTCTTCTTCGACGAGCTCGACTCGATAGCGATGCAACGGGGTGGCAGCGTGGGAGACGCCGGCGGTGCGGCCGACAGGGTCCTGAACCAGCTGCTAACCGAGATGGATGGCATGAACGCCAAGAAGACGGTGTTCATCATCGGCGCCACCAACAGGCCGGACATCATCGACTCGGCGCTGCTCCGTCCCGGCCGCCTCGACCAGCTCATCTACATCCCCTTGCCGGACGAGGCCTCGCGACACCAGATCTTCAAGGCTTGCCTCAGGAAGTCTCCCGTGGCCAAGGACGTCGACCTCGGCGCGCTCGCGAGGTTCACTACAGGTTTCAGTGGCGCCGACATCACCGAGATTTGCCAGAGGGCGTGCAAGTATGCCATCAGGGAAGACATTGAGAAGGACATCGAGAGGCAGAGGTCAGGCATGGAGGTGGACGGCGGGCAGGAAGATGAAGTGGCTGAGATCAAGGCAGCTCACTTCGAGGAGTCGATGAAGTACGCGAGGAGGAGCGTGAGCGATGGCGACATCAGGAAGTACCAGTCGTTCGCGCAGACGCTGCAGCAGTCCAGGGGGTTCGGCACCGAGTTCCGCTTCCCGGCGCAGCCACAAGCGGCAGAAGCTTCTCCCAACGCCTTCGACAGCTCGGCTGGAGCCGATGAGGATGATCTCTACAACTAATTTGGCGGGCAATTAGCATAGATAGGTTCTGAATTTTTTTTCTTGCTTTTATCTGTACATGTGAATTTGGCATTGAGTGTCCCTGTCATATGTTTTTCTCATACTGTTAAATATAAAGATCATTTAAGCTTTTGAGTGGCTTCAGAAACAGTTACAGATGATGGTTTTTAGTTACTGCTGCCTGTCGATTTTTGGGGCAGAAATAGTAGAACTGATGCACCACTCTGCTAAACACCTCTTTTCTCTCTGCCCTCAGTAAAAAAAGGTTCAGGCGGCCTGCTGGCAGAAGTGATGCTATCAGTTCTGAAGCTGTTCTTTTAGTTACGGATAGCTCGATACAATATTCATCCAGTGTAAAATTAGAAGCAGTAACAATTAGTAATGCCAGATGCAGGTTAAGGAATAATTCTCACATGGTGAAGGTGCAGATAAAATATTATTCAAATCAAAATTCTCAAGTAATCACAATCCGTAATACAGTACAAGTTAAACAATAGTACCAGAAGTATTAACACATTCGCGGGAGTATCTATTCCTAGAAGCCTGTTATGTCACAGTTCCAGACTGAACAGGTGCTCCAGAAAGGCATCAAATAGCCATTGAATAGTTAACTGTATGGCGACGCAGGATTTGAAGTACTGGAAATTATAGTAAGATCCAGTATTTTACAAAATAGTGAAAATAAAGACTATAATAGAAAGGGGTGGAAACTGGATGAGAATTTTTGGCACATGGGTGCTATACACCGTAAACTCCAAAATTCATAGCAATTTTAAATATTGAAAAAAATCTGAATCCTTTTGGAACCAAAAGATGATTAAGTATTGTACTCGTACAAAAATGTTAGGCTCGAAATGATCTCATGTTATCCTGGGCAAAATATTGAGTATATGTTCCTGGATGTGGTGTAACTGTTCCAGATTGAACAGGTGCTCAAGAAAGGCAGCAAATGGCATTGACTATCTGAGACATTTACAAAGGCAAAGACATATCCAAAGCAACACACAATTTAAATTACTTGAAATTCTAAGACCCATGATTGCCCTCCAAAGTTTACAAAATAGTGAAAATTATAGCTCCTATGAAGCTGTCTGTTTTGTTACACGCTTGGCAAAAATTCAGCAATTCAGATACACAGAGCTCTTGTGTAATTGTATCCAGATGTCAAACTCATTTGCAGGAATGTCCGTTCCTAGATGCCTGTTGTATCACTCTGTTTCAGACTGAACAGGTGCCCCAGGAAGGCAGCAAGTAGCCATGAAATATCTCCAACATTTACTAAAACCAGCCACATACAAAGCAACACAAGATGTAAATTACTTGAAATTACAATGTCCATAATTCCCCTATCAATCAATTTACAAAATTGTGAAAGTAAGACAGCAATAAACACCAACGAAAAAATGAAATTTTGATGCCCATTACAACTATGAAACCTGATCAAACAGAACAACCAATAAGCCAGGCTAAACACATTCCAACAATGATCATACAACACATGATTCAATAAATTATCATGATTTTTTCCAACGAAAGCTTAACCATTAATTCAGAGTCTAAAGACATCACATTAGAAATCTCAATTCTACAACACCTCACTCTCCTAAAGGGATGCCCTGCTTCTACTTTGCTAAGATAGGGCATAGAGGAAGTTTGTCAAATAAAACATATTTCTAATTTGGAAGACTAACTGTTTTGACAACTACCATGTCCAAAGGGAAATTTGTTAAGAAACTTGATGCTTGGAAGAGTGGAGCTGCCTCATCTGGAGGGAGACTGACTCTTGTTAATTTCTGTCTTTCAACTTGCCCGTGGTGGTGGACAATTCATATCCACGAAACGTACCACTCAAGAAACTCGCCATCGGAGGAGACAAAGGCATCGTGTGGCCTGGGTCGATCTATCGAAGCATCGTCTTCTGCGACATCCTCGACGAACAACCCGAGCTCCGTTTATTAAATATATACAAAGAACCATAGAAGCGAAGAAACGTCCTTTCATTATGCTCAGGTGGCTTCATTAAGTTGATGATCTTTGTAACTACTTGTTGGCTTTGCTAAAATTCTGGACAATAACAGTTTATGAGATGGTGCAGATACATCACCCTTGGTAAACACCTCGTTTCTCTCTGCCCTCCGCAAATTAAAAATGGGTTCAGCCGGTCTGCTTGTACAGGTAGATGATATGTGGCAGTGACAATTCCGGAAGCAGATACTCAAGCTGTCGCTTTCGTTACAGACTTGGCAAGAAGTCAGCAAATCAGATATAGAGAGCTCTAGTAATTGTACAGCACCTCACTACAAAATTCAATTCATTGTAATTTCTTGCATGATTCAATGCAAAATTAGTAGCAGTAACAAGTAGTAATGCCAGATGCAAGATAACGTATAATCATAATTAAAGCATGGTGAAGGTAATGATAAATGGAACTTCTGATGATCGATCACAATCCATGATAGGAGTCAAACATAGCATATGTCAAAAAAATTGAGTATATGTTCCTGGATGTGGTATAACTGTTCCAGATTGAACATGTGCTCAAGAAAGGCAGCAAATGGCCATTGACTATCTGAGACATTTACTAAAAGCAAAGAAATATCCAAAGCAACACAAAATTCAAATTACTTGAAATTCCAAGACACATGATGGCCCTTCAAAATTTAGAAAATTGTGAAAACTATAGCTCCTACGAAGCCGTCTGTTTTGTTACACGCTTGGCAAAAACTCAGCAAGTCAGATATACAGAGCTCGTGTGCAATTTGTAAAACACCTCATCACAAAATTCCTTTTACATGATTCATTGTAAAATTAGTAGCAGTGACATGAAGTAATGCCCGATGCAATTATTAAGGTATAATAATTATAATTACGGCACGGTGGACGTGATAAATGAAAGTTCAAGTAAAAATTGTCAGATAATCACAATCCATAATGCAAGTTAAACATTGTATCCAGATGTCAAACTCATTTGCAGGAATCTCCGTTGCCTGTTGTATCACTCTGTTTCAGACTGAACAGGTGCTCCAGGGACCAGGAAGGCAGCAAGTAGCCATGAAATATCTGAGAAATTTACTAAAACCAGCCACATACAAAGCAACACAAGATGTAAATTACTTGAAATTACAATATCCATAATTCCCCTATTAATCAATTTACAAAATTGTGAAAATAAGACAGCATGAACAATAGATACCGAGGAAAAATGAAACATGATGCCCATCACAAATATGAAACCTGGTCACCAAATAGAGCAACCAGCCATTTTAAGCACATGATTTATGAAGAAACACATCAATGAACTATGATGAATTTTCTTCCACTGGAAACTAAACCATTAATTCATAGTCTAAAGACAATACATTAGAAATCCCAACTCTACAGCACCTCACTCTCCTATAGGGGTGCCCTTTCTACTCCACTAAGATAGGACAGAGAGGAAGTTTGTCAGCTAAAACATATTTGTAATTTCGACATCTAACTGTTTTGACAACTACCAATGTTCAAAGAGACAAAAAATAGGGCATCAAGAATCCGATTCAGGGGACACTCACTGTTTTGCAGCAGGTTTAGCTACCAAACTTTTCAGATAAGTTTCACTTGGAGCAAGACTGCTGTGGGAATTCATCACACACAAGGCTTGCGTGGCTTGTGTTTTCGGCATCCCAACAACACTTTTTTCAGATTTGGGATTCAGCTGGCAAAGCCCATTACTGGAAGGCCTCATTTGTGCTGTCGCCGGAGTATAACTGTGCTGCATTTCACCTCCCTGGCTTGCCTTTGCTTGAGAAAGTAGCTGACTGTGCTGCAGAGGCTGGGTGCTGACAGGCTGTTGCACCTGTGGTGGATTCGTGTTGTAATCAGACACACCCAGATCAGACGCCAGATTAGCAAGTGCAGCCTGCCAGGATTTTTGGATTGCTGATGGATCTTGCGCGCGCTGTGTTCCCGGAGCTGTCCACGCGGAGTACTGAAGAGCCTGCATAGTACCAAGAGCAGCACGAAGATGTGCCCTTGGATGAACCTGTACCGGTGCAGCAAGAGAACGCTGAGTAGGGTTACCATGAATAACCGTAACGGTACCTCCTGGCTGCCCTGGACGTCCTGCTGCTCCATTGCTTCCTGCTGCTCCATCTCTTCCTTGTGCTCCATAGCTTCCGTGCAGTCCATTCCTTCCTGGCTGTCCATTTCTTCCTGGTGCTCCGTTCATTCCTGGCAGGCCATTGCTTCCTGGCGCTCCCTTCATTCCTGGCAGCCCATTCCTTCCTGGTGCTCCGTTCATTCCTGGCAGCCCATTCCTTCCTGGTGCTCCGTTCATTCCCGGCAGTCCATTCCTTCCTGGTGCTCCATTCATTCCTGGCAGACCATTCCTCACTGGTGCTCCATTCATTCCTGGCAGTCCATTGCTTCCTGGCATTCCATGGCTTCCTGGTGCCCCTTGTCCAGTCTGAATTACACCCAAGGGTGCTGGACGCCAAGGTACATCATTCGGAACAGCACGGTTCAAGCCATAACCATTTGGGGCTGTCGAAGCAGCCACAGGCTTTTTGGATCGTTTGCCCGTGGTTTTTGGGGCAGGAGCGGATGCCTTCGGCAGATGGACGGCTCGCACCACATTCTGTGCAGCTCTCACAGGTGGATGCATTTGTTGGTTTTGGATGACATTGCTTGCAACAGGAACTATTCCAGCTGAAGGGTTCACAGTTATCCCCAAAGGTGTAAATGGTTGTGGAACTGATACTTGATGCCCTGTATATTGCTGAGAGGATGGTGTTCTTGTGCTTGAGAGTAACATTTTCTTGATATTTTCATGCTTAGATGGTGGCAGGCCCTTACGCTTAAGTAGTTGCCTCTGTTTGCTCCATTTTCCATCCTTATCCGTAGCGTGGCAATGATCAGTAGGTAAGGTACCTTTGCCCCAGCTGGGGCATGGAGCAGGGGAATCACAAACATAACAGTGGCACTGCATTAATCAAGAGGGAAAGCAGAATATGGTAAGGCATCCCTGTTGGAACAATAGGCATTCAGTACTGTTCCACAATTTGATCAGAGGGAGACGAGGGTTAACTAACCATAGTGCAATGATTTGCATGGAATCCAGTTCTGAAAGGCAATTTAGCACATAGATGGCGTGGATGAGGGAAATCCCTGCATGCTACCTGAAAAGGAAGAGAACCGTAAGACCACATATAGTTCTTTCAAATTGGGAGCTTTGAGATGGCTCCTGGATGCAGATGATCAACAATCAATATTGTGGATATAAAAAAAAGGAAACATATGTTGTCATTTTTCGAGAATATACACCCTGGAAACATATGTTGTCATGACAATCAGCGGGGCACCTCCATTTCCTTGAATAATGACTAGTTTCATCATCAGCATCTATAGGATATGTCATACATAAGATAACAATATCCAGAATCACAAGTCTTTTTTTTACAAGAGGATCATTAAAGTCATCACCAAGGTACAATATTATCCAGTTAGAGCCAACAAAAAACTGTATTCTGCAATAGAAGTGCATGGAGAAGTCGTCTCATGGAAGGCAAGGCTATCCATGGCATTCAGAATGACAGGGGCAACAAAAGTACTATTGAAATACAAGTAGATGCCTAACTTCCCCTAATGGCTTAATATATTATAGGTGGTTGGTTGATGCACAAAACTAAATAAAATAGCAGACACAACTAACAGTGGAGTCATGTAGCAATGATGGTTATTACCAAATCAGGCTTGCAAAAGTTAAACAAAATAAAAGTATGCAACCAAGTAAACTTTGGCATAGCAACTAAATTCCTAGGAACAAGTTTGTGTACAGGTGAAACAGATATCTGCATAGATTAGCCTAAATAAAGGAACTCCAACATGTCAATAGGCCCATTCTTGTTAGTAGCTGGTCAATGTAATGCGTATAAGAACCGACAAAACAATACATCTGACGATGAGGATGATGTATGACCCGAACCGCAGCAGCTGGCCGGTCAATGCAACCCATATACTGACTGAAAGTATGACATATGGCCATGACAACAGCGACAATGTATGTATGAATCGCATCGCACCGCGACAACATAAATGACGCCCGACGACAATGTACGACTCGAACCGCAACGGGTTGGTCAATGCAACACGTACGCGAACTGACGGCGACAAATTGCAGCATGACAATGTAAATGACGACTAACAGTGTATGATCTGAACCACAACCGGCGGTCGATTCAATGCATACATGAAGTGACAAAACGCCATACAGCAATGTATGAAATCAAATCGCAATGTGACAGCATAGAGATGTACAGAGCAAGAATTTTCAGTACCTCTCCTTTCTCCCCAAGAACCTGCAGCTCTTCTTCGTCTGGCCCATCCTTATCACCAGGTTTCTTCTCCTCCTTGACGAGGACGACGACACGGGCCTTGTCAGGGTCGCCCTCCAAGATCACGCAGTCATCGTCGTCGTCGTCGACAGCGGCAGCAGCAGCAGCACTCTTCTTTTCACCCTCCAGAGTGGCCAGGAAGTCCTGTATCAGCTTGGAATCATCTACTAAACCCTCCCCAAATCCACCGAGGTCGTCATCGAGCAGGAGGGTCGAGGCCCAGCCAAGGGCGTCGGCGGGTGGGTTGGCAGCAGGAGGGACCTCCGCCTCGTCGTCGGAGACGATCTCGATAACCGCCGCCCCCATGATCGGCCGAGTTGAAACAGGGCTGCGCACTCGCAAACGCAAAGCCCCCGGAAAACCCTGCGAGAATTGACGGCAGCTGGTGGTCAGCGGGGAGAGGTAAGGCGCCTGCCGGCCACCTTCGGCCGAAAATCGAAGAGGGTTTCTTGGGAGCGCGTCCCCGAGGGCGCTACAAAGACGCAATCTTGGCTCCGGGCGGGCAGAGCAGATTGTGGCCTGGAGGAAAAGCAGAGTTTTTTTTTTCTTTACTTACAGCAGGGGGAGGGAGGGAGACAGGACGGCGCACGGACAATGAGGCGGCGGCGGCGGCGGCTGGGAGAAGGAGCGCAATGCAACTGAAAAAGAGAGATAGAAAGCACAAATTATAGGAAGATTTTGTGGAGTCGATGAGAGGAAGAAAAGGGACGAGCAAGAAGTAAAAGAGCTGGGCGGAGGGGAGCGGAGTTTACCGTGGTGCGCGGCGGCGGGCGCCTCGAGGGGAAGGGAAGGGCGGCGACGGCGACGGCAGAGAGGGGGAGGCGAAGCAACTGCCGAGTTGTTGCGTAGGGTGAGACGGAGCGGAGGGGAGTCGGGGTCGGAGAGAGGCCGCGTGGGTCACCCCTTATAACGTATTATTTTTGCCCTGCTTCCAGCTTAGTTAAAAACCCAGCTTTTATTAGGCCTCCCTCGGCGGTGGGCGCGGCGATGGCGTGGGAGCGCCGAGCGGGAGGAGACGAGGGGAGGTGGGTGGATATGCAGCGACGCCAACACTATGTGCGTTTGTTGCTACTTTTCCGTGGGGCGTGGAGGTACGGGGAAAATATCGTGATACCACCCTCTTTGAGAATAATTATTACCAAGACTGCCTTTTCTTCTTAACTAAAAAAATGTAGTGAATTTACCTTCCTACACTATTCTTTTTTACATTTATTATGATGACATGTTTAGCCCTGTTTAAGATTTCGTACCGTATTGTACTTGCAGTTGTTTCATTGTGACATTTTACCCCCAATTACCCATTTAGAATTACCAAGAGAGCATTTTCTTACCTAAAAAATAGTAAACAAACTAAAAAAAAGGTATCACAAAATCATCCACCTACATACATCACATTCCTTTATATAAAAACACGCATGTAAAAGCACACGGGCGCAGGTTTTTTTGTTGTGTGCATCCCACACCCCTCTCATCTACCTACACCAGGTCGCCGGTTTTTTTTAAAAACCTCTGCAGATCTTGACGGCTGCATCGGACTTGTTTCTCATGCGGTTGTGGTTCTTCTCGACAACACCGCGTATCAAGATGCGGTATCGATGGTCTCTAACCCGCGTTGCTTGACGGTGATTCCGAGCGCGCAAAAGTAGATGAGCCGATTAGCAGTAGTCTCGCCGCCACCATGAAGTTACATATGATTTTATAAGATGCGATCTGGATGTCGAGGTTAACGAAGGATCCCGTCTGGACGATAAAATCTAGTCATCGCAATTCCCACAGACGGCGTTGAGGGATGACCTCGGCAATGTCAACAAATTATGGACTTGGGTTTTGGGAAGAAGGCGGCAAGGAGAATCCAGGAGCGAGAGTAAGCACACGACGTACGTACCCAGGGTATGCCCATGACATGGGTAAACAAGGCATTATGACTTACAATGATCTTAACCAATGCAATAGACGATCATAATATGCTCAAGAGTATGGCAAGCTATATATAGAAGTTCCAACATAACGATAAATGCATAACATGTATCATATTATACCACAATATCCACCATCGAGGCCCAAGATAACATGTATGGTGGGCTGGTCGTGGCATTATGGGATTATGGGCCTTCCCTCTACCATTTTATCCTCCCCTTTGCACTCAATCCTTTATCTCCCAAAAAAGTGATGTGGCATAAATCCTAGCTCCATTTGACCTGGGAAGATCCCTGAAACTTTACAAGGGTGACTCGAAGTGCAGAGTGATGCAGTAGGGTGATTTTCCTCACAAGGTTGACTCGTGGGTTTATATCACACTCTTGAGGAAAACTTTAGTTCTCCATTATATCCTCTTACAACAACATGTCAAGTAAATGAAATGGTGTCATCTCCCCAACTGCAACGAGGTGTTTGTGAGGCACAACGGTGTGTAAGTAATACAAAACTTCAATACATAAAGCTAGTAAAGTGAACAATATAGTTTTTGTATTTTTGAAATAATAAATTTTGAAAAGTGAAAATACAAGGTGTTTTTATAGTTTGAAATGGACCAGGTTTATGGTTTCACTTGATCCCTCTCTCATTAACATGGTGGCATGGATAATACACTAAATAACAAGCAACAAGTGATGGCAAGTAATATTATACAGTTGATAAAAAATCGTGTGGGCATCACGTCCTAGCATAGAGACGACGCAACACATAAAGGTGGTAAAAATCATGGACTTTGGTGTCCTAGTGATGGCAACAAAACTACACACATTTTCCAATGCATTGATATTCGAAGTGCAGAGTGATCCAACAAGGATTATTTTCCCCACACGGGTAACTCGAGAGTTTATATTAAACTCTCGGAAAAAAAGTTTAGTTCTCCCTTCATCCTCTTGACACAACCTCTCAAGTAAATGAAAGAGTTTTGTGTCCCCAACTTCAGGTGTTTGTGAGACGCAACAATGTGCAAGTAATACAAAACTTAAATAAATAAATCTAGTAAAGTGAATAATATACTTTTTATTTTTTGAATAATAAAGTGCTAAAAGCAAACGTGCAAGTAAATTCAATAGAAAGGTATTTATTATAGTTTAAGATGGACCAGGTTTTATGGTTTCACGCATAGTTGTAGAATCATGATTCTATTATGCGATTCTATGACTTCACGACCCATTTTGAGTGGAAATATTCAACGGTTCTGCTATGTAGAATCCTAAATTTTACGATTCTAAAAGTTAAGATCCTACGGATTGCGATCCTACTATAGATGTTTCAATCCGATCCAGAATCACGATTCTGACACCATGTCACATGATCTCTCTTACAAACATGGTTGTGTGAATATATCACTTAATTACAAGCAACAAGTGATGGCATGTAATATTGTGTAATTGCTAAACATTTGTATGGGCATCATGCACTAGCATAATGATGCAACACATCTCACTAATACTTCCTTAAAAATAGAACTCCTCGAACCAAGTTTAACACTAAAAAAGTATTGCCTTATGAACTTTGACATGAAGTGGATTTAGTATTACTAACTTGACCAAACAAGGAACCTAGAATGTCACTAGATGAAAAATAACATATATAATCTTTATATCACTACTGACATAACCAATGGAAAGGTAAAAACCTTACTAGCACACAAATTTATGTCACTTCCACGTGCATAGTATCAATTTACTACATATAATACACACATCTCTCACATAAGTTCTTGCACACAAGTTTGATTAGAACATAACATACATGAATGGGATAATATATGCATCTATTAATACATCATACACATAATACTTCATTGCATCTAATTACTCATCTCATTAGAATAGTACTACTCCCTCTTGATCATGGCGGAGACGGTGATGGTGTTGATGGAGATGGAGGAGCAAGCGAAGGCCACTCCAATGACATTTCCCGTCCCAATCTTCGCCGGATTTTGCTGCATCGTGCATTTCTCTATTGATGGATGTCTCATCGCGACTTCATGATGGTGATCATTTATGTAGTCAGCTTCAGGTCAAAACTAATCTAATCGTATGTCATTGAAATGGAGGCAAAAGGGGTCACGGGGCCCTAGGTGGGACCCACAACGCGACTAGAGGTGGGTTGTACCGTGGGTCCTCTCTATCTATTGGCACACGTGCCTTATGGTCCATCTCCTTTGCTCATATTCTAATAATCCCCGAAAAAATGATGTTCTAAAAATCCAACTCAATTTGATGTTCGTAAGGTCTCTAAAACTAAAAAAATACGCAAAATATATAGGTGTTTCATGTACTGCAACATTAAAAACAATGAAGGGTGACTTTGTTACAAATCTGCATAAATCAATGTAAACAACTAGGGAACCTCACATATCATGCATATAACATATATTAAAATAATTGAAAACAACAAAGTTCGTGGATACATTATACATGTATCTGCAACGCGGGGGCCTTCGTGTTTTGTGTCTCACACCCTCAAAATCTGGGATTACACAATCATCTCCATCATCACCGCCACCACTGGTCTCCTCATTTAATATGTTTTTCACATTTTAGGTATATCAAGAATTCCCATAAAATCTCATAATAACCTCAACCACCCATGAGTATATCGAGGTATTCAAGGCTCTCTCTCCCTCTCTCTCTCATGGGTATCAACAATGGGGTAACAACAACACAAATGTCCTTCTCGCCAGAATACGACATCAAGTCAATGTAACACATGTAGAAACTGGCAGAAAACTCTAGTGATGATTTGCAACAATATATGAATCAAATTGCGGCATCACGTCAACGTATATAACATATAGAAATTGACAAAATTGCCATTCTTTTTTTTTCGAATGGTCCATTTGTTGTATAGGAAACTATAGAACGGTTTATTTCCTAATTAAAGTGTGCATGCTTTATGTGAGATGGAGAGTGCCGTCAAAAAGAGGAGGCGGTGTGACGCTTGACGCTCTAGAAGCCTTGTATGGCGCGGCCTAGGCCCTGACGCATGCCATGGGCCTTGCAGGCTGTGTTGTTGTATTCCTACGGTTCTACTTTAGCTCCTTGGATTTGTAACAAAATTTTCAAAGTGTGTTCTTTGATATTGACCTTTTTTCGAATCCCATGCCTTCTGGAAAGTTAAAAACATCAACATAAGGTTTTTTTTGCCTCTCTAGAATTAAATACCAAAATAATACAGACTTTGTGAATAATCTCCAAAATCAATGCAAAACATGTTTGGAACCTCACATATCATGCAATTAAGAAGGATTTTCATATAATAAACTTCAAAGTTCATGGATACATTTTACATGTATCACAACCGCATGCTCTAGAAGCCGCTACCGCCATCTTCCGGCAACACATCTCTAGGACATGGATCAAAGCATTGATCTTGACAGGCATGTCATCAACGGCGCCACGACTCTAAACAGCTCCATCACCTTACACACATCCATCATCACCCGCCGGCCACCAATTCCTTGTTGTGCCATGCCGCCAAGAATCTTTGTCATCAATGCGGTAGATTGCATGTCGCACCACCATGGCCAACCACGATGTTGTGAAAATATAGCTCCAGAAAAGTACCCATGTAGCGTAATCTTCAAGATGACGCCTTCAAGAGTGGAAGAGACGCGAGATCGATGCCGTCTTCCGACCTTGTCGCTTGATTCAAGCAATGCGGGGGCATTCACATTATATATATCACACTGATACGTCCAAAACGTATCTACTTTCCCGAACACTTTTGCTATTGTTTTGCCTCTAATTTGTGTATTTTGGATACAACTAACACGGACTAACGCTGTTTTCAGCAATTGCTCTGTGTCTCGTTTTTGTGCGAAATCCAACTTTCGGGAAAATCCTCGGAATTTCTTCAGATGGCCCTATTTTACCAAAATATTGACGGAGCCGGAAGGGCGAAGGAGGTGGAGGCCCGAGGGCCCCACACCATAAGGCGGCGCGGCCCGGGGGGGCGCGCGGCCCTGGTGTGTGGCCCTCGGCCGGCCTCCGACGCCCCTTTGGACTACTTATCGGGTTCGACCTAAAAACGCACGGAGAGAAGTCGACATCGCCAAACCCTCCGAGCCGCCACATCGCGAAACTCCGTCGCGGGAGCCGAAGTCTCCGTTCGGCACTCCGCCGGACGGGGAATTGGAGGAGATCTTCACCGCCATCACCGCCAACGCCTCTCCATCAACCAGCAATGTTTCCCCCATCCATGTGTGAGTAATTCCCCCGCTGGCTGAAGGGGATGGTAGGGATTGGATGAGATTGGTCATGTAATAGTCATAAGATTGTTAGGGCATAGTGCCTAGTATCCGTAGATGTCACTTTCATGATATTGTTGCAACTTGTTATGCTTAATGCTTGTCACTAGGGCCCGAGTGCCATGATCTCAGATCTGAACATGTTATTGATTCATGAAGATATTCGTTGTTTATGATCTTACCTATAAGTTGTATACACACGTCGTCCGGAACCAATGGCCCCGGTGACAATCGGGACAACCGGAGGGGATGGTAGTGATGTGAGGATCACATGTGTTCACGGAGTGTTAATGCTTTGCTCCGGTACTCTATTAAAAGGAGTACCTTAATATCCAGTAGTTTCCCTAGAGGCCGGCTGCCACCGGTAGGACAAAAGATGTTGTGCAAGTTTCTCATTGCGAGCACGTACGACTAAATATGGAACACATGCCTATTGATTGATTAGTACTTGGATACCGTTTTATTATTATCTGCAAATGCCCATGCTTTGATTGTTACATGAGTTTCTCTCATCCATGCAACGCCCTAAATCCGTCCCTGTGCCTACGTATTTTAATCCTGCTGTTTACCATAATCACTACTCTGTCTTTATTTCACCGTTATTCCGCTATTTCCACTACCATAGAACTGTATCGATAAACTCTTGCGAGCAAGTCTGTTTCCAGGTGCGGCTGAATTGACAACTCCGCTGTTAAGGCTTACAAGTATTCTTTGTCTCCGTCGAATCAATAAATTGGGTAATACTTCCCTCGAAGACTGTTGCGATCCCCTATACTTGTGGGTCATCAAGACTATTTTCGCCGTTGCCGGGAGCATAGCTTTATTTGGAAGTTCACTTGGATTGATATTGTTCAAATTCTCCATTATGGGTAAACCTCGCGATACTAAGATCGCCATATTACCATCCACTACAAGAAAAGGTACAACTCGAGTACCTCTGCGCTCTTGATTCACCGTCTGTGATTGATAAACTTGTTTCACCGCCACATGCTTCGCGTGCTGGTACTTCTGCTGAATCTGAAAATTCTCATAATATTGATAATGTTTCTGCTGTGCTTGATGATAGTGGTTCATTGGGATCTTTTCTAGATGCTACAATTGCTAAGTCTAGACAAATTGAAAATACCGAAACTCCTAATGCTGCTACACTGTTAATTCACCTGAGTCTGTTGAATATTCTAGTGATGATCTTGATGAGGATTATGTAGAGCTTAATGATGATTTTATTGAAAAATGCAATGCTACTACTGATGCAAGAAAAATTAAAAAGTTGCTTGCGAAACATGCTGTTAGATATAAATTGTCTCCTGATCCTAAATTTGCCACATCTCCTATAAGCATTAGGGATAAAGATTATGATTTTTCTCTTGATCTATCTCATATAGCTATTGTTGAGAAAACACCCTTTTGTGGTACTGAAAAAGAAAGTGCTGTTGAACACATGACTGAATTATCTACTCTTAGTGGCTTGTTTTCTGATGATATTAAGATGCGTACTTACTTTGTCGCTAAAATTTTTCCTTTCTCATTAAAGGATGATGCTAAAACTTGGTATAATAATTTGTCTCCTGGTTCTATTAAAAGTCCAAAAGAATTGCTTGATGTTTTCTTCCGTAAATACTTTCCTGCTAGTGCTCAACATGCTGCTTTACAGAATTTATAATTTTGACCAGGAAGATGGAGAGAAATTGCCTGAGGCTTGGGCTAGATTTTGTTCTCTTATTAGAGCTCAGCCTGACCATGATTTGGAAAAGAATGATTTACTTGATATATTTTATAGTGGACTAACCATTGAGTCTAGGGCATACCTGGATAGTTGTGTTTTCAGGAAAAGAACTCCAGACGACGCTGAAGAATTATTGGCTAAAATAGGCCGGAATCATGATGATTGGTCTACACCTGAACCAACCCCGACACCGATAGTGAAGAAGAGGGGTATGATTAAATTGAATGATGAAGATATGAGGGAAGCCAAGAAGTCTCTTAAGGAGAAGGGTATTAAACCTGAAGATGTGAAGAATTTACCTCCTATAGAAGATATATGTGAGACAATTCCCCCTTCATCCATGATTGAGGTACACTCGCTTCAACACTTTACTAGGGAAGATATTCCTTATTCAAAATCTCCTGCTCAATGTTTAGATGAATTTGATAATTATATTGTTAAGCAAGAAAATTTTAATATGAGAGTAGAGAATCATTTAATGGAAAATTCCCGAGCTATTAGTGAATTGCATGGTATTGTGGAGAGAACCTCCAATGATGTTAAGATACTTGTTAAACATTTTCAAATGGTTCAAACTCAAATTGATCAACTTACTAAAGTGCAAAATGACTTGTTGGGAAATAATTCTAAAGAAAAACATGCTTGTGAAGTAACAACTAGAGGTGGTGTTTCTACCCAGGATCCTCTATATCCTGAAGGGCATCCCAAAAGAATTGAACAAGATTCTCAACTAATTAAAACTAGTGCTCCATCTAAGAAAAAGAAAAAGAAACATAAGAATGTTGTAGAATCCTCTGAACCTGTTAATGATCCTAATAGTATTTCTATTTCGATGCTGAAACTGAAAGTGGTAATGAACATGAGGAAGATAATGATAAGAATGATACTCCGATAAAGAAGAAATTGAAAAAGAACCTGAAAAGCTGCTAAAAATAAAAAGTATACTAAAGAAGACTTTATTACTGAGAAGCATGGTAATGAAAGAGAACCTTGGGTTCAAAAGCAAATGCCTTTTCCTGCTAAGAAACTAAAATCAAAGGAGGAGGAACATTATAATAAATTTTGTGATTGGATGAAACCTTTATTTTGCAAATCCTTTGACTGATGCTATTAAATTGCCTCCTTATTCAAAGTATATGAAAGATATTGTTACTAACAAAAGGAAAGTCCCCAATGAGGAAATTTCTACTATGCTCGCTAATTACTCCTTCAATGGTAAGATTCCAAAGAAGTTGGGCGACCCAGGTATACCGACTATTCCTTGTTCCATCAAGAATAATTATGTTAGAACTGCTCTATGTGATTTGGGAGCAGGTGTGAGTGTGATGCCTTTTTCTCTTTATAAGAGACTTGATTTAGATAAATTGATACCAACTGATATATCTTTGCAAATGGCTGATAAATCTACTATTCCTGTTGGTTTATGTGAAAATGTTCCTGTTCAAGTTACTCAGCATTGCTTAATATTAACTGATTTTGTTGTGTTGGAAATGCCTGAAGATGATAATATGTCCATTATTCTTGGAAGACCCTTTTAATACTGCAGGGGCTGTTATTGATTGCAATAAAGGCATGGTTACTTTTAATGTTGATAATAAGGAACACACTGTCTATTTTCCCAAGAGGATTGATAAAGTGTGTGGAGTCAATACAATTTTTAATGTGAAAACTATCAAAGTGGGATCCATTGATTGTCCTATATATGAGCCTAAAGAAGAATATCAAACTCTTGTGATTGGATCCATATCAATTCAATATAAGGTAACATGATTGATTTGGGGTTTATTTCTTCTTATGTCATATAAAATCTATTTGATAGCAAGACTTGATCAACCTTGTTAACAAGTATATTTTATTGCATAGGAGAGCTAAACAACACTTCTTTCTTTCTTTCTCCCTCCACTTATTTTATTTGCTTGTAGCTTTTGTTTTGCAATATGCTTAGGTCATTTAAGATTTTAGAAATCATTTTCCTGCGCAGTAATCATTAATTTAATACCCGAATGTGCATTTTTCAAAGTTCTCTAAAAATTACAAAAATTACACGTTGGTCCTATTTTTCGACGAGGCACTGGAGCACCGGAGGATGACCTGTGGGGCACCAGGGGTGCCACACCATAGGCGGCGCGGCCAGCAAGGGGGCCGCCACCATGTGGTGTGGGCCACCCCTGCCCCACTACACCATCTCTTCCTCCCAGCACCTTCTCTCTCCGAAAAAACTCGTACTTTCTCTCACTCGTGTTTGCTCAAGAACTCGCGATTTTTCGATCTCCTTGCTCAGCCCAGATTTAAATTTGGCACATTTACTCCTTGGTATGTGACTCCTTTGATTGTCCAATTAGAATTTCATTTGGTTGAGTATATCTTGAATATTTTGCTGCTGTAGATAACATGTTTAGTGAGCTTGCATGCTTGTTCTAAGTGGTAGAAATTAGTTTTGATGCATGTGAAGTACTCTAGCAAGTTCCTATAGTAGTTCCCTTCAATTACACACCTTGAAATCAAATTTTATAATGATTGTTGAAAATTTCAGAAAATGGAAGAAGGTGTGCCCCAATTGAACCAAGAAGAATTGGAAGTCCAGCAAGTTTCAAGAGTCAATCGTGAGGAGGGAGTATACCCCTCTTACTACCCATGCGTGGACTTTATGAGAAGTGCGGGGATTTTACAAGATGTGCAAACTCTAATCTCTCGTGCAGGGCTGAGTGGTTTTGTTGAAGGAGAGCCAAGACAATATGTAAAATTAACTATGTCTTTTGTGCAGGACTTCAAGTTCAATTGGTCGCGGTCCGACCCCATGGTCCAGTATAAAATTTACAATAAAGCTGTCAACTTGCCATTTGGTGTTTTTTGTGCAGCAATTGGAGTACCGCAATGGGGATCCTGCGAGAAGATCGGGGGAACACCGCGGGAGCTCTCGGATCTTTATACAAGGATTTGTAATGGGAGGAGCCTCTCCAATGATGATGGCAAGATTAGTAGCATTCAACATCCAGCCATCCGCTACTTTGCCTATTTCATTACAAAGTGCGTCCTTGCAAGAAGGACCGGAGGTAAATTATCTGTCCCAGACTTGGCTTTCTTAGCTGCTGCTTTGCAACAGGATAGGACTTATAATTTGGGTGCTTTAATAGCTTGTAGACTTGCTACTAACCGTGAGAAAGGAGGAATTTGTGGAGGTCTTATCGCCTCTCGCTTATTAGCTATGCATGGTGTAGAACCTCACCATTTAGATATTCCGCTTTCTATAGAGAAGCTTGATGTGGTTTCCATGATTAGACATGAGTTTATTTCAGATGCATCTAACTTGAACAACCTGCATTATAGGATAACTTTATATAAGAAAAAATGGAGTATAACTAAGAAAATTGAAAAACTAGTACGATGCACCTGCTTTGTTTAACCTTGATGCCGGGACGGGTGGTCGATCACAGAAAATGAGCTAAATGCATACATAGAAAGAGAAAGCCGTCGTGCGAGGGAAGATGTGGAGGAGACCGAGGGGCATCCCGACTCTTCATCCGATGCAGCAAGCTCCTCATATCAACATCATGGTCACGTGGAGCCTCCACGATATTCTTCTGCACAGGGGCCTTATTACCACTCCATGTATGATCCACCGGCGTGGAACCCCGACCCTCGTTGGGAATGAACTCCACTTAGGCTAAAAGCCTAAGCTTGGGGGGATACCGCATCACTCATTCTTTGCATATTATGGTTGCTGGATACTTGTACATACTTGTTTAGTCTCTAGAGTGGTTTTCTAATGAGAGGGAGATGATATTTGGGGAAGTGCTGTCCAAAAACAGATTCTGTGCTGTTACCAAAAAAATCGTACGCACAGCCAGAACGTTATTTTGAGTTGCCAATTTTTGAGCATGAGCCCCAGGTTGTTATCTAACTTTCATTAGTTGAACACTTTTTGGTCTGAGCAATGGAAGATTTTTGTTAAATTCGATTTCTGTACTGCTGTCAGGATTTGGCAGATTTCTGTCATCCTGCTTTTCTGTGTTTGTTAGTTTGCATTTTTTGTTTTCACTTTGTTTCTTTCCTAAAACACAAAAAGACCAAAAATATTTCTGTTGTTTCTCTTCACCATTCATTTATTTGGTACCTTGCTCTTAGTTTGCTTTATTTACTATCGTTAGTTTGCTATGAGAAAACCCAAAAAGATTTTGCTTTGTTTGCTTGTTTTCTTTCGTTCTTATTTCTAATTCGAAAACACCAAAAATATTTGCTGTTCTTCTTTGGTTTGTAAAGTTCAGCATGAGTTCAATGGTCTTCGGTGGCTGGAGCGTGGTTTTCATTTCATATTATCCAAGCTACACAAGTGAAAAGGCAATAATGACGATCTACGACAATCTGATTGTGGTGAGAGGCTGGTATGAACTCTATTTGCTTTCATTTTTGTACATATACTCATCCATATGAGCATGCTTAGTTGGTTCATGTGAGGTATATGTTATTTGAGAAAGTCTAGTGGCTCATGATCTCTCATGTTTAGTTTCAATTTATTAATATGAGTAGCATGTCATGGATGTTTGCTTGCATTGTTTTATTCATAAGTAAGTATGGCATTGTGGTATCCTCCTCTGAATAATTCATTTATATCGACTTGGCACATGCTCACGCATGCATATGACTGAACAAAAAGTCAATTAAGCCTCGATGATTTATAATTGCTTGAGTTCTTGTATCACTTTTATGCCTCCGTTAATTTATTTTGCCGCAAGCATGATTACAGTTATTGCTCTCTTGATTTGTCGCTCCCTAGTCTTTTGCTAGCCTTCACTTGTACTGAGCGGGACGCTCGTGCTTCCAAACACCTGAAAACCAAGTTGTTCCAAAAGTGTCCACCATAAATACCTATGCATGGCATCTCAAACCATTCCAAGTAAATTCTCATGCGCTACCTTTAAAACTTTCAAAATGCTTCTCAATTTGTGTTAATGTTTCATAGCTCATGAGGAAGTATGTGGTGTTTAGCTTTCAACCTTGTCATTTACTTTTGACGGACTCTCATATGGACTAGTGGCACATCCGCTTATCCAATAATTTTGCAAAAAGAGTGGCAATGGGATTCCCAGTCCCGATTAATTAACTTAAATAGACACTCCTCCATGGTTTGTGATTGTTGGACGGCACCCGAAGGATTCGGTTAGCCATGGCTTGTGTAAGCAAAGGTTGGGGGAGTGTCATCATCATAATAAAACTTAAATAAAAAGGCACTCCTTCATGGTATGTGATTGTTGGCAGGCACCCGAGATTCGGTTAGCCATGGTTTGTGAAAGAAGGGTTGGAAGGAGTGCCAACCAAAAATAAATAAATGGGAGCCGCTCTTGTGAGTTCGGTTGATGAGGTAGTTAGTGTACCCATTACCATTCGTTGACAACAACAAACACCTCTCAAAATAATTTTACTCCTGCTTTACAAATGAAAAGCTCTAGCGCATGTTAATCCCTGCTTCCGCGAAGGGTCAATCTTTTACTTTTATGTTGTGTCTCCATTCTTTCTTCGAGCACTATCTTGAGAGCACAACTGTCATTCTTAGTATAATATGCTTGTCTCAAAATATGATTGATTGTGGTATAACTTTGATGCTTTTATCTTTGACAATCACTACTTCTAGTCTTTCTATGAACTCAAGAGGTGCCTCGGCATTTATGTTTTGCTGATCAAATACAGGCAAGCGAGATACCACTTTACCATATTCTCTTATGAACATTGCAATCTTGCTTACATACATGATTCATGATGCTTATTATTAATTGTTGGTACTTCTCCATGATTGACATAGCCGTTGGATGATCTTATTTGCATGTATCTCATTATGAACTGCTTAAGTATTAGCCATAGCATGAGAATATATACATCATATGAGCAAATGTGTTCGTGAAAGTTCTTTTATCGCTCAGTTGTTAACTGAATTGCTTGAGGACAAGCAATAAGCTAAGCTTGGGGGGAGATACGTCCAAAACGTATCTACTTTCCCGAACACTTTTGCTATTGTTTTGCCTCTAATTTGTGTATTTTGGATACAACTAACACGGACTAACGCTGTTTTCAGAATTGCTCAGTGTCTCGTTTTGTGCAGAAATCCAACTTTCGGGAAAATCCTCGGAATTTCTTCAGATGGCCCTATTTTACCAAAATATTGACGGAGCCAGAAGGGCGAAGGAGGTGGAGGCCAGGGCCCCACACCATAAGGCGGCGCGGCCCAGGGGGCCGCGCGGCCTATGGTGTGGCCCCCTCGGCCGGCCTCCGACGCCCCCCTGGACTACTTATCGGGTTCGACCTAAAAACGCACGGAGAGAAGTCGACATCGCGAAACCCTCCGAAAGCCGCCACATCGCGAAACTCCGTCGCGGAGCCGAAGTCTCCGTTCTGGCACTCCGCGGGGACGGGGAATTGGAGGAGATCTTCACCGCCATCACCGCCAACGCCTCTCCATCAACCAGCAATGTTTCCCCCATCCATGTGTGAGTAATTCCCCCGCTGTAGGCTGAAGGGGATGGTAGGGATTGGATGAGATTGGTCATGTAATAGTCATAAGATTGTTAGGGCATAGTGCCTAGTATCCGTAGATGTCACTTTCATGATATTGTTGCAACTTGTTATGCTTAATGCTTGTCACTAGGGCCCGAGTGCCATGATCTCAGATCTGAACATGTTATTGATTCATGAAGATATTCGTTGTTTATGATCTTACCTATAAGTTGTATACACACGTCGCTGTCCGGAACCAATGGCCCCGTGACAGAATCGGGACAACCGGAGGGATGGTAGTGATGTGAGGATCACATGTGTTCACGGAGTGTTAATGCTTTGCTCCGGTACTCTATTAAAAGGAGTACATTAATATCCAGTAGTTTCCCTAGAGGCCGGCTGCCACCGGCTGGTAGGACAAAAGATGTTGTGCAAGTTTCTCATTGCGAGCACGTACGACTAAATATGGAACACATGCCTATTGATTGATTAGTACTTGGATACCGTTTTATTATAAATGCCCATGCTTTGATTGTTACATGAGTTTCTCTCATCCATGCAACGCCCGCTAAATCCGTCCCGTGCCTACATATTTTAATCCTTTTTACCATAATCACTACTGTCTTTATTTCACTGCTGTTGTTATTCCGCTATTTCCACTACCATAGAACTTTCTGATAAACTCTTGCGAGCAAGTCTGTTTCCAGGTGCAGCTGAATTGACAACTCCATTGTTAAGGCTTACAAGTATTCTTTGTCTCCCCTTGTGTCGAATCAATAAATTGGGTAATACTTCCCTCGAAGACTGTTGCGATCCCCTATACTTGTGGGTCATCACACACCTCAAAATCGCAATCTAGGGTTACACAATCATCACCATCATCACCGCCGCCACCACCACTGGTCTCCTCATGCAATATGTTTTTCACCCTCTAGCCTTGCTAGGAATTCCTTTAAAATCCTATAATCACCTCAACCATTGAAATATCAACGTAGTCTGAATACGACATCCATTCAATGTAACACATGTAGATTAGCATAACAATATCTAACAATGATGATTTACGACAATACACGAATCAAATTGCAACATCTAGTTGACTTATGTAACATATAAAAAATGAAAAATTGCCATTCTCTCTCTTTTTTCGGAAGGGTCCATTTGTTGTAAAGGAAAGCCACATAACCTTTTATTTCATAATAAAGTGTGTGTGCTTTTCTCATTTTCTCAAATATTTTGGTAAAAGAGGGTTGGTTTTTACATTTATCAATTGCTCTCAAGAAGAGAGTTGTGTTTTTGACATTTATGATTTTTTCAGTGGATTGTGGGTTTTCCACTCACTAGGTATGAGTTGCCGACAACATTTTTACCCCCAAATGGCAAATACACTAGTGCTTGGCATCATCAAATTGTTGTGTAAACGTTAGCATAACCGATTCAAATAATACCTATCCTTGATTAAATTCCCATAATTGTAGTGCTAACGGGTCACTGGTAATGGTCTTGCTTACATGCACAACAAAATCGACAGGGATGTGTATGTCCACACGCAACCCAATTGCCCAAAGATGGACCTAATTATCTCCAAATATATGCATGTGCGCACTTGACCTCTTTCTAGACGCCTTGCTGCAGAGAGATATATCCACTTTTGCGGGACTTGGAAGCGAAGCTTGTTTTATTGGAGCCCTTCATTTTGAGGGAGATGCAGAAAAGTTATCATTTGAGGAGTAGAGATAGCTAAGTTTCCCCTAGAAACAAACATGCATGCATGCTCCTCTTCTGCGCATGCATATGCAGTAAGTAAACTTTGCATAGCAACTAAATTCCTAGGAAAAAAAAATTCTACAAAGTGAACCAGAGATCCGCATAGATTAGCCTAGATAACAAACTTCCAAAATGTCAATAGGACCATTCATGTCAATGTAATACATATAAGAACTGACAGAACAATATATCTAATGATGATGATAATGTATGACTTGAACCGCAACAGATGGTCAATGCAACCCATATACAAACTGAAATAATGACATATGACGATGACAAAGACAATGTATGTATGAATCGAATTGAAATGTGACAACATAAATGATGACTGACAATAAGGCATGACTCAAACCGCAACCCATATACAAACTGACAGAGTGACATATGATGATGATGATAATGATGTATGTTTGAATCGAATCGAAATGCGACAACATAAATGACGGCTGATGAAAATGATGTATGTTTTTTTGGAGATATGCCCAAGAGGCAATAATAAAGTGGTTATTATTATATCTTTGTGTTTATGATAAATGTTTGTATCTCATACTATAATTGTATTAACCGGAAACATTAATAATTGTGTGTTTTGTAAATATAAAAGAGTCCATAGTAAGCCTCTTGTTAAACTAGCTTGTTGATCATTAGATGATCATGGTTTCCTGGTCATGAACATTGAATGTTATTAATAATAAGATCATATCATTAGGAGAATGATTTGATAGACACACACCCATGGTAAGCATATCATAAGATCAAGTCATTAAGTTTGTTTTGCTACAAGCTTTCACATACATAGTAACCTAATCCTTCGATCATGAGATCATGTTAATCACCAACACCGGATGGATGCTTTGATGACATCAAACACCACTTCGTAATTGGGAGGTTATAAACGTGGTATTAGGTATTCTGAAAGTATGAGTTGAGGCGCGTGGATCAAGAGTGAGATTTGTCCATCCAAATGACGGATAGATATACTCTGGGCCCTCTCGGTGGAATGTCATCCAATTAGCTTGCAAGCATGTCTAGGTAACAAGGTATGTCATATCACGGTACGAGTAAAGAGTACTTATCGGTAATGAGGTTGAACTAGGTATGGAGATACCGATGATCGAACCTCGGATAAGTAAAGTATCGCGTGACAAAGGGAATCAGTATCGTATGTTAATGGTTCTTTCGATCACGAAGTCATCGTTGAATATGTGAGATCCATTATGTATCTCTATGTCCCGCTATTAATAATTGATCGGAGAGGTGTCTCGATCATGTCTGCATAGTTCACAAACCGTAGGGTGACACACTTAAGGTTCGATGTTGTTTAAGTAGGTATGGAATATGAGATGGAGACCGAATATTGTTCGGAGTCTCGGATGGGATCCAGGACATCACGAGGAGGTCCGGAATGGTCTGGAGAATAAGATTCATGTAAGGAAAGTTATTTTCCGGGTTTCTGAAAAGTTTGGGATTTTTTCAGTGGAAGACCAGAGGGTTTCTAGAAGGTTCCGGAGGGGCCACTGGTGGGCCCATGACCCCAGGAGGGGCCACCTGAGCCGAGGTGGTGCAGCCCAGCCCTAATGGGCCAGGCGCACCAAGCCTCAAAGGCCTAGGCCGGCAACCCCTAGGGTTAGGGGAAACCCTAAAAGGGGGAGACTTGGGGGGGAAGTCCCCCCTCTCCTTGCACCGGCCCTAGATGGGGTGGGGCCAAGGGGGCAACCCTAGATGACCCTCCCCTCTATAAATAGAGGTGGGAGGGGTTCGGCCACTTTGCCCCCTTCTCCTAACCCTAGCCGCCACCTCTCCTCCTCCTTCTTCCCCGCTCCGGCTTAGGCGAAGCCCTGCAGGAATTCTCCTCCACCACCACCACCACGCCGTCGTGCTGTTGGGATTCCGAGGGGATCTAATACCTCCGCTGTCCGATGGAATGGGGAGAGGAAGGACTTCATCAACTCCGCCGAGTGCGAAAGTGCTTCCGGATCGCAGCACCGGAAGGATCGTCTTCATCAACCACGAGATTGGATCTCTTTAAGTCTTTGGATCTTCGAGGGTTAGTTCTTATCTGTCTCGTTGCATATATCTCGTAGATTAGATCTTGGCTTTTCCATAGATTGGATCTTGGTTTTATTCGTCTTTGCGATATAATTTTTTATTTTCTATGCTACGAACCCTACATGTTTGAATCGAATCGAACTGCGACAACATAAATGACGGTTGACGACAATGCATGACACGAACTGCAACATCTGGTCAATGCAACCCATATGTGAACTGACCTAATCGGATGACGGCGACAATGCATGTATGGATCAAATCGCAATATGACAACATGAATGACGACCGACGACAAAACCACAACAGCTGGTCAATGCAATATAGATATGAACTGGAAAAACAATATTTGACAATGCATGAATTGCAATGTGACAACATAAGGGACTGAAGCAAGAATTAGATACCTCCCATTTCTCCCAAAGAACCTTCGATCAACTCTTCTTTTGGCCCATCCTTCTCACCGGGTTTCTTCCCCTCCTTGATTACGAAATGGGCCTTGTCAAGTTCACCATCTACAATGACGTAGTCATCATCGTCAGTGGAATGGGACTCTTCTTTTCACCCTCCAGAATTGATAGGAAGTCATGTATTACCGTCGAATCATCTATAACCTCCTAAAATTCACTGAGGTCGTCATCAAGAAGGAGGCTCAAGGCCCACTCAAGGGAGTCACTGGGTGGATTGGGCACAGAATAAATTTTGTCATTGAAGATTATATTGATAATTGTCCCCATCGTCATCACTATGATGCGCCCAAACTCTCTATAAACTTCACCCCAAAAGCGGGATTGAACCAAGAAAACACCACACATGTAAACCCCATGTCAATTAGGAGCAGGAAATGATCAGCAAAGAGATGAAAGATTCCTCCCAATAATCTTGATTCAATAACGCAAAAAAAGGGTTTCTTGCAAACGCATGCCCGAGGGCACACCCGAGGGCACCGAGCAAGGGGAGAAACACGCAATCCTTGTTCCGGGAAGAGTATCATTGCGGCCTAGAGAAAACTAGAGTTTTTTTTACTTTCAGCAGGGAGACGAGACGATGAACGACCAATGCAACGACGGCTAAGACAAGTTTCGCAATGCAACTAAAAAATGGGAAAAACACAAACTTTAGAAATATTTTCTAGACTCGATGAGCTAAAGAAAAGGGAAGAGCAGAATGGAGGGGATTGAATTTTACCTGGTGAGCGGCGGTCGGGCGCCTTGAGGGGAATGAAGGGAGGCGATGGAGACATGAGAAAAGGGAAGGCCAAAAAACTTCCGCAACGCCTCCTTTCTCGCTTCCGGGAGATTCTGATGGTTGTGCTCCCTCTCACACACGGTGACACTAACAAAAAAGGAGTGGAATCGGGGTCGTAGAGCCCACGTGGATAGTGCTTATTACATGTGATTTTTTAATTGCTTCCTTCAAGGGAAGCCTAGCTTTTAATGTTATATCCCTTGGCACGACAATGTCTTGGGTAGGACTGTAGGAGGGGTGGATGTCTCGAGGATGGGAGTGGATGGGGAGGGAGGGATGGTGGGTAACTAGGTACGCAGCTAGCTACGCCCATGTTGTATCTGTATTTGTTGCTGCTTTCCGTGGGGTGTGTAGGCATGGGGAAATATCGTGATACCCCTGAATAGAATTACCAAGACTACGTTTCTTAACTGAAAAGATAAATTTACTTTTCTACATTGTCTTTTTGACATTTGTTACCTATTTATCCCCATCTATTTGTCCCCATTAAGATTAATTTCTAAAAACCCAATTAACATTCGATTAGAATTTTTTTCCCATATTTTATTCTCTTGTTGTCGCATTTTACCCCAATTATCTTTTCCCGCCCATATTGACAGGGCTAAACACGAATGTCGGCTCCACGTGATTGATAACAGGTACTAAGTGTGTGAAGCTTAAATCCGTAGGCATATCTACATGGCCCCAAACGCAGACCACAAGCTGGTCAATGCAACCTATATACAAACTAACATAATGGCTAGCGGTGACAATGTGTGTAATAATCGAATAGCAACGCGATAATATAAATAATCGGTTGATGATAATGTTTGACTCGAACCGCAACAACTAGTCGATGCAACACATATATGAATTGGTAGAACAATATCTAGCGATGAAAACCATAATGTATGAATCGAATGTCGATGCGACAACATAAATGACATTTCACGATAATGCATGGCTCGAACCACAACGGTTGGTCAATGCAACCCATTAGCGAATTGAAAGAACGACTGACGGCGATAATGTATAAATCACAACATGACAACATAAATGACGACTAACAATGTATGACTCAAACCACAACAATTAGTCAATGCAACACATATATGACTGCGTACCCGCAATGGTGGGTACGAAGCGATGCCCATGCTTTATCTGTATTTGTTGCTGCTTTCAGTGGGTCTAGAGGCGTAGAAAAAAACGTGAATACCCATGAGTAGAATTACCAAGATCATGTTTATTTAACAAAAAAATAAATTTACTTTTCTAAATTGTGCTTCGTACATTTATCACATGTTTAACCCCATTAAACGGTATACCATGTTTTTTATGTTAAGGCAAACGCTTTGCCATTCGATTAGAAGATTTTATACCATATTTTATTTTCTCTTGTTGTGCCATTTTACCCCATATTACCGTTTCACCCATGTGATTGGCAACATGTACCAAGTGTTAGAAGCTTAAATCCCTCGGCCGATCTACATGGCCCCTAAGATGACCCACAAGTATAAGCTTATCGGTTTGTGTCATGTCTTTGTCTCACCAATTTGAAAATGTGGCACCTACCTAATTCTATGGAAGGCAAGGTTTGCTTGATGGCCAAAGGTGCAAGTCGGGTCAAACCCGTGAGCTCTGTGATCACACGGCTACATAGAAGAATTTTCCACTTTCTCGGTTGCATTCAACCACATGCCACCACTAGTACAGAACATGTCTTCACACACGATTGAAAAAACATGTGGCACACAATAAATCTATCCATCACTACTGAAGGGTGGCGATGGCACTTTTACTATGCAGACGGCTAAAAAATCATTTTCTTATATCGGACACGCGGCTTGTTAATATCAAACCATGTGGGGTGTCCTATACTACACAAATGACTTTTGATAGCCAAACCGTGCCTAATGCCATTTTCAAAACTGAAAAAAGGCACGGACAGTGCCGGTGGTCGCCGGCACGGGGAAAGTTGGTAGTCGTTGTCACAACATCCATTAGCACGACATCGCTGTTGTCCGCTAGGACTGTGAGCTAGTGCAGCGCCTCTCTCTACATGCCACCCTCTAGGAGGCCATCTAGGTTGTCGCTAGCGGTTGAGGTAGTTGGAGCTGCTCCTCTTCTTCTCCATCTCATTCAACCGGAGCAGTGATGACACGGAGTCTAGTAACGCCGCATCACTGTTGTTACCGGAGCAGTCGACCAGGAGCGCCTCCCAGCTGCAGTTGTGGATGTCGTCTATGACGTTTGCCACCGTGCCTCCTACTGGCTCGCCGTCGACACACTCCCCGTGTACCGGTATCCACACTTCGCGCCATGCAACTCATCCTCCTCGATATGCAATGAACATGATAATATACATGTGTTAGCACGCCCTACGCATAACAAATAGAAATCGACCAAACAAATTGAGAACATAATACTGCCTATGCATCTACTCTTATGCCACAACAATTATTTTTATTGATTGAACCAAGTTTCTGTAAATACATTCATACTTTTCTTACTACCAACACATCCACCATGGTAAATGGAACATTTTTTTTGGAAAAAATACATAAAGAAGTAGGACAGAGATTATTTAATTATGGAAAATGCCCACATTGCTGGACCTAAATATACTACACAAGAAGGCTCACTACATACATGATTAAAACCGCAGGAGCCAACAATTCCAGCAAATACCATTCAACAAGTACAAGCAAATACCATTCAACAAGTACAGTAGCAATCTGAAGCACAGACAGAAGATACAAAATAATGAACTCACCGTGTGCATAAGCAAAGATGGCAAACTGGACACGTGTTCCATTAGAATGGAGAATTAAACCTACTTATACTGCAATACATGTATTCGACCTGATTACAAGTGATCAAACAATCTGACTGATGTACAATTTTTTCTTCTTCTTAATTTAGTCACTAGTACTCCAATGATATTACTTGTAGAAAGAATGGATAATGCATAGAAAGTAACTATGAAGCTTCCTTCTTCATCTCTTCATTTTGTTACAAAATATGTGACTCGTCAAGAGCATTATCTCCATGCTAAACATGTGAGACAATGAACAATTGTTCTACAAAGAAGATCTAAGGTACAACTTTGTGTTCTTTTTGTATGTAGATGGAAAAGAACAAGTGCCATTGGTTAAGATTTCTCATTAAACACTGGTGGATTAGTAGCAAGAAGTAACAAGGTATTCAAGGCCCTCTCATCGACGGTGGCGTAAGAGCAACATAAATCTCGTCAGCGCATAACATTTGGTAACTGTAACACATGTAGAAACTGGCAAAACAATACCTAGCGATTCAGATCACAACATCTAATCGATGTAACACATATAAATTCACAATTGCTATTCTTTTTTTTCCGTAAGTGGTCTTCCCAGTTATTGCATAGGAGAAAACACAACACAGTTTAAGTCCTAAAATGTGTGTGGTCTTCTCATTTTCTCAAATATTTGGTAAAGAGAGATGGTTTCACATTTATAATTTTTTCTCATGAGGAGAATTGTGTGTTTTTTTAAATCATTTATCAATTATTTACAGGAGATTCTAGGCTGTCCACTACTAGATGGCCAGATGCTTCTGACGCTCTGTGCTCACTAGATACACTTTGTCAACGATATTTATCTCTAAAAATGGAAAATACACTTGCTCATTGATTAGAAACTAGAAAGACTTTTTAGATTCTTTGAGAAAAGACGCCAACTTAAACTTGTGTGTCTCATGTATAATACATGAGGGGACTCGATTATAGTTGGTAAATTTAATGCATATATGAACCGTCAAAAAAATTTAAATATGACGATGATGACATTGTATGACTCGAATCACCACATCCTAATCAATGAGCATGTACAAAATGACAACAGATACATGAAGATGATGAAGACAATTGATGACTCGAGCCACGACACGACAACATGTTAGATATAAGATAAAAATCATCACCTACCTTTCTCTACGATAATATGCAACTAGTCTTCTGGCCCATCGTTCCAAATTTTGTTCTCCTTGACTGCAACAATCGCCTTACAAGGTCACAATCATCATCGCCACCACCACCAATCTTTTCATCCAAAATGTTTTTTCACGTTCAAGACATGCAACGAGTTCCTAAAAAATCTAATAATCATCTCAATGATCCACAAATCCGTTGGGGCATTCAAGGCTCTCTCAAGGGCATCAATAGCAGCGTAACAACAACATAAATGCCGTTGTCATCAGCACACAACATCTTGTCAATGTAACACATTACACATGTAGAAACTAGCAAAACAATATATACCGACGATAGTATATAAATTGAATCACAACATCTAACATATAGAAATTGAATTGCTATTCTCTTTTTTTCTCTTATGTAAATGGTTTGCTCGTTTATTGTATAGGAAAACCACAACACAATTTAAGTCCTAAAATGTGTGTGGTCTTCTCATTTTCTCAAATGTTTGGTGTAAGAGAGTTGGTTTTCACATTTATCAATTGTTTTCATGAGGAGAGTTGTATTTTTTTACATTTATCAATTATTTATAGGAGATTGTGAGATTTCCACTACTGGATGGCGGGATGCTTCCGATGCTTTATGCTCACTAGATACACTTTGTGAACGACACTTATCTATATAAAAAAGGCAAATACACTTGTATCTTCAATTGCGTGTATAAATTATAATAGTAGTGCTAATAGATCACCCGTAAGAGCATTTCCACCGGGGAGCCCCAAATCGTAGCCAGCATCGATTTGGGGGTCCTAGTGAGAGAAAGTTCTCACACCGGCGGTCCCTATATGAAATTCACGTCATCATGAACCCAATAAAAACGTTGGCGAGCCCCAACAAAACCTTGTGCGAAGGGAGGCTATCGGGAGCGTCGGCACCACTCTACAACAACTTCACGTCAAGTTTCCTTGTACCTAGCCCACATGCAACCAAATTAACTCCGAGGACCACACCTTCCTCTCTCTCTCTCCTCTTTTTTCTATTGGGAGTTGATTTGGGGGACAACTAGTGTAGACAATTAAAGACTTTTAGCTGGCATGTGTGAACGGCAACCCCAATACGTAACCGGCATGTGCACTGCCAGCTAGTATTTTGGGGTTGCCGGTGGAGATGCTCTAATCGTCTTGCACTCTTGCTTACACGCACCAAAAACGACAAGGATGTACATTGTACTGTGCCCACAGAAGCAACGGAAATATATGCATATTCCCACTACGCCTTTGCTGCAGAGAGCCAGAGACCTATCCTCTTCTGCGAGACTTCGGTGCGAAGTTTATTATTGGATCCTTCATTTGGAGGGAATTAATGCGAAGTTATCGTTTGAGGAGCAAAGACCGCGCGCCAAGTTTCCTCCGGAAACAAACGCGCAGGCTCGTTCCGGACAGGACGGTAGGCGTGACCGAACCAACTCTGCAGGGAACGGCAAAGTTGCATTGCATGAGAAACTTCCTGCAGATGCAGGAGGCAGGGCCCGCTCCAAAGGCGACCACGCACGGATGCCCTTTTCGTTGTTCGTCATGAAAGGAGCAGCATTTGCAAGTTTGCAACTGCAAAACTGGGGAAGATAAAGGTTCTGGTCTAGCCTACTGTATATGGCCATATGGGTGGGTAGCAGGTAGTGGCTTGACTAGCTGGTCAAGATTCCAGAAGAGCAGGAAACAAGACGCAACTGATATTTTCATGCAACCATCATTTTGGATGGGCTGACACAAACAAATCAATAATCGTGGTTATCTGTTTTGATCCGTGTGGATAGGAGGACTAGGAAAATCCAGCTTAGTGGACCGACGGAAAAGAACAACGTGTCCGCCGATGATCTATTCGACCAAACTCGAGCTGGAAAATGCGTCAACACGGAAGGGCCACATATCCCGCGTGTGTCCTCCCGCTTCGGCCCTAGGCCTGCCTTGCAGCGTTTTCACCTGCTTCGCCTTCTACACGCCAATATTGGCGGGTGGCGACTCTATGGGCTTTTACATCACCATCAATGCCGCCGACGCGTTGGCTTTCCACACCAGCATCAATGCCACAGAGGCCAGTGTCGTCATTGGTGACGGACTAGTGCCCATCCTTTTTAAGGCGTGGGACCATGTTTGCCGTTTGCTCACAAATGCCCCTCGCCAGTGCCACATGCAAGAGAGACATTACTCATACCGAAGAAACGCGCTCGGCAAGTCCTGACCATGGAAGAAAGGTTGGAATGACCATATGCACGTAGCGGGGTCCTCGCAAGGAGGCCGCCGCACTTAGAAGGACTGGCGCAACATCCCTGCCAACGAGGCACAACCTCTGTGGAAGACGGGGATGGTCGTGTCGTGGCCTCCGTGCCACACGAAGGGCAAGCAATACACAATGAGATCCTTCACCAGTGCGCCTTCCTCTCTCTCCTGATCTGCGAAGCGACTCTGCGTACGCCATGGACGCATACGCACATGAGACGCTCAATTCATGGGAGTTCAACCCACGGCGCCGTGCCGCACACCTGGGGGCACCGAGTACCTGCACGGCCACAACAATTGCGACGGCGATGATGGCAGTGATGATGGCCCGCCGACAGAGGTGCCATGAAGAAGGAGGTCAAGCCCCCTTCAGCTGCTCGAGCTCAGCGAGGAGCAAGCCCTCGAGTTGGCCATCACATAGAGCGGGCTGGAAGAAATAGCCAGGTGGAAGGGGCTCGTCATCCAGCTGCGGGAATCCGCCCTAGCGCAACCTGACACACCTCCGCTAACCCCGCCATGCCAACAAGCATCTATGCCCATGCCTTCGCCAGCATTGCTCCTCCAGCGACTACGGCAGGACCTCCGGCTCAATACTGGCCAATGACTCTGGGAGCCACCAAACTTCATCGAGCTCGCCGAGAAGGATTAGGCGCTATTGGTACAAGCCCTAGCTAGATAGGGTTTATTTTATTTATATATAAAATTTTATCGTTATATCGGTCCTATGTAAATTACATTTGGTCTGTTTTAACCCAAACGGGCAAGGTAGGCGAGACGAACGATTTTACGTTCGTGGTCCAATCGAAACGGATATGTTTATAGTGTCTAAAATATATCAGATCTGGATTTTCCCTAAGAAAACAAGTTTAGATTAGGTAGACGACGGTTAGGAATGTGACCGGATAGAGGTAAAGTCGTTTGTAATCGTCCCAAGGTACTACTCCCTCAATCACACAAACAAATTCACAATTTTATCTAAACTTAGATATATCGATGCAATTTAGTAAAATAATTTAAATTCATAAAAAATTAAAATATTTTCTGTGGGAGTACAATTAATACCCACGTGAAGGCAAATCGTGACTTCATCCTGAGCCCTCTCGATGCTCAACGCGTTTTTTTGTTTTGAGATGATGATCATCGTGGTGTTCGGCCCGGTTATGCGACGGGGTTGTTACAGTTGCCCAGGCAGCCTATAGCAGGCCCATTTACGGCCCATTCTCTCACTGCAAGCCCGGCCGTGTTGGCACAGCTGAATCACAGACGAATGGAAGGAACGCCGATCTAGGGTTCTAGACCCAGCCGCCACCATTCTCCAACCTCTGTTTCGTGCTCGCCCTGCCGTGCGTTAGGACGGAGAAGAGGCGGCGGACCGACGGAAGGACTACACCGGCGGCGGGAGCAGGAAGCAAAGATTAGTGTTGCTGAATTTGGAACTCAGGTTTCGGTTCCTCGCTTAACTCTTGTCTAGCTCTCATATAGCAAACCTGTCATCATCTACACGCCCGTAACGAATAAACTTGGGGGACACCCCTGATAATTTTGAATGCCGTATAGCTGGCACATGTTTCCACTGTATGTAAATAGTATATAGTGGGATGCGGCAACGTATTTATCATACTAGTCTTCAGTAGCACCTGGCAAAATGAAGGTAGCTGCTGTCGTATCCGCTTCATGGTATTATGTTGTACTTGTATCATGCGCACCGAGTGTGGATTTGCTTGATTGCATCTGAACAAACGTCATGCTGGAACTCAGACCGTTGAGTGTTCGTTGTTAACAGACTTGAAATTCTCTGAAGTGCATATGCCTAAGTTCTGCGCCCACTTGTTCAATATTAAAGCGTGTCCAGAAGTCTTCTGCATTGTCTGTTAGTTATAACTTCAGTTGAAAACTTCGGTTAAAGATGATAGCCTGTCTCAGATTTGTATGTGATTTGTGATAAATAGCCTTCTTTTCTATCTCAGTATACTAGAAAACAACCCGCAGATAATTAGTGTTCATTGTGAATGTACAAATCTTGTCCGTTCAGGTACCTCCATGCCAAGAGATTTGGTACATACAGGTTTTAGAAGCATTATAATGTAGGAAGAATTTTATTCCTGTACCTGTCTAGTTGCTTGTGCTATCAGCAGTCACTACTATAGTTCAGACTGTTAAATTGACTGCTGCCATAGGTCTGCTCCACTGCTATGCTCCTCCCCAGCTCCCCTTTAGCTCTGCTTCTCCACCATCAGTAGCAAGCTACCAAGTTGGTAGTCCCAGCTACATTTGAGTAACTTCTCCTTCTCCCATTGCTAATATGCTACTGCCTTTTAAACTTTCTGATTTCTGGTTGCAATTGTCACAGTCTCAGGTTCCTCTTCATTCCTCACGCCTTCAAATTGTACTAGTATATTAATAGTTCAGTACTAAGTTCAAAAAAATATACTTCAGTACTAGGTATGTTTGTAGTAGGTACTGCTGTACTCTACATGTCGACTAGTCGAGCTCTTGTCACGACTAGTCAATGAATTGGTACCCTAGGGACTAGGTTCGACTTGTAATCCTTGTTACGTGGTATTTCAGTTCAGAGTAATGATTGCAGACATGTATGAAGGTCTGATTTTTTCACTTAGACATACAATTGTTGGGTATTTAGCATACCTTAGCTTTATGGTGTGTCTGTTACATGGTGTATCAGTTCAGAGTAATGATTGGAGGTAACTCGGGCAACGAAATGAGGAAGTCTGAATTTGCCAGTTAGCTTATCATGTGTATGACATTATTGCATCAGTTTGTTGTTGTTCATGCATTATTCGTTACAGTGGCGGAGCTAGGACATTAGACTTGTGTAGTCAAACATATCTATTTATATGATTTTTTTGTAGTTTTCTGTCTAATTTTAGCCTATGTACCTAAAAAAATGTGTAGTCAAATGACTACACAGCTACAACGTGGCTCCGCCACTGGTTCGTTACATGGATTGTTGGTAGTAGGTACTGCTGGACTCTATATGCGGACTAGTCGAGCTTTAGTCACGACTAGTCTATGAGTCACTACCCTAGGGACTAGGCTCAACTTGTAATCCTTGTTACATGGTGCTTCATTGCAGAGTAATGGTTGCAGGCATGTAACTGTGAAGGTTTGTATTCCTCACTCAGACATACAATTTTTGGGTATTTAGCATATGTTAGCCTTATGGTGTGGTTGTTACAAAGTTATCAGTTTAGAGTAATCATTGGAGTTAACTCGGTCATGCAAATGAGGAAATCTGAATTTGACACTTAGTTTATTATGTGTGAGGACATTCTTGCAACAGTTTCGTGACTGTTCATGCATTATTCATTACATGGATTATTTGTGGGAAATCATGGACCAGCTCCATGTGAAAACTTTCGAGATGGCGGACTAACAAACCTTGAGTTAACTTCAGAAACCTTTTTGCGCTGTCAAGAAGATTTTGTTTCATAAATCTGTGTTTGTTCTTCACTTTGAACTACATGCTTTCACTGAATCTTCATCTTAATTACTTATGTTCCACTAGCTAGCTACTGATATTAGTTTCCGAGCAAACCCGCCATATTAATTGGCGTGCGTTTTTACTGCAGATCTGAAAAAGAAATAACATGGCAACAACACTTAAAGATGTGGCGACTCGGAAACCTGTTCTAGCGACAATCCGTCTCTTAGTTCCCGCTGGAGCTGCCAAACCTGCACCACCCGTTGGACCGGCTCTCGGTTTCTACAGGCTTAATCTGATGGCGTTCTGCAAGGACTTCAACGCCAGGACACAGAAGTACAAGGCAGAAACTCCGATGCAGGTCACTTTGACTGCCTACAAGGACAGCACTTTCGAGTTTGTGGTCAAGTCACCCTCGGTTTCATGGTTTCTCAAGAAAGCAGCAGGCATTGACACAGCGAGCGGCCGGCCGGGGCACAGCATTGTGACATCCCTCTCGCTCCGTCATGTCTACGAGATAGCGAAGCTGAAGCAGAGCGACCCCTTCTGCAAGCACATGTCGCTCGAGGCCTTGTCCAAATCCATCATCGGCACGGCCAAGTCCATGGGCATCGAAATTGTTAAGGATCTGGACTAGCCTCAATCGTAGTTATATTGGTTTGATCTACAATTGTATGGTTTTATCTGACCTGGATGAAAGTAGGTATCGGATTTTCTTTGAGAGGCTCCAACCTTGGAAATCATGCCCCCTTTTTCGTATTGAGTTTGTAATTGGCACTTTTATTCAGATGCAGCCATTTGGGGATGGTTGGCTAGTAATAATTTTCAGCTTTGTGTGAACTGTCTTCTGGAACAGATAGATGGCACTGAACTTGTTGTCTAACTGGAAATTGCAACTTCAAGGCTTTCCATGTGAAGATGTTTGCTTCAGAAAATAGACATTGTTGTACTGAATTCTGTTTTGGGTATCTTAGGCTTGAAGTTATAATGATTTCTCCACCTACTGATAGATGGCGGGACATGCATGTGTAATTGCAATGGTGTTGTAGCTTGACCTTTAAGTTGAGAGGAAGATATCTTGGGTCATATTAGAGCAGGGCCCACGATTCACAAGAACCTGTAGAGGTGTTCACTCTTCAGACCAACAAGGTATGCTTCTGTTGTGAAGATTTTCCTGATTCTTCACTAACATAAGCTCAAGTTTTTTCATTGCATCTGGTTTACCCGTGCCAATTTGCTTGTCTCGACCTACTGTGGTACCAAATGGCACTTGTGAATCTGCATTTCAGCTGGCAGAGCTTAATTAATTAATCATACCAAAGGTGGCCATCTTTTGTTCATTTTGGTTGGATGAAAAGCACTTGTGAATCTGCGCTTGAGCTGGCAGAGCTTAACTGACCATACCAAATGTGGCTATCTTTTGTTCATTTTAATTCGATGGAAAGCACTTGTGAATCTGCATTTTGGCTGGCAGAGCAGAGCTTAAGAAATCACAGTGCAATGGTGAGATTCTGAAGGAATGCAGCACTAGAAATGACAGGAGAATCTTGTTCGCTACAACAAGCAGTACAGAGAGGCCATGGCCCATGGCCATGATGAGCTGCTACAATTATTGGTAGTCTAGTACTGAAACAAGAAGAACACGAGCTCCGCCTATGAACAGGTCAGCTTCAGGGAGAGGACGGCAGCAAGGTTCAGCTGGTCGCCGACGCCATGGACGAGTGAGCCGCGGCGGCAGCGAACCCGGTGTAGCTCACGGTCTCTTCGGGCCCGGCGCCGTCGTCGGTGTCCCACAGGAACGCGGCCTGCGCGGCGAGGACGTGGCTGTTGTTTGTGTCGGCCCTTGCCGCCCGTTCGAAGTAGCCGGAGGCGCGGTCCTCGTCGCCGTGCACCTCCCACACGAGCTTGGCGTACTCGGCGAGCAGCTCGCCGTCGTCGGGGTCGGCGAGGATGGCGCGGGAGTAGTACTCCTCCGCCCTGCGGCGGTCCCCCTTGACCTGGTAGAGGAACCGCGCGTAGTTGCGGAGGAAGAGGCCGTTGCATGGGTCCTCGTCGATGAGCTGCTTGTAGTGCGCCTCGATGCCCGAGCGGTTCCCTCCGCCGCCGGAGGCCACCAGGTAGCCGCCGTTTTCGGTGCCGTCGTTGATGCCGCCGTCGTCGGTGAGGAGGAGGCCCGAGCCGAGTCGGTCGATCCCCAGACCCCTCGCCAGGAACAGCGGGTGCTCCTGCGTGTACGTGGTGGTGCCGCTGGTGACGGCGCCGAACATCCCGAAGCTCATCTCCTGGTCGGTGTCGGTGTCGGCGTTGTCGTTTTCGTCGTCCTCCTCGTCCCACGACCCGTCGCGGGCCGCGAAGGACTGGATCGTCTCGAGCGGCGCCGGTCTGGATCGGTGGTCGTTGGCGGTGCCGCTCAGCGCGGAGAGGTTGCCGTCCGAGCAGGCCCGGCGAATGCCCCCGCCGCCAGTGCTGCCGCGCGAGCGCTCGTGGTCGGATCCGCCGCCGCCGCCGGCGCTGGAGAGGCTGCAGGAGATGGCGGGCGGGTGGTAGGCGACGGTCGGGGACGAGTCGGCGAAGTGCACGGCCGGGGAGTGGCCGCCAGAGGAGGCGTGCAGCGCGCCGAGGACCGGCGTGGAGGAGCTCCTGACCAGCATGGTCTGTGTCTGCCGCTGGCACTGGCAGGAGAGGAGCTGCTGGGTTCAGACGTGACTTGAGACTCGTTACTGGACACTGCTGCTGACAGCGGAGGTGGTTGTGGCTGGGTTTTATGGAGGCGGGCGAGATTGATTGCGTGGTGGAGATGAACGGGTTGGGTTTGGCCTCCTCCGGCCGGCGGCAGGGCCATGTGAAGCACGGCCGCGCGCGCATGGGGAACGGACGGACGGACGAACGGTGCGGGTGACCTCTGCCACACGTCCCGTCGTCCAGTGCGCGGTATGGCGGTCACCTTTCCGGCCCGTGTTGTTTTGCGCTTTTGGTTGGCGTCCGTCCGTCCGTCCGTCTCGCTCCGCCTCGGCAGCTAGCTAGCTACCGGGATAGACAGTGATGCCGGCCGGCGATGGCGATGGCGATCGGACTCGCGTAGACTGGTACTCTGTCACGTGCTTTGTGCCGGCCGGGCAGATACGGCCTGGTAGCATTGCTATTTTCCGTGTTTTGGCTCATAGGTGTAGATGCACCCACTATTCAAAATCATATTTTAGAATGTTTACAAAATTCGAAAAATATATATCAAGGTGTACATCCAGACATTCTATGTACGCCCACAAAGTTTCACGGAAAAATATTGTTTCTTGTGGCCAGTGTAAAAAAAAAAAATTCCGACGCTCCAAGTACTAGCTTTTAACAAGACACTTTTTCTTTTGTCATTTTTACATACTGCACACAAAATATTTTGTCGTGCTAAACTATTATGAGCTAACATAGAATGTGAGGACGCACACTTAAAGTTTTATTTCCTTTTTTAACATTTTGAAATAAATTTAAAATACATTTTATTATAATAGGTGTATCTAGACCTATGAGCCAAAACACCATCTCTCTATTTTCCGCCTCTGCATCTCTCGTGTGGTGTTGGGCTGCATGTTCCAAGTCTAAAAATATGATGTACCACTTCTTTGGGAGAACAATATGACGTTGCACTATGTTTTTCCTGGAAATATATGTGAGGTGACAATTTTTATTTAACGCTGATTTTTCTTACTTGTTTTAAAAAATAGAAATCTCATAGTATCATGATACTACCATATACGATACTATTGATAGAAATAACTCGATACTACCCTGCCTAATACTATGTCGATACTGATAATAACCTTGGTAATCACTGGAGTTATCGTCTAGGTCGAGTGAGCACCGAGATCTGGCGCACAACATTCCAGGATGGGAAGTACACGTGCGGGTGCACATGTATGCTCCCTCTTATGTTCGGTTACTTTTAGTTACCGAGGTCTAAGTGCATGTACAATGGGGTGATATTAGCTTTCCCTTACGTTTGGTACATATGATTTTTGCTTAGTTAGAGGTGAGAGAAGGAAGAAGAAAATGTTGTTTTTCCTTAGCTAAGGGATGATCTCTTATGAAATAAGAGAAGAATATTTTTCATTGTACAACTTATCTTCACTTCGCCACATAATTTTGTATAAAAAATAATTAATTCTTATTTATTATAAGAAATAACAATAAGAGATAATGCATTGTACTCTTAGTATTTATCGTATTCTCTAGATGACATGGACTACTAAGAAAAGGCATGTCTTCCCTATCATTGTATATGCCCTAATGAACATATTAAAATCATACAAATTGGTATTTTCATGATGTTAATATTGTTTTAAAATTAAAATATTATGGCGTGGCCTATTATTGATGAATTCTAGATAAATTATACTACCTCTGTCTATTTTTAGATGTCAAATTGCAGCAGTACGCAAAAATCCCGCAGTTCACCTGGTAGGAATTTTTTGCTTAGTTGGAGGAGAGAGAACGAAGAGAGAGAAGGTTGTCTTCCCTTAGCTAAGGGATCATCTCTTTGGAAATAAGGGAATGCTATTTTCTCCATTGTATCACACATGTCTTCCCTTACAACAAATTTCCTACCAAAATTTAATTATTCATATTAATTGCTAGAGATGGATGTAAGAGATAATGAATTGTATGAATAACTACTATATTAAAGAGCAACAAACATCTTTTTTCTCAGAATTTTGAGACCTCCTCTGAATTACTGTGGTGGTTCTTCTGTGTGCAGTTCTGTGTTGCGTAGCAATTTAGCCTAAAGTGTTTCTTTGATGGTCGGCTGTCCTGGTATATCACTTGGGTGGCTGTAGCTAAAAAATAGGTTGAGCGGTGGTGGGACATCCTGGTTTTGTGGGAATTAGTCAAAGCGGTCTCGCATCTTCTGGAGGACAATCCAGACAGCTCATCACCATCTTCCTTCTCCTAAATCCCCCACCATATCTTCCATCGCCCAATGAAATCTCCACGCGCGTGACCCTCGACAGCCTAGATGTCCACAGTCCTGCAATTTCTAGGATTTGAGTAGAGGTCGCCGGCGATGAGTTGTCTGGCCATGCTCATCTCCAACCTGGCCGCGCCTCCCGCTCCATGCTCGAGTTTCCCCTCGATAGAGCAACTCAGCCTTCCGACGAACGGCCGCCTCCATGAGAAAGCAGGGGAGATGTAGGAGCCGGGAACATCCCAGCAACACCAAGATGTTAGCGACGGTGCGTCCAATCGCCACCAGTGGCGGATATGCATCTCCACCGGCCTCTCCCGCCCCCACATGATCTCCTCCCTACTCGATCCCCCTGCCCGAGCTCTCATCGGCCGAGCCCTCCAGGCCGCGAGCTCCTCTCTCCGAGCTGCCCACGGACGCGGTGGCGGCTGTGCTGGATGCGCGCGAGGGCGGCGGCGAGGAGCGCGCCGGGGACATAGCAGGACGTATTGCACGAACTCAGCGTCCAACGACGAAGCATACTGCGGAGGCAGAAGCCCGAGCGTCGGTTGTTGTAGGGCTCCCGTGAGAGATCCTAGCCGGTGCAGAGCATCTCCACGCAGGCGTTGGGCAGTGAGGTTGTACAATTGGAAGATCTGCATAAGGTAGCTAAGCTCATCCCATTTATTACTTGAACTCTTAGATCAAGTTTCTGATGAACTTTTACCTTAATTTTACAAATTCACATCAACAGTCCTTGATAGTAAAAAGTTGTGGTCAGTTCCTTCATTCAAATCAGGTGCAATTTTTTCAGGTTGTGGTCTTCATCCTGATTGATGGCAAATCCGAGACATTATTATATAGCCAAAGATCACAGCGGCATGTACAATTATACCATGTTCAGGTTTGTACAGCCAAAAATCACAGCTACATGTCAAATTATACAATGTTCAGAGAGTCGGGAGCAGTGAGCAGTTCGACGTGCTGACATGAAGATTACAAGCCAATAGTCTAATTGAAATATTTCAATTACCCCTAAGTTTGAATCAGATTCGGTGTCAGTTCCTTTATTCAAATCAGGTGCAATTTTTTCAGGTTGTAATCTTCATCCTGATTGATGGCTCAAACTTGACATACGCTGATATGTATGAGCTGCAGTTGCTCTTAGTACGATACTCCACGCTTGCTGGGATGTGCTTGCAGTCCCTCTTAGCACAACAATACAACTTGCTCTTTTAGCATTTTTTTTTTCTCTAGAAGGATTGGTATAGTGCATGTCTGAAATTATTATTTGCAAATACCAGCGATATTTGCAGTGTGAGGATAGAACTATTTTTATATTTAGTGATGATTGGTATTTGGCAGGGATTCCCTGCTTGCTCAATCAATTATTAACATAGGGGATTTAGATATATATCAGCTTTTGCTTCCTTTTAATACCTATCTGTGGGGAATCCTGCAGTGTTAGTTGTTTGTCAAGAGAAGTACCTAATTTCAAGTCCAATGGTTGGTCATTTCGATACAAAATATGTGAGCAATGTGTGTCCGGGTTAAATTGGTTAAATTGTGCCAAGTCGTCATATTGGCACTTATAGGGTTCGCTTCTGGTATTTCTTTTTGGTCATCACACTGGCCCTTGGGGCCATTGGGGCATTACATATGGTGGTACTGCATGCAGATAAATTATGAAATCCCGTCTTGATTGTGCCAAACTTATTTTATGAACGTATGATAATATACATGTCAGAACTGTCAAGACCGACCATTTTTTTCTCCAGTAAGGTTCATTTGTGTTTTGATAGCATGACAAGGCAAGGTAAAATATTATAAATTTACCCTGGCTTTTAGACATTCACGGATTGACTAACATGACTTTTCACCAGGTTGTTTCCCACTGACGCTTTATACTTCTCTATCTCACAAATTAGTTACATCATGAGGAGATAAGTTGTTGGTCGATAGGACCATAGTGTGATCAGCCATTTTCCTGGCAAATAAGAGCTGAAGTGTTTCTTCTTCTGAAAGTTGGGTATGCAATGCTTTTATATTCATGTTAACACACTCAGGTTTCTATGTACTTTGTTATTTACTCAATTTTTTTAACATAGCCAAGCTTTCATGTGTGATAGCTCCTCTTATATCCATTTGTCTGCAAGCGTTGTATGTATTTCCAGTGGCTATGCATTAGATTTTCTCTTGGTGTAACATTTAATCACTATAACGATTCTGAGTTATTTGATGTGAACATACATATAACGATTCTGAGTTATTTGATGCGAACATACATATTGTTTTTATGTCTAGCTGAACACTGCCTCCTTTAATTTTTTGTGTGTAGCTTCTGGGAATTTGTGTCAGAAAATCGTCAATATCTTCAAACTGAGCTCAGCCTCAGTTGGTACATCTTCAATAGTTAATTATTTGCAGTCACATTGTGATGGACTGATACACTAGAAGTGTGACCAACCTTAGCAATTGTGCGCAATGGGTGCAATTTTTTATGTTTAAATTGGCTAATTGAGCAAGGGAATTTTTTCCTCTTGCGGCATATGCTAATCCAATGAGCTTGGTAATTTAAGAGAACCTGATGTGTAAGATTTTTAAAACTGTTTTCGCCATTGTTCTATGTTCAAAATCTGTTGGTATAGCCATGGGGAATATCCTGAACAGTCCTATCAGTTGTTGAATTTTTCATGATGTGCTTGCACTCTTTCCTGGGTGACAACCTAGATTTATCTTCTCAAACTCCAATACCGTTATGGTTGCTACTGAGGTAGACGCTTTCATGATTCCTGTTGTGATTGACGATGCTTGGTGTGTATACTTATATGTGGTTTCAATATAAAATCCTGAGTTGTTGTGGTGAATCCAGAAATGATTCCCACTGATTACGGTTGCCGCTCCGCTCCTTCCTCTGTGCGGAGCATGGTTTTGAGAGAGCTGATAGGTAGTCAAGACAACAGATACAAAAATTAATAGTTCTATGTTTCTTCATTAATCATTTTGTGGAAAGGACACTTGCTTGGATGAAACATTTCCATGGGAGCTTGATTATTAGCTAGCTGAGCTGAAATGATCTGAGTAAACTGCAGGAATGAACAAGAAAGAAGAAATGTGGAGAGCACCAGTGCTAGGCCTGCAGCCATGGTGACCTTCAACGCCTGGGAGTGGCAAGCTGAAGCATGTCCAATGCTCTACAGGACAAAACAACACATCGTTGTGCACGCCACATGCATATGTTGGCCTTAGACGTCAGTTGCCCAAATTCAAGAGAGGAGCCAAGATATTTTTGTATACATTGTGCTGTTATTCAGCAAGCAACCTACATCTTTTATAGCTTCACTACAATGGTGCTAAATCACTTTTTCTCAATATGTAACCTATGTCTTTCATCATTTTAACTCTATTCTTAATTGTACTCCACGCATGTACATACTACTTGATTTGCTTCACGCCCTCATAAGAACAATTGTTCCTTTATACTTTTTAAATGTTTGTCATATGCCTAGATTATTATTTTTACTACTTTGATGTCCCTGCCCTGAAATTGTTTGTGCCAATTTTTTCTTTACTGCTTATTCAACTCTTTGAATTCGACAACCTTTTTTCATTTCACACACAATCTAAATTTTCATATGGAGTATTATATTTGTTGTTTTTGTACAGGCCAAGTATGAGGCTATGAGTCAGGAACGTTATGTGGTCGACTCCCCCTCTCAATTTGTATAGTAATTCAATCTATTCCAGTGATATGACCATTTATTTGTCTACTGATGAAAAGATCATAAAGGCACTAGGAGCCGAGAATGATTTTTTTTTGCATCAATTGGTCTGTTTATCGGTTCTCAATATCACACGTGCTGGTCTACCTAAGAAGTGCTTATCACATTACTAAAGAAGAAGACGGTGCACCAAGTGAAAGAGCTCACCATCCCCTCCTCCAACCATGAAGCTAACGGCGCTGAGCACTAACGACCCAATGACATGGGAACACTGACAAGACCCACCATAGGTGCCACTTTAGCATCTCTGCTTAGCTGTTCTCGCTAGAAAAGTGTTGTCATGTATACTAAATAGAATTTACGCTCTATGCAGGACAATTCCATGAACTATGTAATGAAGTTCCAAGTATATATTAATACGTAGGCTAACTTCTATTTTATAGGTGGGATTTCCCTCCTACGGATGAAGCCTGGTGACCGGGTGTATACGTGAGCACGCATCCATTGGTTGACACGTGTCACATTTAGCAATCCACTGTTGCCATCATTGTTGGGTTAGCAAACCACATTAGCACTAACAACACTTCCAAATCACGTAGGATCCACCTTTTTGAATTCAAATAGTGGACCAGATGCACTTTCAAATCACGTAGGACCCACGCTCAGTACGCTTAGCGATGGATAAGACAACGTCAAGGCAACAGATCCAATTGAAGAGAACCGGATCTCAACGCAGATCGTGTGGCATCTAGAGGGTGCTCACGTATACACCTAGTCACCAAATCCACTCTCTTCCCTCCTATGTGTCACCCCTCACCAATGTTGTGACAAACTCCTCATAACCACCAATGCTGCCTCAGGGGCGTGGCGTGCTTATGTACAGTACGATGATCAATATACAAGAGACTTATTATTACTAGACTTAATTTCTGTGTCTTTCTGATGTTCGCTTATTTACTTGATTCTCGGAATCATTAACTTTTCATGCATATTATTTCGATGTATGTTCTATCAAATTTTGTTTCAACCACCTTAAAAACCCAATGTTTAAAAAACAAGTATTAATTACTTTTATCAATTTAAGTGGTCTTAAATTTATTAACATCATCACATTACACGGTCGGCGCGGCGTGCCGCCGTGCCCATTCCTGCTAGTTGTATCTAATGCCTTCTCTAGCTGATGTGGCGGGGTAAGGGAAGACATACATTCTCTACCATTGGAGGAGAGACATCAATATGGTGATGTCAGCCTTCCCTTAGGCTTGTTATGTAGGATTTTTGCTTAGTTAGAGCAGAGAGAAGGAAGAAAAAGAAGGTTGTCTTTTCTTAGTTAATGGATGATCTCTTATGAAATACTATAAGAGAAGACAAATTTTCCCATTGCACGACTTGTCTTCCCTTAGCCACATAATTTTCTATAAAAATAATTAATTTTTAATTATTATAAGAGATAAGAATAAAAGATAATTCATTGTATCTTTAGTATTTATCGTATTCTCTAGATGGCGTGGACTACTAAGGAAAGGCATGTCTTCCCTACCAGCGTGCATGTCCTAATGAACATATTAAAGCCCTAGGACTTGGTATTTTCATGATGTTAATATTGTTTTAAAATTAAAATATTAAGATGTGGCCTATTATCGATGATTTCTAGATAAATTATTTTTTTGGGGGAATATATTGAGTTATGTTAGCGGCAGGAAAACGAAGTGTCATGAATTTTCGACTTGGATTGCTATTTCCTCGTTGAGGCCCACATGAGTGCGGCCGCACACCCATCAGCATTTGAAAGAAGGAGTTGGGCCGGGCTAACCTGGGCAGCTGGAGTAGCGACGCAAGGCCCAAATTTCTAAACCTAGGGAAGTCCCGACCGATATAGCGCAGAAGGAGAACAAACAGAGGCGTCGACTCTCTCTCCTACCCACGAAATCCCACCAAAATCTGCATCAAATCCATGAATTTTGAGGGGGATTTCGACTCTACTCCTCCCCAAAGGTAAATCTCCCCCACACCTCTCAGTTTCACAGGTTAATTTTTTCCTTATAGGGCCAATTTCGGAAACCCTAGTTCATGCTCTATAGTTGAAAATCCATGGGTTCTAGAATTTATTTGATAGTTTTCCTCACGTAGCTGTAGATCCATATTTGTATGCATGTATCATGTATGGATGGATGTGCTAATTGTTTTCTATATCCTGGTCATAAGGAGGGGACTGGCTAGTCCTCTAGGGACAGTACATGAGGGGACTGCACATCCAAAAATGCCGATATATTACACTGTTTCTGTTGCGTGGACGAATGCCGATTAGCTTATTACACTGCTCATATAAAATGTGAATTTTCATTAGCCATGATCACAGCAAGCAGAAACATAACAACTTCATATATCCAACACCCACCTTGGCTTGATCTGATATCTGATGATAAAATAGTGTAGTACGTGAGAGGGAAAATGGAAGATGCTAATGCAGTAGAAAATGACTAAAGGTTAGATAATGAGCATTTGAGTATTGAATACATCGAAATGCATATACTGTTAAAATTCTAATGAACTTGGGTGAGCCACTGAGCCAGTACTGGGCCAGACTTCAAACTTTGACTATAATCCCACCTGGTCCCTAAAGTAACCAGCTGTTACTCGTATTGTCGGTTGTGTTGAACTCTCCAGGCTTTATTAATTTAAAGTCAGGCATTGTTATGCCTTTTATCTAAAAAAACGTAACCAGCTGCTCTCCCAAAAATAAGGTCCGAGGGGTAGGTGAATCTGGATGGTGTCCCAACTCTCAAGTGAGTAGCAGAGTGTTGCATGGTCGGTTTTTGATTTATAAAGGGTGTGCGTGAATATGTATGATTGATTGGACAGTGATTAAAGGGGGTTATAGCCCATCAAGGGGCACAGACATAACATCGACACACATTATAATTATTAATTAGTTCAATTTTTCTAGTGAGGCAGGGCCCATTTTAGAGTTTGCACAGAGTCTGGTGTACTACCGTGCCAGCTTGCTTGATGCTATCAACTGATTGTACCATTTACGGTGGTCTACTAATTAGTATACAACATTGTATGCAAAACACTCTTCTGAATTTGTACCTCAGTTGGTAGATCTTAACCCACAGTGCTATGACACTCTGAAGGAATGCAACACTCCATGCGAATTGAGGTTTGTAAGTTTGTTGAGATCTTTCCTAGTAGCAAAGCAGTACACACAAGCTGGACTACACTAGACAATTATAAGTTGCTACAATTATTTGGATTTTGGAATCCAGTACTGAAACAAGAACACACAAAGCCATGAACTAGTGACTACGAAGTAGGAGCAGCAGCAAAAGCCGTGTAGCTCAGGGTCGTGCCACCCCCATCTTCAAGAACAGCGTCAGTTGTCCTGTCTCCCAGAGGAACGCGTCCTGCACCGGCCAAGATGTAGCTGCGGACACAGGCATTGAACACCCATGAGCCAATTAAGAAATATAAATGGATTAACCTAGTAGTTAAGCATACAAGGAAAACTGATGGTCGTACCACGCGGGACTAATCAGCAGTCATCGTTCCGAAATGCAAATTTGCCGCCTTGGATGTCAAAGGTGACGCCGATAGACCGTGTCGCCGAGTTCCCCAATACCTGTGCAGCAGTTCCTAAAGCGGAACCCTTCATGAAATATGTGCATAGTCCATAGTTGGTAGTGAAATAAAATGAGCTCTGGGGTGCCAATCTCAACGTAGCACCCATATCGAATGCAAGCTCCACCACCGGCAGAGCGGACCAGTTCTTGAATGGGCGTAACCAGGCATCGTCAAAGCACATATAGCCTGGTCCCATGGCAGCAGTACGTGTATATCCGAGGGGTACCAAAGCCTCAGTGATTACCGTCTCAAGTTGGCTGAACGTAGCAGACCGCAACACTGTCCATCTTGATCCAGTGTCAACAATCATTTCCGAGGGTTCCATGACCAATGGGATCCCGTTGGCCACCACCTTATCCAGCTGCAGTGCATACACGGGATGGTCGCGAGCCAGAAACAAGGGGGTATAAGATGTTGAAGCCACACGGCTGTAATCTCCGATGGACAAGTATCCTGTCTTCTTTTTGTCGCTGGGAAAGCAATAGCTGAAAGCCTTGTAGCTTACCATCCGTGCTACTTGTGCAAAGAAAGAAAATGGCGCGACACCAAAACCGAATATGCCAGCCTCATGCTGGTCGTACTTGATGTCCAGGCTGCATCCGAAGACGAAACCAGGGAGACTATAGCCCTTCTCATACTGCCCAATGGCGATTCTGTCTGTCACCAGCTTGCCGACGGAATAAGCAGATGATCTTCCGTACGAGACACTGTAAAGGCAACTATCCTCTTTCTCCATACAAGCTTTGGATCCAATACGGAGGGCCGACTGGACCGTGCGACAAATTCGTTCCGAGCACCCAACACGCCTTAAACTCTCAGATTTTTTGGGGTTGAATTTTGAGCCACTGCCCTCTTGGTCGTTGCACTTGAGAGTGCAAGGTTCACACTGAACAAAGCAGAGTGGTGATCCAGTATCAATGGAGACAAGGTTCCATACCGGTGGAGTACCCAGCTCAATGGGCATTAGAAAGGCAAAGTCGTTTATACTGTCATTTCTTATCAAGTCGATAGGAAGGTCCGTCTCAACTATGCTTTCAGTTGACAATGGACGACCAAAATGTTGTTGGACACATAGGTGGTCCGTGTGAAACAAGGGGAACTCCAGTGCGCCTTCGTAGTTGACAATATGGTCTGTAGTGAAGTAATGTGCCCAATATAAGAAATGTAAGTGCCTGATTATTAATTTTCCTTTTGCAACACAGTAGAAACATTTTAGAAGAAAGCAATGCTATTATTACTTTTTTAAATACGACACCTCATGGATATTGGATTTGCGCTACTAGTTGCTCAGCCGGTTTTCACAACTTGCACTTGTGTGTATGAACCAAACTATATGCGCACAAACGTATATGAACTACAGTAAGATCATGGGTGCATAAATGCAAACAACATTTTCAGAGAGGAATGTATATATCAAGCCTGAACTAAACTAAAGTACTATTACAATATGTTCTTTACGAAACATTGTGTATTTTGTCTCGCACATATATATGTATATGCCGTATATTTTATGACATACCTAGTAATTCTTTCTAAAATCATATTCAAATCACGGTATTTTTCTTGCGTAGATAAATGAAAGCGTAACTAATTAGCACGAAAAAGAGGAAGAAGCAATACCGAAGCTGGAAGAGGGGCAGCCGGTGCAAGAAGACATCATTGATACAAGAATTAAGAGGAGCATCACCCTGAGATACCCGATGTTGTATGGCAAATTCTTTAGGGAGTGCATCAACCTGCACCGATCAAATAATTGTAGTATTGGTCCTAAGATGGTTCAAATATAGCTAATTATTCCTCAAAAGAAGGTAAACAATTTTATTCCCTTGATAGATTAGTATACCATAGAGATAGAATAGCTCGTGCACCCAATGGCAGTCCAGCGTGCACAGTGCCGCCGGCGACTAGGCCGTCAAGAGGAGTAGTACTACTGTAAACATGAACAATAACGAGGAGAAATATATACATCAACATCTAAACAATCAACAAAGGAATATTTGTAGTGGAGTAATTTACTGGTGCTTGAGATGTTGAAGGGCTAAAATATACCATGTTGGGTCATCCAGCCAACTGCAGATTTTGCCTCGTGCTGGTTCATCCAACCAATTGGAGAGAAACTGAAATGGGAGATACTTAGTAAAAGCTAGCGCTGGTTCGGTCTAAACTCTCATGCATATGCAGAAGAACTAGTACATACAGCTTCCAAAATACCAAATGCTAGAGTACCAACCCTGACAAGCCAAAAGATAGTGATCGAGATGAGGACGCCGCCGGCTAGGAAGGCCACCGGCCTAACGGCACCACCGGGCCGCGGCATTGGAGCTTAAAAACGAGTGGATATTGGTGCAGAGGAAACCAGACAGATCATCTTCTTTGTACAGAGGGGGAGTGTGGGTCTGTATGTATTGCAGATTAGGAGATCAAGGTTCAAGCAAGAGGTTCGATCGAGCAGTTGAGGCATGCGTCCACTGTGTTGCCTCCTCACTGCTCCAGTATGCTTGGGGAAAATATCGTGATCGTCCTGCACATCAAGGTCCCATGTTCCAGCCAGTGTTTCAGAGTCTCTCACGGACAGCACTACAGCAGGCACACATCTGTACGGGTGCTTTTACAGGAGTTCGATCTGATCACTGGTTCTTTCTGCTGGACCTCTGTAGATCGAGAAGTATACGTATTGGTGTTGGACTACGACACTGCCTGCAAGATCATCCCTGATATATACAGGCCGCACGCACAAACCGCTGCCTAGCTAGCAGCACCGATCAAGAAACTAGTTGTCTCGCAAAAGACTCATCTTCTCTACCTCCAATGGCGGCGACTCGTCTTCTCTACCTGGGCGTTCTACTGTTCCTGACCATGGGTGGGTGGCCGGCTCTCCTTTTATCATCCTAGCCGATCTTCCTAGCCTAATTTGATTTTCTTGACATGCAGCGGCCTGGACGTCGGGCGCGGAGGCGTTTGGCCTCCCGCGAGGCTTGTCGTCCGCAGACTGCGCCTACAAGTTACAGCAATACGCAACAATCCCGCTGTCCAGTCCGGGCGAGGCGGCCATCCACCTCGGCAACAGCAAGTCCTGCATCGCCGGCTATGGAGGCCGCCGGGATCCCTACACCGCGTACCAGTTCTGCATCCCATCCTGGGTCGCCTTCACAGACAACGGCACCCTCATCGGAGAGGCTGCCCTGCAACACGCCGCCATCAGCCCCGGCACGGCCGTCTCAGGCTTCAAGCGCCTCTTCGGCATCAGGCAAGTAGTTCAATTTCTTACTTAATTACACGGTTTGCCTTTAAAAAAAAGCTTTGTTGCACAATTGATCGAGACTGGCTGGATTATTCTTTGCTTCCTGCAATTCCATTTTTCATATAGGATTAACGACGAGATGGTCAAGAGAGAGGCAGATCTAGTGCCGTACAAGTTCACCGAGCAGATTGGGAGATGCGGCATCCAGGTGGAGACCGAGGAAGGCCAGGTGATGAATTTCCTTCCCGAGCGTGTGGCGGGCATCCTCATCGCCGAGCTGAAGAAGATGGCAGAGGCACGCCTTGGCCACAAGATCGGATACGCAGTTGTCACCGCCCCCGCACACTTCAATGACGCTCTAAGGAGTAGTTCTATCAGGAACGAAGCTGCGCGTTTGCACGGTGGATTCAGTGCTGTCAACGTCGTCGACGAGCAGGTCGCGGCAGCTGCGGCATACCGCCTTCACGAGAAAAGGGGCGACGGCAAGGTCGTACTTGTTGTCCATCTCGGCGGCCGCACGACCCATGCCACCAAGTTCAAGTTCAAGGATGGTTCCGGTCGTCTCCTCCAAGAACGCCATGATGCCTACCTAGGAGGTACTTGCGCACCGCATACACAGCTATAGATTGTGTTCAGTCTCCGAGGGAAGACGCTAAAATCTTCACTTCTTCCATGCAGGTGACGACTTCACTAACAGGGTTGTGGACTACTTCGTGGAGCTCATCAAGGAGAAGCATCACCAGGACATCCGCGGGGACGAGGGCGCTCTAGGGAAGCTGAGGGCAGATTGCGAGATGGCCAAGAAGGCATTGAGCAACCGGGAAGGTGTCCTTGTGAACGTCGGGTCAGTTCTTGACCAAGCCTCAAGTTTCTACGAAGACTTCACGCGGGCCAAGTTCGAGGAGCTCAATGGTGACCTCATGGCGAGAGTCATTGAGATGGTGGAGATGGTAGTGCTGGGAGGTGCCCCCGCTTCCCAATTGCGCAGCCACCAGGATGCCATTGATGAGATCATTCTCGTCGGCGGAAGTATGAGGATCCCCATGGTTGCGCAGCTCATTGAGGATTACTTCCATGGCAGGGGGCTAATCCGGGATGAGGAGGCGGTGATCCGAGGCGCCGCTCTTTTGTCCCGCCTCGAGTCTGCTAGATATGTGGATGAATGCTACAATGGAGGAGTGTCAGGGCCTCTTTGGTTGGCGAGTTAGGAATTAGGGAAATCAAAAATAGGATCGGAAAGCAATTTTTTTAAAAAAACTTTGGTGTACATGAAGGGAAAAGAGGGAATCATATGGCTGCTCACAAAACTTATCGAGGGTGGTCACTTTGCCTTGTTTTAGGAGCAAACCCGTCACAATCTGACACGCTGACTCCTTCACAACGTGAGATGCTTACTTACTGCTGACCACCAGTTCTTTTTAGGAATGCCATTGGTTTGCTTTATTGATAATAAGACACAATTATATCGTCTATCAAAAGCGGTAAAATAAAGCTAATTAAGGATCATCGTTCCAGGTACAAGAAATAGAATTGATAAAACTATTCCTATTGATCTCGCGAGCGACCGAATTAGCTTCCCTAAGGCAATGTATGAACTCCACCTTTGTAAAACCCGATGTCAGGATGGATCAATTGTAGAAGATTTCTGCTGATGACATAGAGGAGAAACCGACATCCTGCTAATTATGGAGCAATCATAGATGATTACTTCCATGGCAGGGGGCTAATCAGGCTGATTACTTGGCTGCTGACCACCAGTTGGTCAAAGTAAAAAAAAAATTAAAATTTGGCAAAATGTACAGTGAAAAGTATCATCATTTTTACCATTGTTAGAACAATCATAAAGACAAATTGATACTTGAATAGTGTTATTTAGGCTTTTGTCTTTTTGCGACACAATTTATGTCGGACCTGTCTTTTTTGTTTATTTATGTTTATTTCGAGTTTGGTCATGAAAAATTCAGAGATGGTAAACACACGTTTTGTGAACATGCGCAATTGATTTTGAAATATTTAGAAACTTATAAATTTGAATTTTGACAAGTGGTATCGTGGTATCACTTAAAGGGTTGTATCATGTGATACTTTCCCCCATTGAATACTCTGTCATTGCAATGCAATGCGAGAAAACCTTTGTCTGATGAACCGTGAATGCTCTCTGATGCAAACGTACATGTTTACCATGTTTCAAAGTTGCAAAAGTGTCGATGACCTTAAATACCCTAGAACCCTAGTTTGACCATAGTTTCTCAGCTCGGATCATAGTTCCTCTCTACCATAGTTATTCCGCTGCACATTTCAATTGTCACATGAAAAGTTTGCACTTATGATTCAAGGCGCACTGTACCGTAATAGGAGTAAGCAGCAACGAGAACTCGGACCTAATTAATTACTCTGAGCCGCAGCGAAAGATACAAATCAAAGTTCGGGCTGCTCATGTGTCGGCACACAAACAGGGATAAAAACTCCATACTACGGTACACAGTCAGGATATAAACTCCACTAGAAATAAAAGCACAGGATACAAAAAACACACACACGCATGCCACATATCAAAAAGCACAAGCTTTGAGCTAAACTCCATGTAGCCCCTACAGTAGGTTTCTCGACGATGAGATTCGCCCCATCTCCAAACCAGTACCTGTATAGTACATATGAGTAGTAGATCATTAGCAATATATATGGTTACTATATGTTGCTTCTTAGTGTAGTAATTGTGTCTTAACTAGGTAATACGTACCCTGAGAAGAATCACCGTCCCTCGGACGAGGGGACTCGCGTGCCTTGCCTCCCCGATGCTTCTTGCACAAACAGTAGACGATCAATAGGCCGACCACAACGGCCCCGACTGCTATGGCGATGATGGCCCCTGAGCCTAGCGTGTTCACCGGCTTCTTGCTGCCGTCGCTTCTACCGGGGGGCGCAGGGGGAGCAGGTACATCCTCGTAGCAAGGACCTAGAGAATTTTTCATATTAACACATGATGGAGAAGAAGAACAAGGTAAAGTTTACGTAGTGTGCTCGTAGAAGATAGGTAAGCATACCGCTGCAGTCACCCAGTGTCGGCGTGGGCATAGGCCATGCTCCAACCATGGACGCATCCTTGCCGCGGCAAGAACGGTAGACGGAAGGGAGATCGAACGGGATAGCCCGTGTCATCATGAACTTGCATAGACAGCAGATGCCTCTGTCTAGCTCAAAGGAAGGGAACAAGTCGACCGCGTAAAGGAGCGCGTCGCAGCACGACGGAGTAGGGGACTGCGGCGAGTCTTGGCACGAGACCACCGCGAGGCTGATAAGGTCAAGCTGGCACGTGTGCGTCGACGTCGTCGGCGAGGTTGCCAAAAATGGCGCCGACACAAGGCAAAGGAACACGGGTAGGAGAAGACGAGCCATGTTCTCTGAAGAGGGTACGAGGTAAGTCAGCAAGAGTAGAAAGTTTCAGCGACCAACATTTATCCTTTGTCAAAAATATCTAGTTCACTAGCACAAAGAATCATTGGTAAGCAAGAATGCAGCACCTATCGAGATCATTATATTCAACTTGCAACTTGGCTTGATTGAACAAGAAATTTTGAAGAGAATCCAAGATCAATTTGCAACTTGTTTTGTGCTCTAGCGGTCTTACCTAGTACTCTTTGATTGGGACTCTTGTTCCAACGTCCAAGCTTTTCCCCTAGCTTTTCTTCAGACGCAGGCTGCACTGCAGTTACAAGAGATTGAAGGACAAGATAAGCATTCCAAAAAAAGAAGAAGAAATGCTACATCGAAGTGGAAATAGGAAATACAGAGCAGGGGAGCTCACACTGCAAGTTCTTGCGTTGTGTACTTCTTGTGGCTGTTCTTGCATTGCTCTCGTGGTCGTCTTTTATACAGCGGCGTGAGCAGCAGACACAGTAAATACAATAGGATGCAATGAATAACGTAGATCTTTCAGTGGACAAGGGGTAGGTGCTAAATGAAGTGACATCTTCGTCCTTCGAGCTGCAGGAGGGAGCATTGTTGCTCACTACATCACGCTTCCTCCACATTGCGACTCTGGGTCGTAGTTAAAAGGAAGAAGCCCTGTATAGGCAGTGCACGCCGTGTGGCAGGTATGTCAGCGCGGCACCATGACGATATGTACACCGGAGAGAGGCTCCTTCGTACAGCGTGTATGAAGGCGAGGAGAGAGAGAGAGAGAGAGAGAGCAAGAAACATCAGTAAAGTTGTTCAATCATCGCCTTTCGTACCTCCGCACAACGGTCGAGAGAGCATTTGGAACCTTAAAGAATCGCTTCAAAACTCTTTCCTGCAAGCCGTTCTTTCCATATAAAGTGTAAGTCAAGATTGTCATAGCATGTCATAGAATGGCTTTACAATTGGACCCTTGATAATGTGGTCCGGACTCCGGACCAGTGAAGCATAAGTTAATCTCGGTGCTACGATAATGGTTGAATAAAAGAAATGAGATGTGCTAAGTCCCCTATGTCTTAGTCAATGAGTTCTATCATTAAATCATGTTGTATACGATATAATGTGAGTCAAGTTCTTCACTAGAAAAATAGGTTCCGAAGTGATTTATGAGCAAGTCAGAAGTTAAGTTTATTCTTCAGTGTCTAGTGAGAACTGAGAATACGCTTCTGATCTTTACAAGATAGTAAACTTGACCATAATTGTTACAATGTTGTATGTTGTGACAATAACCTAGAAGATTGGAGATCTCGTATTGATAAAAGCCTTAATTTGAAATAAATTTATGGTTAGACATAGAAGTTACGTCTTTTAAATCTACATTGATAGTTTGGCTCAGAAAGTTTGACTTTTAGCTGTGTGTGTTTTCAAGCGGACATGATTATGCGAAAATCCAGTTGACCGAAGAAATGTCATTCTAAATACAAGAAGGAAAACCTGTTATCACCAGAATTTGACCGAGTCAGAGGTGGGCCGCGATCAAGATGGATTTGGAGAATATACATGGAAGAAATATATGGATCGGCCTTTATGTGCAAAATATGGGCTAGTTGGCCCGTGTATCTGTAACATAGTAGATTACGTGTCGTTTTAGTTAGAGTTGGCCTCGTGCACGGTTGGGATTATTCCCACGTTAGAAAGTCCCTGGACTATAAATATGTATCTAGGGTTTATGAAATAAACAACAACCAACGTTCAACCAACCAATCAATCTCGCGCATCGCCAACTCCTTCGTCTCGGGGTTTCTACCGGTAAGCATCATGCTGCCTAGATCGCATCTTGCGATCTAGGCAGCACAAGCTTCATGTTGTTCATGCGTTGCTCGTACGAAGCCTTTTTATGGCGAGCAACGTAGTTATCATAGATGTGTTAGGGTTAGCATAGTTCTTCGTATAACATGCTATCGTAGTGCAACCCTTGCATGTCTAGCCGCCCTCACACCTATCTTAGGTGTGGGGCGCCCGCTTGATCATTATTTAGTAGATCCGATCCGTTACGGTTGCTCCTTGTTCATCAAGGATTAGTTTAATATCTGCAATAGTTAGGCCTTACAAAGGGTTGGAGGATCCAGCGGCACGTAGGGTGTCGTTTGCTAGTCCTAGACAGGATGTTCCGGGATCAACCTCGTGTTGGTTTTTAGGCCTTGCCTAGGATCGGCTTACGATCACCTTGCGTGGCCGCGAGGCCCAATCGTGAGTAGGATGATCCGATTATGCGGTGAAAACCCTAAATCGTCGTAGATCTTATTAGCTTTATCTTGATCAAGCAGGACCACCATATATTCGTGCACCTCGTACGAATCATGGGTGGATCGCTCCTTGAGCCGATTCACAGGATAACCGAGAGCCGATCGAGGCTCGTATTTAATGTTTACGTGTATGCCATGCAGGAAACTAAGCGAGGCATCTCCATCACCTTCCTGACCAGGTATAGGTCAGCGGCATCAATCGGACGTGTGTACCGAAGCTTTGCGGGCCGTCGCTCGGAGGGACCTCGGCCAGCCGCAGCCCTAGGTTGTTCCCGGCTCTACGGTGTTGCCCGTCGCTGCCCGCCGGTGGGTTTTGACAGCAACACATTCTGGCACGCCCGGTGGGACACATGGTAGGACCTGGGCATCACTCTGGCAAAGATGGAGATGAGGGCAGCTGCTCTCGTAGCAAGGACACAGAGGAGGCCGCTCCACGCGATCGGCTCCGTCATGATGGCAAGCGCTACGTCACAGAGGAGAAGTGAAGAACATGAGATATCGCGACCCCTCTCGATCACCTCCTCAACAAGTATGTGAGTCGGTATGACCAACGCCGACGATCCAGCGATGATGATGAAAGAGATAGTCGGCTAGAGAGCCAGAAGACATCGTCGGCACAATCATGATGAGGAGGAGCACGAGCGCCGTGCCAAAGGAGAATCAAGGGAGCAAGACGACAACGACAGCACTGGGACTGCCCTTTCTTCACACGCTGGGATTCAGGAATGAGCCGATTGCCCACAATCGGCAATTGCCCAATGCAACCAGAAGAAGAAGGTGGCAGCCAACGTGTCCGTGTTCAGCGCTTAGGGCCTCCCGCCACAAAGCAAACGCGAGTCCCCTCGATGGGAAGATCTCGAGGATTCGGAAGACGAGGGACAAGAAGAAGAAACAGTACCACCGTCCAAGGTGGTGCCCTGATGGACTCAGCCGTTCACAAAAGCGCAGAGTTCAGCGATTGCGCGGCCTGGAGGAAGCCGAAAGGTTATACTTACATACGCTAAGGAAGGCACGACCTGATCTGGCTGCGAAAATTCAGCGAACCCTGGACGAAGAGGGTCGTCCACGGAAAATGGAGTGGCGTCCCAAGCAAAGGAGAGCCGATGATGAAACATCGGCTGGTACAAACATGGTGTTCATCCTCCCTTCGGAGTTCAGTGCTCCAGGATTAGACGAGGCACCTGTGGCACAACTTGATTGCGGCCCACGGGGTTATCTTTGAGAAGCCACGAGAAAGGAGCTACACATCGAAGGCCCTGCTTGCGAGGTTATATCGATGGGATGCCTGTAAATAAGATGCTGGTGGACACCGGAGCGGCGATCAACATCATGCCGTACTCTATGCTACGTCGGCTGGGTCGCTCTAGCTCAGATCTAATCAAGACCAACGTGACATTGAGCGATTTCAACGGCCAAGCGTCGACGCACAAGGTGTTCTGAACGTGGATCTGACCGTAGGAAGGAAAACTATCCCTACAACGTTCTTCATCGTCGATAGCACGAGCACTTATGCTGCTAGGAAGAGATTGGATCCACGCCAATGTTGCATTCCCTCCACGATGCACCAATGCATAATACAGTGGGATGGAGATGAGGTAGAGGTCGTCCAGGGCGATGACTCAGCGAAATTTCAACGGCTGGCATGAACGCATGGGAAGCACAGGCCAAGAACCCCTCTCAGGTATCAATTTGGACGACTGCGAGCGCATCGACGTGATGAAGGGAAGGGTTAAGCTGGTTTTATCCGGTCGACCATGTAGCTGAAGCAAAGCGATGAGCAAACGTGGCAAGGCTGATCCTTGTGATCGGCCCCAAAAATCTATGAAGGGACGTTACAGAACCTTCAGTCAGCGCTTCAATCAATATGGAGGCCGATCCCAGCAATCGGCCAAAATTATCCTCACCACATGTTCTGTTCGTCTTTGATCCTACCGGAGACCGACGAATTACAGAGCCGATATCTGCCATTCCCTGACAGATTCGGCTCGGGGGGCACCTAAACACGATGAACATGGAACAGGTGCAGGAGAACATGCGTGCAGTAAAAAATATTGGGGGCCGATAGGAGAAAATCGGCCAGTAAAAAAAAAAATTTGAAGCCGATGCGCAGCCATCGACTCTAGTACAATTATACGAGGTTTACCGGATCTCCACCAAGTCCAGTTCGGCTGTGGGGCCTTCTGCTTCTTTGCGGGAGTAAAAACAAAAACTTCTTCAGCTTTCGAGCCGATCCAGGTTCCTGAACCTTCTTGTCGAGGATTTCCAACCTTTGATACTAGTTCAGCCGTGTTGACAGAAAGGGTATATCGGCTTTCTAAGGAAGAAAGGTGATCGGCTTTGGCGCATCCTCTCTGACATTCTCGCCTCGAGTGAGGCTCGGGGGCAGCAGGCCTGGTAGATGCTCTGTTCATGAGCCGATTGGGGTACCATCGGCTGATCTTTCATCGCAACCTTCTTCACAGATGATGAGTGTTAAAGAAGACCATTAGGTTTGGTTGGAAGAATTCAAAGGCTTCCCTGAAGATTCTACATTATCCACCAGATTTCAAGATCATCAGTTGAAGAATGGAAGGGTGAATTTTAAAAGGACCGATGCGTTGCTATCGGCTCATTACGCGTTGGCAAAGGGGACAAATCGGCAAGGTCGGTATGAGAGGAAATCGGCTAAATTAAGCTCAAAGGAAATCGGCAAAATCAAATTGGGAAAAGTTCTTCATTGATAGGCGAGATTTCTTACATAAAGAGCTGATTGCTCTCAAAAGGAAGTACTAGGGGATACATTGCCCCATCTACGGCTACGGCCCTATACTAGAGGTCCTATCTACGGGCCGTCACGCCCTCGTCGTCGCCGTCGTGCCGCTGCTCGGGCTCGTCGTCGCTCCAATGGCCGCCGACCGGGCCCTCATTGTCCTCGTCCTCTTCATCGTCATCGTCGCTGTCAAAGTCGGAGGTTGCCGGCCGGGCGGGAACCGCTTGGCTGGCGGCTCGTCGGAGGAGGTGTCATCCTCCTCCTCTTCCTGCTCCTCCTCCTCCTCCTCGGAAGAGGTGAAGTCGCAGGAGAAGCGATCGTCATCGCTCTCCTCCTCCGTTTCCCCGTCGGCGAGGAAGCGGAGGTCGCTTTCCCCGTCGGTCAAGGACTTATCGTCCTCGGACCGGACGGAGAAGTCATGGCTGGACTCCTCCCGGCCGATGGCGCGGCGGGTGTTCGCCGTGGACTTCCTCTGGGTCGGCTCCGGCGTCGGCTCACGGGAAGGGGAGGACTGGCTGGAAAGATCCGACGGAGCAGAGGAGGAAGAAGACATGGTGGCGCCGGAGGGCTTTTGGAGTGCTAATGCGAAGAAGATGCGAAAATAAACTGTGCGGAGCGGTTAAATAAAAGGGGATATAGTGGAAATTTAATGCCACAGTTCTGAGGAAGTGGTGCCTAAGAAAAAAAAACTGCCAGTCACGCGGAGAAGTTGAGAGGGCAAGGCATCATGATGACGGATACGCAACGGTTCTGACATGACCCAACGAAAGGAAAGCAGAGTGATTTTGGAATTACCAATTCCAAAACCAGGGGGCATGTGTTCACAGAATTTGACCGAGTCAGAGGTGGGCCGCGATCAAGATGGATTTGGAGAATATACATGGAAGAAATATATGGATCGGCCTTTATGTGCAAAATATGGGCTAGTTGGCCCGTGTATCTGTAACATAGTAGATTACGTGTCGTTTTAGTTAGAGTTGGCCTCGTGCACGGTTGGGATTATTCCCACGTTAGAAAGTCCCCTGGACTATAAATATGTATCTAGGGTTTATGAAATAAACAACAACCAACGTTCAACCAACCAATCAATCTCGGCGCATCGCCAACTCCTTCGTCTCGAGGGTTTCTACCGGTAAGCATCATGCTGCCTAGATCGCATCTTGCGATCTAGGCAGCACAAGCTTCATGTTGTTCATGCGTTGCTCGTACTGAAGCCTTTTTGATGGCGAGCAATGTAGTTATCATAGATGTGTTAGGGTTAGCATAGTTCTTCGTATAACATGCTATCGTAGTGCAACCCTTGCATGTCTAGCCGCCCTCACACCTATCTTAGGTGTGGGGCGGCACCCCGCTCATTATTTAGTAGATCCGATCCGTTACGGTTGCTCCTTGTTCATCAAGGATTAGTTTAATATCTGCAATAGTTAGGCCTTACAAAGGGTTGGAGGATCCAGCGACACGTAGGGTGTCGTTTGCTAGTCCTAGACAGGATGTTCCGGGGATCAACCTCGTGTTGGTTTTTAGGCCTTGCCTAGGATCGGCTTACGATCACCGTGCGTGGCCGCGAGGCCCAATCGTGAGTAGGATGATCCGATTATGCGGTGAAAACCCTAAATCGTCGTAGATCTTATTAGCTTTATCTTGATCAAGCAGGACCACCATATATTCGTGCACCTCGTACGAATCATGGGTGGATCGGCTCCTTGAGCCGATTCACAGGATAACTGAGAGCCGATCGAGGCTCGTATTTAATGTTTACGTGTATGCCATGCAGGAAACTAAGCGAGGCATCTCCATCACCTTCGACCGGTATAGGTCGGGTGGCATGCATCAGCATCGGACGTGTGTACCAGAAGCTTTGCGGGCCGTCGCTCGGAGGGACCTCGGCCAGCCGCAGCCCTAGGTTGTTCCCGGCTCTACGGTGTTGCCCGTCGCTGCCCGCCGGTGGGTTTTGACAGCAACAAAACCTCACCCTATTACCAAACATACACTTCAAAATTATCGTTTTAATGATAGAATAATGTCAAATTAGGTGACATTCATGATTTGCAAAGAGCATAAGCATCTAAATGATCTAGGCTCTTAACGAAACCTTTTCCACGAGCAAGCTTGATCGATAACACCTATGTAACACGGTGTTATAATTATTAACAAATGCAACTAGATTATTTGTACTCAAGTAAAAGTGGGAGACTGTTGGAGATAGTGCCCTAGAGTATGTAAACAAACTAGAGTCCCTAGTGAGCCTATGTGTGAACTAGCTCATTGGTCATCTGATGATCGAGGTTTCCCGATCATGGACATTTATGTCAATTGACAATAGGATCATATCATTAGGTGAATGATACGATGGACATACCTAATATAAGTATTGCAACACAATCAAGTCACTAATTTCATCGTTGTGAAAAATTATGAATGCGTAATAATCTACTCCTTAGACCATAAGATCATATCTAATCACTATCAGTGGAGGCTGCCTTGACTACATGAACCACATAGTAACAAGATGATCATAAATGTGTTGCTCTGGTATTCCAAAGGGGTAGGTTGAGGCGTATGTATCAAGATCGGGATTTTTTTCTTCCGCGTGACGAAAAGATACTCTGGGCCGACTCGGTGAGATTGCATCTATGAAGCTGCGCAACATATGATTAGATCACAAGGATGGAATATCACAGAAACGAGTTAAATAGCACTTGTCAGTAACGAGATAGAACTAGGTATAATGATACAGACGATCACATCTTGGACAAGACTAGTATCGAAGTAACAAAGGGAATTGAACTCAACATTTATGATCAACAACGTGTGTGTGTGTGTGTGTGTGTGGTATACCCATGGGTAATTATGGGCATCAGGTCCCGTTAATTATCATTGATCGGAGAGGCGTCCTGATCATGTTTGTATTGTTCCCGAACCGTAGGGTAATACACTTAAGGGTTCGGTGATGCTTATATATGTTTTTTTAAGGTTCTTAGATATGGTTTTGGTATCATTGAAAACACCAGAGAAAATAGAAGAGAGAACCGGAAAAGTTCCATATGGATCCGAGGGTGTTCGAAGTGATCCGAAAGGTGTTTCGTATCGAAGGGAATTATAAAATATATATTTTATGCTATTTAAAATAATTAATAGTGAATATACATGATTTTAATTAAATAAAGGTGCAACCCACCTTTATGGGCCCCTCCCGGAGGGGAGTTCATTAAGCGCAAGCTGCCTCCTAATGGATAAGGATGGGGTGGCTAGGGTTAGGGTTTTGGGTCGTGGCCACCTTGGCCGCCGCCCTACCCCCATGGCCAGCCACCCCTTCCCCCTATATAAGGTGGGAAGGCACATGGGAGGAGGACACACAACACGAGATGAGTTCCTCCCTCCCCATGCGACTCCCCCTCTCTCTAGTTTTCTCTCGCGCACGCGGCTCCTCGAAGAGCTGCGCACGTGGGAGTTGACTCCACCCCAGCATGCCATAATCTTGTTGGTGTTCTGATCCAAAAGATCTTCTTCCGCGCTCTCTTCTGGATTGGAGAACGGGGAGTCGTTGCCGAGCACCGTACGTGTGCGAGACCACAAAGGTGCTGCCATTTATGGCACCTGTTGTACGACTACATCATCCATGTTCTGGTAAAACGTTAACCGCTTTCGTTCTACGAGGGTTCGCAAGTTCTCTCCGTATAACATTACTTCTAGATAGATCTTGGCAATTGGCGTACGCTAGCTAGAACCCCTTTCAGTGGGAGGCCTTAATGTTTTGTCGTTCAAATTCAACATTTTCAAAAAAAATTGGGATTTGTTTTGCCCTGGAAGACTACTTACCATGGGTGCTCGGGAAACTCGGTTACCTTCCAGTTTCCTGGTTTACTGACCAGTAACCAAAGCCTTAAACCTTAATCATGATACTATGAGATTTTATTTTTAATAAAATATATGTACATATTAGTAGTATAACTCAAATAGATTTAAATTTGATTTTTAATTTGAAATTTTAGCATATTCTTTGTCTTTCATGGAGGTTGATCGTGTAAATGATGTATTTATAAAATATAAATATGGGCCGAACCGTCCAATGCATGTTACAAAAATAATTAGTTACGAACCCACAAAACAAAAGACTAGGCACATTTGATTGAACACTAATACACACAAACGGCAGGTTAACTGCTTTCATGCACGTACAAAATCCTTTTTAGTACCCATCTCAACCAAAATATGGACATTGTATTTCTTAGATACTTAGTTAGCCTTAAGACTACAGATGAATGATGAGTCCGCTTTGACTTTGTGCCGGTAGTGGAAGCAATGGGGCGAGGGAGACAGGGGGATGAACACCTGAGAAGTTTTTTTTTTGTGCTGCGCTCAACTTCAGCATCTTTTCTTGATCTTCCTTTTATTCATACGAAATGGGAAAACGTGACCATGTTATTCTGAGATCGGAGCTTCGTGCTAGATAATCTAGAACTAAGTCTGTGGCGAACAAGTGGCAACCTCCAACGAGCTAAAAACTCCAACCGAAAACGGCTCCAACTGATGAAACTGAAGTGTCGAAAACATGTGACACTTGGTGAAAATTCAGGAAAAACTACGGAGATCAACAGAGAGACAGGGTTTTAAGCCAACACTGTCGCCGGTTCATTATATCGAACTATTTAAAAGTTTTATAAATAGAATTCAGCAGATTAGTTGATAGATGATCACAGCAATAACCGACGTAGTAGAGCGCGCATATCAATCTAGTCCTTTTTATTTTTTGTCATGTCCCTCCTCTTCGCTGGAGTTGCTGTCATCGTCGCCTTGTGTTTCCTCTTTGTCGTCCGTCCCAACAAGTGCTTTGGCCAAAGCTTCCTCCTTTGCTTGTTTGAGTGCCTTGATCAGCTTACGTAGGCAGGCGTCTACATCTCTGTTTTTCGACTTGGGCATGAGGTTCTCGGCCACGTCGGCAGGTGACATGTCTACCTCCCCAAGAAGCTGCCGGATTTCGTGGAAAAGCTCGTGGTCGGCGATGTGCAGGTAGTTCTTGGCGAGCACTTTGAAGGACTCGAAGCAAGCGTATGACATCTCGATGTGCGAATTCATCCTGCCCCGTCGAATGAGCGCCGGGTCAAGCTTCTCCTTGTGGTTGGTTGTGAACACGATGATCCGCTCGCCGCCGCAGGTGGACCAAAGCCCATCGATGAAGTTAAGCAGCCCCGACAGCGTCACCTTGCTATCTTCATCCTCACGGCCGCCTGCTGGCGTCGGCAGGGTCGTCTTCTTTTTCTTGCTGCCCTTGTCCTTCTCCTTGGTTTTGCGTTTGCCGGTGAGATCGATGGAGCAGTCGATGTCCTCGACCACGATGATGGACTTGCCTGTCGTCTCTATGAAGATCCTGCGTAGCTCGGTGTTGTTCTTCACCGCCGTCAGCTCGAGGTCGTAGATATCGTAATCGAGATAGTTGGCCATGGCGGCGATCATGGTGGACTTGCCCGTGCCGGGTGGCCCGAACAGCAGGTAGCCGCGCTTCCACGCCTTGCCGATGGAGGCGTAGTAGTCCTTCCCGTCGCGGAACATCTCGAGGTCGTCGATTATGCTCTGCTTTTTGCCGGGCTCCATGCCGAGCGTTGCGAAGGTGGAGGGATGCTCGAGCTTGACGTGGCTCCACGTGCGGCCATAGTAGCCGGACCAGAGGCTGCTGGGGTTGTTGGTGAAGAGGCGGCGCTGGCGGTTCCGGACGATGGTGGCTCGGCCCTCGGCGAGGACGTGCGGTAGGTAGAGAGCGTCGACGAGACCGCGATGGCGGTGGTGGAAGGTGAGGCAGTACATGCGGCGAGCCTCTTCCCTGGCGGACTAGCTGATGATGTTGCTGCGGGGGAGCATCTTGGTCTTGCGCCACCAGAGCTTGGCGCCGCGGAACTGGTCGACCACCTCCTCGTGGTCGTCGACGGCCACGCGCAAGCGATCGCTGCCGGGAGCGTGGTCTGCTCGGAGGCGGCGGGCGCTGGAGGCGCAGGTGGCGCTGAGGTATGCCTCCGTGGAAACGTAGGCCTCGCTGCGGCTGAAGGAATCGGGGATGTGCTCATCGATGGAGATGGTGACATAGGGCGACATAGCCGTGTGTAAACGGCGGGCGAGTGTGGTTAGGTAGTCTTCGAGCTGTGCGGGGACGTACTGTTGCACCATGGACCAGAGGAAGATGAGGCTGGCCACCGCCGACCACAACCCGGCCCAGCCGTATCGGTGGACGTGGGCGTCGCCGCCGATCGTCTCCATACGCGCGGTGCTGTGTAAGTCTGTATCCGGTACTGTTATGATGTTCTGCATTTCACTGAACATAGCTCAGGCGTCTTTCTGATGACTTGATTTATAGCAGCAATAAATTTCCCTTTTTCTCTCAAAAAAAATAAAAAATAACACACGTTTCTTTCCAGCTTTTGAATTACTCGTGCAAAGTGTAAAATTAACCAATATTTTATAACAAATGTTGTTCCCGGAACCATCCATCGTGAAGAAAATGCTAAAACTTTTTGACTAGACCGGTGGGAATGAAGCAACACATAAGAACTTGCCTGCCAAGTTCCCCTCACAAGCCACAAATGACATGTGATAAATTGATCATGAGAAATCAAAGGAGCACGCAGCGACGAGGGACGAAGGGGTGATAGCTTGCGGGCACCCATGCCCACGGTCAATTCCGACCAGGTGCCCACATCCACGTGCCTTTCCTCCGTCGAAACGGAGATGAGGCTAGAGCAAAGGGCCACTAACCGCTAGAGAGGAGGGGGAAGACTGCCGCCATCGAGATCCAATATATGCTTGCATAAACTGTTGGCCAAACCGGGTGCCTCATTGCCAGTAGCTCGTCACCTCATCTCATTGGTCTCCTTCAATCTCCTGCCCAATTTGCACGCCAATGCCCCGTCCTTCACTCAAATATCTTCTGCCACCTGTTTGTCTCTTGTGTTGCAACCAGTACAAAACTTCAATCGAAGCGCTTTCTTAGAGAAATCTGAAGGAGATATGCCCTAGAGGCAATAATAAAGTGGTTATTATTATATATCTTTATGTTTATGATAAATGTTTATATACCATGCTATAATTGTATTAACCGAAACATTAGTACATGTGTGATATGTAAACAAACATAGAGTCCCTAGTATACCTCTTAACTAGCTTGTTGATTAATGGATGATTAGTTTCATAATCATGAACATTGGATGTTATTAATAACAAGGTTATATCATTGTATGAATGATGTAATGGACACACCCAATTAAGCGTAGCATAAGATCACGTCATTAAGTTATTTGCTATAAGCTTTCGATACATAGTTACCTAGTCCTTATGACCATGAGATCATGTAAATCACTTATACCGGAAAGGTACTTTGATTACACCAAACGCCACTGCGTAAATGGGTGGTTATAAAGGTGGGATTAAGTATCCGGAAAGTATGAGTTGAGACATATGGATTAACAGTGGGATTTGTCCATCCCGATGACGGATAGATATACTGGCCCTCTCGGTGGAATGTCGTCTAATGTCTTGCAAGCATATGAATAAATTCATAAGAGACCACATACCACGGTACGAGTAAAGAGTACTTGTCAGGAGACGAGGTTGAACAAGGTATAGAGTGATACCGATGATCAAACCTCGGACAAGTAAAATATCGCGTGACAAAGGGAATTGGTATCGTATGTGAATGGTTCATTCGATCACTAAAGTCATCGTTGAATATGTGGGAGCCATTATGGATCTCCAGATCCCGCTATTGGTTATTGGTCGGAGTGAGTACTCAACCATGTCCGCATAGTTCGCGAACCGTAGGGTGACACACTTAAAGTTGGATGTTGAAATGGTAGAACTTGAATATGGAATGGAGTTCGAATATTTGTTTGGAGTCCCGGATGAGATCCCGGACATCACGAGGAGCTCCGGAATGGTCCGGAGAATAAGATTCATATATAGGAAGTCATTTTATGAGATTTAAAATGATCCGGAAGGTTCTATGGAAGGTTCTAGAAGGTTCTAGAAAAGTCCGGAAGAAACCACCAAGGAAGGCGGAGTCCCGGAGGGACTCCACCTCCATGGCCAGCCAACCCTAGAGGAGGAGTCCCAAGTGGACTCCCCTATTGGGGGCCACCCCACATGGAAGGAATCCCACAGTGGGATTCCCACCTTGGGTAGGTTTCCCATCACATGGAAAGTTTTGGGTTCGGGTCTTATTCGGAGACTTGTAGTCCAACACTTGGGGCTTCCACCTATATAATGAGGGCCAAGGGGAGGGGGCCGGCCACCCAAGAACCACCAAGGTGGCCGCACCCCTAGTGGCCGGCCCCCTCTCCCAAACCCTAGCGGCCCTCTCTCCTCCACCACATCCCGCACGCTTAGCGAAGCTCCGCCGGATTTCTCCACCACCACCACGCCGTCGTCTTGTCGGATTCAAGAGGAGCTACTACTTCCGCTGCCCGCTGAACGGGAGGTGGACGTCGTCTTCATCAACAACCGAACGTGTGACCGAGTACGGAGGTGCTGCCCGTTCGTGGCGCCGTGATCAAGATCTTCTACGCGCTTTTGCAAGCGGCAAGTGAACGTCTACCGCAGCAACAAGAGCCTCATCTTGTAGGTTTTGGAATCTCTTCAAGGGTGAGACTCGATAATCCCCTCGTTGCTACCGTCTTCTAGATTGCATCTTGGCTTGGATTGCGTGTTCGCGGTAGGAAATTTTTTGTTTTCTATGCAACGTTATCCTACAAAATCCTTATCCTACAAAATCCACTGCCTAGGATTACGCGCTAAGAGACAACACATTGTGTAAGGCCTAATAGGACAATTATTAGTTTGAATAAGAAATTAATACTTCAGTCTACTAGATAGGGGTTTAAGATTAGGTGGAGGAGTTTCTTCATTTTTTTCTCTTTAAAGTTCTTCAAAAGTAGTGTTCCGTAAATCCCCTTGTGGAGAAGCGTCATTAAAATGAGTATCAAACTCCAAATTTTCTTGATCATTGAAACATGATCATTATTTGTACGGCCCTTTCTATAGCGTGTTCAGGAGATCCCAAATGAATAGCAGCTAACTCAGGGAGTATATCGCTTTCCTTAGTATCAATTGACTTATGATAAGGTTGATTCTTTAATTTAGAAAAGTTAAATTGAATTTCATCTTCCCCAAACTTAAGAGATATGACCTCACTCTTGTGATCATTCTTTGCCCTGGAAATCACTAGAAAAGGTCTACGAAAATAATAGGGAAAATGGGTCACGAGGCATATCAACAACATTAAAATCAATGGCATACATATAGGGTTCAAGAAAAACATAAACATTCTTAATTAACCCAAGAGTTACTTTCACGGTTCTATTCGAAAGTAAAACAGTTGCATTTGTACAAAATGAATTATATTAAAAGATACATGCATAGAATATGGAATGATATTGATAATTGTGTTCACATCACAAAACCGGTATAAGAGGACCCTCCAAAGTAGCATGATTTTAGGTCCATTACCATACTTACCTTCGACAATTATTGAACGTGGGGTGCTTCAGGTTTTATAAGATCCTTTAGCACACAAAATTTGACATATCATTTCTCTCCAAATGTGTATTCATGAACATTCTTAATGATCTTTCTTATTTAGCTTTATTGCTTTCTAAACGGGATAAAAAATGATTTCTGATAGATATCAGGCTGCTGCTAGGCCCCGGTGAAATGGGCAAGAAGGACAAAAAGTGTTATGCAAATTCTTTTAGGTAGTACGCATAACTATATTCGGTGTTCACGCATCTACACACAACTGAATGAGAGATGAGTGCTATGTTAGTTGGATTACATTACATGCTCAATATCAGCCATACATTGCGGAGGTTGATCATGAGGTGCCAACAGATTTTGCTGATTTCCTCACCATGCACGTAGAGATCCGTGACAACAATGTTCACGAGCAACTTCAAGATGATCTCGTCGAGCATATGTGGAGGATCAAAGGATTATCAGCAAATACCACGGCACCTTAATCTAGCCCCATTTATTACATTTGTTTAGTTGTTTTATCGTTTGTTGTATTTTTGAAAATAATCTTGGCAAACATATTTATTTGTATGCTACATTTAATAAATGGTTGTGTTTTCGAAAACCCTAAAAAAGTTTGGCGGCGATGTTTGGAAGACGCGGCTGGGGAGCGACGTTCCTCAAACACGACACGAAGGAAACACGTCCCCCAAACGCACGATCCGGATGCGTGGGGAACGCTTTGGAGGACACAGCTGGAGATGCTCTTACTGAATCACCTAGAGGCTCGGCTCGGAATGATGGTGTGCAGGGTCAGTGGACCAGCTCGTGTAAATCCTAGCCCATAAAATTTATGGAACCAAAATCTGCTGAAAAGACACTTACCGTGAATTGAAGTGTGAACTTTTGAAACATCATCAAGTGGAGTGAGCTTGGGCCTGTTTCATTAGTTCCCAACCAAGTTCAGCAGTAATTGTCAAGTAGCCGAATGACAGCATGATCCTAACAAATATATACTTGCGTCCCCCTGAAAAAAAGAAGAGCCAATATTTTGCGTCAGAGGTCCTAAAGCCAAGTGGAAGAGTCCATGAAACATGCTCACTAATAAGACTGGGAAGAACAATCAGGAGGGTGAGAAAGGCAGATGTTCAGACAAGGTGTTTTTTTTCCAGCAGCATCCTAGTCTGATAGTCTCATGCAGTAGCTGTTACGCCTATGCGTAGTTATCAACCTGAAGGTACTGTGTACCGTGTACGTGGTCTAAGCTGACCGTTCTTCCTCCCCACTCTTCCGGAGCAGAAGGACAGATGTTTAGACAAGGTGTACTACTATTGTTTTCATTTATCTTTATGGAATCAATCGTCAATTCGTTATATCACAGTTTTGCAACCGAAGGGTTGTTTCTTTTGAGATCAAACTCGTCGAACATTGAAACGGCGGGCGGCCAATGGACTGTGGAAGCCGAACGGGGATCTGAACAAATATACTCCGTATGTATGTGGGTCTTGTCAAAGCATCGTTGTCCTCTCCTTTGTCCTGTGGACTCTGCGCGCGCGGCGGTGCAGGGGCAGGATCTTTTCTCCTCTGCCTGCCCCGGGAGCGCAGCGGCAGCCGGCAGCCAGGGCCGGCTCTACGATTTGGAGGGCCCCAGGGCGAATTCTATAAATGGGCTCAATTTAGGCTGCGTGCTTGCTAGATGGGCCTAATTTTTTTTTCTACCTTTTCCTATATGTACTGTGCCAGAAATAATGGGCCCCCGTTTTGGTTGGGCCCCGGGCCGTCGCACTTCTTGCCCTGGGCAAGAGCCGGCCCTGCCGGCAGCCGGCAGCGGGGAGGAAGAAGAGGCTTGAATGCGCGCGCAGGACATGAGCAGCCAGGCAGGGGTCGAGTTAACGCTCGCTCCTCGCTTTTCACCCACTCGCTCAATGTTTCAGTGATGAGCCAACCCTGAACCCTCCCCAGGACGAGGGACAGGACTGCGTGGGTCATGGCTTCACAACTTCTTTGCTAGTAGCTCCTGAGCAAAATCATTACTACTCCACTCTCCCTGTGAAAGTGAGACTCCGACTGTACATCATCGTATCACCATCGCCATCATCATCATCTCTAGTTTCGCTCAAGTTTTCTTGGGGTCTCATTCGCCTTTCTCGTGCTATCATCAGCCCACTGCGACCAGTTTTAACCATTATTTTTTGTGCATCCTTCATGACGCCGATGTGGAGAGAAGCCCAGTTCTTGCGATCCCTAGAGAGACAACCACATCATTTTGCCATGCTACAGTGCCGGGAGACACCGTCCCGTTAGGGACAATCATTAGTGATAGTTCTGTTTATTATGTTCGTTGGTACTAGTATGGTCCAGGGCTCCATGTCAATTGCCATGGCTGCCGACCTCCCTCCGGCCCCTGAAATCGTGTCCCCGTGTTTTGTCCTACTCTTGGAGAAGAGGGCCAAGCGGCAACGCCACAAAGCACCATGATAATGCCGACTGGAAAGGTGTCACCTAGTATACATGTTGGTCGCAAGTTACCCATTTGTTTGAGAAAGTTCCGTTTGCCAAAAGCAACCTCCAAATGCTTAACCAACACATGGAGCACTCACACTCTGAAATTACTCACAATTCACTTTTGTACCACGGTTAACTTTCATCATGTATGAATCACAATTCTCTGCTCTTTAGGGCATCTCCAATTGCATGACTCAAACGGATTTAGCTTATCCGCCTTTGTCAGCTCGGGATGGAGGAAACGAAATATCAGCCTAGCGATCCAACGCAAACAAACTAAGGCGCGCAGACTAATCTATTTTTAGGCTCAAACTTGAGCTGGGAATGCATCGACATGAATAGCACGGGCCGTGCCCCGTGTCCTCCCACGTCTATCTGAGCCCACCTAGCAGCGACCAAGCGGATGCCTTCTACGCTGCCATCAATATCGGCCGCTTTGCCTACCGCGCGCCAGTTCAGTCGAACGACATTGGGCTTCTAGGCCACCATCAATGACACGACCATTCGGAGACCACTGCCGGCATTGATGACAGACACACACACACCCTTTTTAAGGTGTGCCTTCGTGCCTTCCATTTTCCCACAACGCACACGCCAATGCCACATCCATAGAGCATTGCTTCCCAACGCAGGCAACAAACCATGTGTGATGGTCAAGTTCTGGGCCAGGGAGGAAGGGATGCAACGACCACGAGGCAGGGTCCTCGCACGGATGCGGCCTTCTCGCCAAGTGGAACCGGTGATACGTCACCGTCGACGAGGCTCAGCATGTGCCCTGAGTCGCGGCCAACAGTGTGGTGGCTTGTCGATTTTTTGCACTCACGAGGATGGTGTTGGCGACGACGAGGAGGGCCCACCAAAGGAAATAGCCGTGAAGTAGGAGGTCGAGTTCCCCATCCAGCCGCCCGAGATGAGCTACAAGGAGGCCCTCGAGTTGGCCTTCACGCGGAGCAAGCAGGAGGACCTGGCTACGTTGAAGGGTGTACCATCCAACTGTGAATCCTCCCTACGCGCCAAGACCTGACATGCCTCAGGTAAACCCGTTACATCAGCACCAAATCCAGAGCTAGCAAGCGCCCATGCCAACCCACCGCCTCCCACGCCATCGCCACCGGCAACACTTCCAGCGCCAACGCCAGTGCCAGTCTGGCTATGGCCATGGACCCGCCAATCTTCATCGACCTGGCTAGCAAATAGATAGAAATGGCGCAAACAATAGTCATATAGGTTTTATTGTATTCATATTTATGTTTTTATCGCTTTATTCTTCCTTTGTGTAATATAATTTTTAAATATATCAAATATTACTTAAAAATGGATCTTGCTGCTGGGTCGACCCCGACACAAACAGATAAGATAAAGGGGAGGACATAGGCTAATTTTTATTCACGGCCTGACCCAAACGAACGAAAACAGAGGTTAGTATGGATGTTTGGCCATTGGTGAAGACATTGTCTATGACTAATCTCACGGTAACATCTGGATGTGAAGAAATATATGTGTATCATATAGATTTAAAAAGGTCAAGTAATTTAGTCTTACTAGCAGTCAAAGTTGCGGAAAAGGTCCCCTGCATCCGTTACATGAAAAAAGAAAGGAGGAGGTACCATACCGCCATGCCTGCACGCAGACACCGGAAAGGAAGAGATTATTGGGGAGAACCACGAAAGGACGGGCCTGCATCCTACCATTTCGAGGAGGATCGTCCATGGTGGGCTAAAGCTAAAGGTGCTCCCACAATTTGCACCTGCTCGCGAAGCAGTCGTCCAAAGAGGTTAGGGGGCATCAAAGTGAGAGGAAGTTTCGTGCTTTCGCGTCCTGTTTTTCTCACTTTGCGTCAAAGGCTACGACTACGTGCATGACTGGTAAAAGGGGCGCCCGCTTGGAGGGAAAAGAAAAGCTTTTGTGGAGTAGTACTGGAGTTGGAGACCGGGCGAGCAAGTTATTCCGTAGTAGAGTACTGAACTGAGCTTCAATACTATGCAAAGGCACGTTAAGCACTCGCACATCACTGAAGCGCTTTGCAAATCCATGGAAAGAGGTGCTCCAGAAGAAGGGCACGCCTCTGTTTCCGCTAGAACCAAACTTTAACACAGTTCATACCGTTGTGGTGTGGTGGAGTATCTAGCAGCACGCACTGTTGTGTGAAAAAACCTACTGGCAGCTCGATCGGTTGCTCTGCTTTCGATAGGCTTATTCAAGGCATAATGATACTTTGACCACAGTAACTTTTTCCCACCGTCATTCGCCATGAGTTGCCCCTCCTACTCCCTGAAAATCTCTTTTCAGTCGGATTCAGAGGCCATGCAGCAGCAGCCAGGGCAGCAACAAACAGAGACAGCCACATCATACGCTTGCATGTAGAGGCAGTCAACATCCTCCTCTATTAGCAGGTCAAAGATCGGGAATCAAAAGCAGGGGGAGGGGATCTTCCGATATTCTCAGCCCCCATTCCCCGTATCTCACCAAACCAAATTCCATGGTGATGTGCCAGTAATCTAGCTAAAGTGATCTGCAGCAGCACAACGGGAGATTGGCTAAAGTGATCTAGCTAAACAAAGGTTTGCTGTTACGATTAAACAAGGATAAGTCGTTGTACCGTGTGGACTTGATGGAAAGCATGGTGAGTATCTGTGACAAACAAAGAGCGTGACAGGGGGAAAAGTATTGCGAGTTAGTGTCAAAGAACCTCTTTTGGGCTGGACCGTTTTGGGCTCAAGCCGTGCCGCGCGAATGTAGCCGGTAAGCGCGTCCTTTTGTTAGTGACCGTTGTCTGTTCATCAGAAGCAAAAGGCAATAGATGCACTTATGCAGGTGGCGAGGTGTAGAAGATCCAAGACACGAGTCGACTGGCGAGTGTTCATACGGAGTACGCTCCTCCTGCGCTCCCGTACGAGAAACATCGCTGGGTTTGTTTTGTACCCGTACGCAGTACTACATTGGTCTCAAGCGGTAGCGAGAGCCAGATCGGGATCGTCGGATCGACATGCAATTGTTTTAGTTCGCATAGATATCGCAGAATTGCTAAGTTTCAGCTAGTTGTAGTTGTAGTATGTCTCAGTCACGGAATTGCTTCATTGTTGGATTTTGTTTTGCTTGAAGATTCATGTCTTTTGTGTTTCATTTAGGCCCGCATCGAAACACGCCGATGTAATTCGACTGAGAGTCTCAGTCGACTGAGACTTAAACACACCCTAAATATTGGACACATAAACCTCTATCATAAATCCGATGAAAACAGATCGAGCCATCCGCATCAACTCGTTCTAAGAGTATCTCTAGTCGCGTCCTCCAAAGCATCCCTAAAGTTTTTAGGGTGGATCGAACATTTTTTCGTATTCAGTCGCACGGCTCAAAGACCCTTTCCACCCGACGCGGTTCAATACGGTGTCCGGCATCCCGAGCCCGTCCCCGGTCCACAGGGGACGCTCCGGGCACGCCGGACAGAGCGAGAAGCGAGGCAGGCTCCCACCTGTTGGCGACCACATTCAGAACGGTTGGTTCCCGCCTTTTATTTCTAGTCGCGCCTCCCACCCTTCCGCCGCCGCTCGATTTGTCGGCCGTCTCAACGACAAATCTCTTCTGAGCCGGGCACCATCGTGGTGGCTGGCTCCCTCACCGTTCTTTTCGCCGCCGCCGCTTCACTAACGCGCCGGCAAATCCGCCGCACATCCATGCACAAAAGGTGTTCGACGCCTTGTCTGGTAGGCGCACTAGGTCGCCATGCGTTGCCTCCTCTACCGCGGCTGAATTTTAACCATTTATTTTGCTTCAAACATGGATAACGACGACGAGATGATTGTCCGGCTGTTGGAGGAAGAGCAAGCCTTTGACAACGACATTCAAGAGCATTTGTCGATCATCGCGTCCCTCCAGAACATGATTAACACCGAGGCGGAGAAGCGGAAGAGGCCGCGCCGTGGAGCTTCAAAGGCGGGGAGAAACAAATCGAAGCCCCGACATAGGATGGAGGGGCAAACCATGCTGCACGGTGGCGAAATCTTCAACTGAATCTGAATACATAAAGGCTTCATCGGAAGCGATATGGATGAAGAGGTTCATTACTGAGCTTGGTGTGGTAGTGCATTGGATCCATTAATCATTTATTGTGATAACATGGGTGCCATAGCTAATGTGCAAGAGCCAAGGTCACACAAGAAGCTGAAGTATATCAAGCTACGTTTTCATGTGATTCACGAGTATGTCGAAGATGGTGACATAAAGATTTGTAAAGTACACACAGATCTAAATGTGGTAGATCCATTGACTAAAGCTCTCCCTAGAGCGAAGCATGACCTACACCAGAACGCCATGGGTGTTAGGTACCTTACCATGTAATCTAGATTATTGACTCTAGTGCAAGTGGGAGACTGTTGGAGATATGCCCAAGAGGCAATAATAAGGTGGTTATTATTATATCTTTGTGTTTATGATAAATGTTTACATCCCATGCTATAATTTTATTAACCGGTAACTTTGATACATTTGTGTTATGTAAACAGAAAAGAGTCCCTAGTAAGCCTCTTGTAAAACTAGCTTGTTGATTTATAGATAATCATGGTTTCCTGATCATGAACATTGGATGTTGTTAATAACAAGGTTATGTCATTGGGTGAATGATATAATGGACATACACCCAAATAAGCGTAGCACAAGATCAAGTCATTAAGTTCATCTTGCTATAAGCTTTCGATACATAGTAACCTAGTCCTTCGACCATGAGATCATGTACATCACTTACACAGAAAGGGTGCTTTGATTACATCAAACGCCACTGCGTAAATGGGTGGTTATAAAGATGGGATTAAGTATTCGGAAAATATGAGTTGAGGCATATGGATCAAGAGTGGGATTTGTCCATCCCGATGACTGATAGATATACTCTGGGTCCTCTCAGTGGAATGACATCTAAATTAGCTTGCAAGCATGTGACACGGTCACAAGAGATGACATACCACGATACGAGTAAAGTACTTGTCGTGAGGTTGAACTAGGTATGGAGATACCGATGATCAAACCTCGGAAAAGCAAAGTATCGCGTGACAAAGGGAATCAGTATTGTATGTTAATGGTTCAATCAATCATTGAGTTATCGCTGAATATGTGGGAGCCATTATGGATCTCCAGGTCCAGCTATTGGTTATTGGTCGGAGAGGAGTCACGATAATGTCCGCATAGTTCACGAACCGTAGGGTGACACGCTTAAGGTTCGATGTTGTATAGTAGCTTCAGAATATGAGATGGAGACCGAAGGTTATTCGAAGTCTCGAATGGGATCCAGGACATCACGAGGAGGTCCGGAATGGTCCGGAGAATAAGATTCATATAAGGCAAGTTAATTTCTGGGATTTCGGAAAAGTTCGGAATTTTTCGGTGAAAGACCGAGAAGTTTTAGAAAGTTCCGGAAGGGACCCCTAGTGGGCCCACGACCCTAGGAGGGGCCATATGGGGTGAGGGGTGCTTCCTTGACCTGATGGGCCAGGCGCACCAAGCCCTCAAGGCCCAGGCCGTCCACCCTTAGGGTTTCCCCAAACCCCTTAGGGGGATCAACTTGGGGGGGAAGAATTCCCCTCCCCCCTCTTGGCCGCCGGCCCTAGATGGGTTTGGGGCGCAGGGGGGCCACCCCAACCGACCCTCCCCCCTATATAAAGAGGGGCAGGGGCGTAGCCATCCCTTCACACCAAGTCTGGCCGCCCTCTCTTCCTCCACTGGCTGCTCGGCTTGGCGAAGCCCTGCAGTTTTTCTCCTCCACCACCACCACCACGTCGTCGTGCTACTGGGATTCCAAGGAGAGCTACCACACCTCCGCTGCCTGCTGGAACGGGGAGAGGACGGACTTCATCGACACCTTACGCACGACCGAGTACGGAAGTGCTGCCGGATTGCAGCACCGGACGATCGACTTCATCAACAATGAGATATGATCTTGTAAGGCTTTGGATCTTCGAGGGTTAGTCTTTCATACATCTCGTTGCTTTTATCTTCATAGATTAGATATTGCTTCTTCCTAGATTGGATCTTGGTTTTTGTTCATGTTCACGGTAGAATTTTTTTGTTTTACATGCAACGAACCCATCACAAAGGATTATCATCAAAAGCCGTGGCGCTTTGATCTAGCCCCACTAATTATATTTGTTTAGTTTTTTTATTGTTTGTTGTATTTTAATTAAAAAATAGCAAACATATTTATTTGTATGCTATGTTTAATAAAATAATTGTGTTTTCGAATACTGTATAAAAACAAGTTTGGGGGCCGCGTTTGGGGGGACGCGGCTGGGGAGCGACGTCCCCCAAACGCTTAATCTAGCGCCGTTTGGGGGACGCGGCTGGAGATGCTCTAAACTAAAATTGGGCTACAAATACGTCGCCGCGGGCAATGACATCATCTGTGTGTGTCCTCTCTTTTTCATCAGAGTCTGCCCGCCAGTGGCACACAAGCCACCTGCCACCTAAATTGCTCCCCTCCTTGTGTGCACCCTACCGCGATACTGCCGCCTGTCACACCTGTCACTGTTTCTAGGGTCGTTCGACTGGCCCGCTACTTTTTTTTTGAACAGATAAGGCCTCGAAGGGCCTGGAGCTTCCATTACGGCGGTGGGCAAAGTTTTACAAGGAGGACATTAAAAGAAAAGGAAATTACAACAAGGTCCTTGACATATCCAGTCTTCACCCTAAAGAAGATTGCAGAAACGTAATCGGGTCCATACTCTCCGCCGGCGACGAACAGCTTGCAGCGACCACCTCTATCCAGGCCGGGGACGAAACCACTTGGCCAAGCAGAGGCTTGAGCGGACGCGGCAAGGCTGGAGATATTCCTCACGCAGAGGAAGAAGACACTCAGGCAATCTTGGCTGCCGAGCGAGGCGGGGTCAGCCTCCTGACCGAAGATAGCGGCGGTGAACTGTGGCCGTCGCTTGAGAACCGTGATGGCGTGTAACTCACACGTTCGTTGGGAACCCCAAGAGGAAGGTATGATGCGCACATCAGCAAGTTTTCCCTCAGAAAGAAACCAAGGTTTATCGAACCGGAGGAGCCAAGAAGCACGTTGAAGGTTGATGGCGGCGGGATGTAGTGCGGCGCAACACCAGAGATTCGCGCCAACGTGGAACCACAACACAACCAAATACTTTGCGAGCAGTGAGGTTGTCAATCTCACTGCTGTAACAAAGGATTAACCGTATTGTGTGGAAGATGATTGTTCGAAAACAAGTATTGCGTAGATTGTCGATGTAAAGAATAGGACCGGGGTCCACGGTTCACTATGTCTCTCCCATAAGATAAAAGCATGTTGGGTGAACAAATTACCAATTGACGAATAGAGAGGGCATAACAATGCACATACATGTCATGATAAATATAGTGAGATTTAATTGGGCATTACGACAAAGTACATAGACCGCTATTGCATCTATGCCTAAAAAGTCCACCTTCGGTTATCATCCGAACCCCTAGTATTAAGTTGCAAAACAACAGACAATTGCATTAAGTATGGTGCGTAATGTAATCAATAACTACATCCTTAGACATAGCATCAATATTTTATCCCTAGGTCCACAACCTTAGAACTTTGTCAAGATTCAATGGGCATGAACCCACTATCTAAATACTCCCTCTTGGAGTTAAGTGCAAAAACTTGGCGAGCCTCTACTAATAACGGAGCATGCAAGATCATAAACAACACATAGGTAATAACTGATAATTAACAAACATAGTATTCTCTATCCATCGGATCGGCAAACACAACATATAGTATTAGATAGATGATCTTGATCATGTTAGGCAGCTCACAAGATCCAACAATGAAGCACAATGAGGAAGACAACCATGCTCATGGACCCATAGTCAGGGTGAACTACTCACTCATCACTCCGGAGACCATGGCGGTGAAGAGTCCTCGGGAGATGAATAGGAGAAAGATGGGAGCATCGTGGCTCTCTATGCCTAAAAAGTCCACCTTCATCATCGTAACTTGTTCTTTAGTCTTGCCGCGACATAGCAGTGGGGTTTCTCGGGTGAAGAGCTAAATACAGTGTGCGGACTAATAACGGAGAGCATGCAAGATCATAAACAACGGAGATAATTAACATAACATAGGGGACAAACACAATATAGGCTTGGGCCAAAGGAAGCTGAGCAGCGCGTCTGGCTGGTGGCCCTTGAAACACCCTCCCTGGGAAAGCTATAACGAAGGCTATTTGTAGGCAAAAGTCATTATTCGGCGCTTGGCTTGGTTAATAGTGGTGGCCCCAAATAGGACAAATTCCGAGAATATTATTAAACCAGCGGCACTTCGCATCTTGTTAATAGGTTAGTTCCAGAAAATGCACGAATATGACATAAAGTGTGCATAAACATGTAGATATCATCAATAATGTGGCATGGAATACAAGAAATTATCGATACGTCGAGACGTATCAGCATCCCCTTAGTTCAGGTAAAACGATAACAAAGATAATTTCGAGTGACATGCCATCATAACCTTGATCATACTATTTGTAAACATATGTAATGAATGCGCGATCAAAACAATGGAAATGACATGAGTAAACAAGTGAATCATAAAGCAAAGACTTTTCATGAATAGCACTTCAAGACAAGCATCAATAAGTCTTGCATAAGAGTTAACTCATAAAGCAATAAATCAAAGTAAAGGTATTGAAGCAACACAAAGGAAGATTAAGTTTCAGCGGTTGCTTTCAACTTATAACATGTATATCTCATGGATAATTGTCAACATAGAGTACTATAATAAGTGCAATATGCAAGTATGTAAGAATCAATGCATAGTTCACACAAGTGTTTGCTTCTTGAGGTGGAGAGAAATAGGTGAACTGACTCAACATAAAAGTAAAAAGAAGGGTCCTTCAAAGAGGAAAGCATCGATTGCTATATTTGTGCTAGAGCTTTTATTTTGAAAACATGAAACAATTTTGTCAACGGTAGTAATAAAGCATATGAGTTATGTAAATTATATCTTACAAGTTGCAAGCCTCATGCATAGTATACTAATAGTGCCCGCACCTTGTCCTAATTAGCTTGGACTACCGGATCATCGCAATACACATGTTTTAACCAAGTGTCACAATGGGGTACCTCCATGCCGCCTGCATAGGTCTAAGGAGAAAGCTCGCATTTTGGATTTCTCGCTTTTGATTATTCTCAACTTAGACATCCATACCAGGACAACATGGACAACAGATAATGGACTCCTCTTTAATGCATAAGCATGTGGCAACAATTATTATTCTCATATGAGATTGAGGATATATGTCCAAAACTGAAACTTCCACCATGAATCATGGCTTTAGTTAGCGGCCCAATGTTCTTCTCTAACAATATGCATGCTTAACCATAAGGTGGTAGATCTCTCTTACTTAGACAAGACGGACATGCATAGCAACTCACATGATATTCAACAAAGAATAGTTGATGGCATCCCCGAAACATGGTTATCGCACAACAAGCAACTTAATAAGAGATAAAGTGCATAAGTACATATTCAATACTACAATAGTTTTTAAGCTATTTGTCCCATGAGCTATATATTGCAAAGGTGAATGATGAAATTTTAAAGGTAGCACTCAAGCAATTTACTTTGGAATGGCGGAGAAATACCATGTAGTAGGTAGGTATGGTGGACACAAATGGCATAGTGGTTGGCTCAAGGATTTTGGATGCATGAGAAGTATTCCCTCTCGATACAAGGTTTAGGCTAACAAGGTTATTTGAAACAAACACAAGGATGAACCGGTGCAGCAAAACTCACATAAAAGACATATTGAAAACATTATAAGACTCTACACCGTCTTCCTTGTTGTTCAAAACTCAATACTAGATATTATCTAGACTTTAGAAAGACCAAATATGCAAACCAAATTTTAGCATGCTCTATGTATTTCTTCATTAATGGGTGCAAAGTATATGATGCAAGAGCTTAAACATGAGCACAACAATTGCCAAGTATCACATTATCCAAGACATTTTAGCAATTACTACATGTATCATTTTCCAATTCCAACCATATAACAATTTAACGAAGAAGAAACTTCGCCATGAATACTATGAGTAAAGCCTAAGGACATACTTGTCCATATGCAACAGCGGAGCGTGTCTCTCTCCCATGTGAATGCTAGGATCCATTTATTCAAACAAAAACAAAAACAAAACAAACCGACGCTCCAAGCAAAGCACATAAGATGTGACGGAATAAAAATATAGTTTCAGAGGAACCTGATAATGTTGTCGATGAAGAAGGGGATGCCTTGGGCATCCCCAAGCTTAGACGCTTGAGTCTTCTTAGAATATGCAGGGTGAACCACCGGGGCATCCCCAAGCTTAGAGCTTTCACTCTCCTTGATCATATTGCATCATACTCCTCTCTTGATCCTTGAAAACTTCCTCCACACCAAACTCGAAACAACTCATAAGAGGGTTAGTGCACAATAAAAATTAACATGTTCAGAGGTGACACAATCATTCTTAACACTTCTGGACATTGCATAAGGCTACTGGACATTAATGGATCAAAGAAATTCATCCAACATAGCAAAAGAGGCAATGCGAAATAAAAGGCAGAATCTGTCAAAACAGAACAGTTCGTAAAGACGAATTTTAAAATGGCACCAGACTTGCTCAAATGAAAATGCCCAAATTGAATGAAAGTTGCGTACATATCTGAGGATCACGCACGTAAATTGGCTTAATTTTCTGAGCTACCTACAGGGAGGCAGGTCGAAATTCGTGACAGCAAAGAAATCTGAAACTGCGCAGTAATCCAAATCTAGTATGAACTTTACTATCAAAGACTTTACTTGGCACAACAAAACACTAAACTAAGATAAGGAGAGGTTGCTACAGTAGTAAACAACTTCCAAGACACAAAATAAAAACAAAGTACTGTAGTAAAAACCATGGGTTGTCTCCCATAAGCGCTTTTCTTTAACGCCTTTCAGCTAGGCGCAGAAAGTGTAAATCAAGTAACATCAAGAGATGGTGCATCTACAGTGGGATGCGGAGTTTTCTCAACCAGGCATAGTATATTAGATACATAAGTTTTAGCGTCCCCCTTTTCATTAGTCTTGGGCTTGCTACTCTCATCAAACAAATTTTCCGGAACAAGCCAAGCATAATTATTTTCTAGTGCATCATTCATTGCTAGGAGCTTACATGGTATTGGTGCTTTGATCTCCCCACCATCATTAATATTATTAGTGTACTTTATTCTATCCATTTCCATCTTTTCAAGGAGACTAACAAAATTGGTATAAGAACCAAGCATATCATATTTAGCAAAGACCTTTCTAGCCTCTCTTGCTATACCACCAAATTCTCTAAGGAGGGTTTCTAAAACAAAATCTTTCTTTTCCCCTTCTTCCATATCACCAAGTGTGAGAAACATGTGTTGGATTATAGGATTGAGATTAACAAATTTAGTTTCCAACATGCGAACTAAAGCAGCAGCAGCAATTTCATAAGTAGGAGCAAGTTCTACCAAGTGTCTATCTTCAAAATCTTCAACGGTACTAACATGATTGAAAAATTCTTCTATATTATTTCTCCCAACTATAGACCCACGTCCTACCGGTATGTCTTTTATGGTAAAATTAAAAGGAAACATGATGAATCAAGTAAAGTAAATGCAAGTAACTAATTTTTTTGTGTTTTTGATATAGAGAGCAAGACAGTAAATAAAGTAAAGTTAGCAACTAATTTTTTTTGTGTTTTGATATAATGCAGCAAACAAAGTAGTAAATAAAATAAAGCAAGACAAAAACAAAGTAAAGAGATTGGAAATGGAGACTCCCCTTGCAGCGTGTCTTGATCTCCCCAACGGCGCCGAAAAAGAGCTTGATGGCGTGTAACTCACACGTTCGTTGGGAACCCCAAGAGGAAGGTATGATGCGCACAGGTTTTCCCTCGAAAGAAACCAAGGTTTATCGAACCAGGAGGAGCCAAGAAGCACGTTGAAGGTTGATGGCGGCGGGATGTAGTGCGGCGCAACACCGGAGATTCCGGCGCCAACGTGGAACCCGCACAACACAACCAAAGTACTTTGCCCCAACGAAACAGTGAGGTTGTCAATCTCACCGGCTTGCTGTAACAAAGGATTAACCGTATTGTGTGGAAGATGATTGTTTGCATAAAACAGTATTGCAGTAGATTGTATGCGATGTAAAGAATAGGACCGGGGTCCACAGTTCACTAGAGGTGTCTCTCCCATAAGATAAAAGCATGTTGGGTGAACAAATTACAGTCGGGCAATTGACAAATAGAGAGGGCATAACAATGCACATACATGTCATGATAAATATAGTGAGATTTAATTGGGCATTACGACAAAGTACATAGACCGCTATCCGGCATGCATCTATGCCTAAAAAGTCCACCTTCGGGTTATCATCCGAACCCCTTCCAGTATTAAGTTGCAAAACAACAGACAATTGCATTAAGTATGGTGCGTAATGTAATCAATAACTACATCCTTAGACATAGCATCAATGTTTTATCCCTAGTGGCAACAGACATCCACAACCTTAGAACTTTCTCACACTGTCCCGATTCAATGGAGGCATGAACCCACTATCGAGCATAAATACTCCCTCTTGGAGTTAAGAGCAAAAACTTGGCCTCCTACTAATAACGGAGAGCATGCAAGATCATAAACAACACATAGGTAATAACTTGATAATTAACATAACATAGTATTCTCTATCCATCGGATCCCACAAACACAACATATAGTATTACAGATAGATAATCTTGATCATGTTAGGCAGCTCACAAGATCCAACAATGAAGCACAATGAGGAGAAGACAACCATCTAGCTACCGCTATGGACCCATAGTCCGGGGTGAACTACTCACTCATCACTCCGGAGGCGACCATGGCGGTGAAGAGTCCTCCGAGATGAATCCCCTCTCCGGCGGGGTGCCGGAGGAGATCTCCGGAATCCCCGATATGGGATTGGCGGAGGCGGCGTCTCGGAAGGTTTTCCGTATCGTGGCTCTCGGTGGGGGTTTCGTGACGAAGGCTATTTGTAGGCGGAAGGGCAGGTCGGGGGCCACACGAGGGCCCACACTATAGGTCGGCGCGGCCAGGGCTTGGGCCGCGCCGCCTATGTCTGGCCACCTCGTGGCCCCACTTCGTCTCCTCTTCGGTCTTCTGGAAGCTTCGTGGCAAAATAGGACCCCGGGCGTTGATTTCGTCCAATTCCGAGAATATTTTGTTACTAGGATTTCTGAAACCAAAAACAGAACAACATGGCACTTCGGCATCTTGTTAATAGGTTAGTTCCAGAAAATGCACGAATATGACATAAAGTGTGCATAAAACATGTAGATATCATCAATAATGTGGCATGGAATACAAGAAATTATTGATACGTCAGAGACGTATCAAACCGCCCAGGGGAGAAGAAGCTCCGAACGCTCCCCAGAACAGCGTTGATGCAGCAGTAGCTTGAGGTGTTCCTCATCCTTTCCCTCGCCACCATGGCAGGCCGAGAGGAGGAAGAACACCATAAAACCACCAGTATAGCGCTGAGGAAGACTTCTTCTTGATCTGTGAAGCAGCAGCAAAGGCATCTCCTTCTCCTCGCCACCCCGGCCGGCCAGAAGGAGCCACCCCTTTGTCGATGCAGAGCTCAAGAAGATAGCCAGACCGCACTTATTGACTTCCCTGTCCAGGATGGTCTCAGAAGCGACCTCCCACCAGAGGAGCTCACCTGAGAGCAAGCCAGACCACCACCTGCCGCCGTGCGAGAACGTCAGAGAGGAGGGAACCTCCAGGTGACGAACTTGAAGTTGCCGATTGCTGCCAGCTCCTCTTCCCTCGCCGCCACGGCAGGCCGAAGAAGAAGCGAGCAACCATCTGCTGGTGTCGCACCTGGGCAAGGCCTTATTTAAGGCATGGCTGGCAGAAGTCCTCCCCACCGCCGTCCCGTGGACAGCAACAACGGAGATCAGCCACCACTGCCGGATCTGGCCGAGAGACACCGACGGAAACCATCCGGCAAAACGCCACCTACTGGCAGAAGGCCAAACCCTACATCTACTATATACAAGAAGGACTCTGACGCCGCTCCTCCGCCTCCCTCGACCGGCCTCACCGGCGAGTTTGGCCTCGGATTGGCTCGGCGAGCTCGTGAGCTCCCTCAGATACTGTAGCAAGAGAGAGAGAGGAGAGGATAAGAATGGATAGAGGAAATCTTGACTCAGGATCTATTGATCCAGGACGACTGGCCCGCTACTTGTGGATGCCAGGACTGCTAAGGGCATCGATGCATGCACCTGTCAACACCGGAACCCCGTCGCCTGGAACCAGCCACCGCCTATGATGCCCACGACTTGTTCAACCATTTGGGTAGTCAAGTTTGAGGTTGAAACTTGTACCTATTCAGCCATTTGCGCCATGTATATTTTCTACATATGTACTGACCGTTGTCTCGTGTCATTCGTAGATGGACCTATGCAAACCGATCGAACTTGTCATTCTACATGAGTCGGACGGTTTATCCAAACTCAAAATTGTCATAGCAACCCTCATCCATGAGCTCGCTAAGAGGCAGACCGTGCATATGGGCTCGACAAGTCCACACAGGGGCAATCTGAAGCGCAACCGAGAATCCGGTCATTTCTGGCTCTAAGGACTACTTCGACGCTACCAATCCAATCTATCCGGAGTACAAATTTTGGCACCGCTTTCGAATGTCAAGGAAGTTGTTCATGGCTATTCTGAAAGGTGTGGGGGACTACAACCCCTACTTCGGATGTTGTCCTGATGCCACCGGTAAGCTTGGCTTGACCTCTTACAAGAAAATTTTGGCAGCTATTCACATGCTTGCATTTGGAGTTTCCGGTGATTTTGTTGATGAGTACTTGTGAATGAGCAGACCACTTGTCTTGAGTCGATATACAAGTTCGGCAAAAGCCGTCATGACATTGCCCGACTGTTGTTGATCAATGAGGCAAGGAGGTTTCCGGAGATGGTTGGAAGCATAAATTGCATGCATCGAGAGCGGAAGAATTGACATTTTGCTTGACAGGGGCATTATAGTGGGCATGAGAACGGATGCACTATCATTCTTGAGGCTATTTCATCACATGATCTATGAATCTTATTTTTTTTGAAACGAGGCAAAAGCTTTTCCTATCCATTAATTAAGAAGAAAGGTGCCCAGTTAATTAATGGAAAACTAGGCGAAAACCGATACAACTCGGGATGAACCTAGACCAACATCGGCACACAAGGGGCCAACACATCGACGATACAACGGACAATGCCTAGACTAGCTGGCGTCCCACCCGTGCCGGAGAGAAGACGCCATGACTGCTATGGGAGGACCAGGTATATGATGCTCAAACTAGGTGAAGAAGCCAACCCGCCAACGTGACTTTGTCGCCCACACGACACAAGATCGATGCCCACAACACTGCCAAACTTTCGGGGCCGCCGCCCCAACATCCAGCCACTCCGCCACACCCAACGCAAACCACCAACACCACCTTCTAGGACCGCCATCCCGACATACCACCGCTCGCGATCAAGCTGCGACGTCGTGCGACCCGGTCGCCCACAACCCAAGCTGCACCAACAAACCGCCCGCAGACCACTGTCGCCACACCAGCATTCGGAGCCGATGCCCCGACGTGAAGTCAACTGCCTCCGCTGAGACGTGCCGACCGAGCCGACAACCTCGCCGCACAAGCGACACAAGATTTCCACCCAAGCCAAGCCAAGAAGCCGCCGCACCCCATGAGGCTGCTACCCGATGTGGATCTCGAGGTCGCCGCCTCGACGCACCACCACCATTCGAAGCAGCCGCCCCGACGCTCACGAGCCAAAACATAAGAGGAGCACCACCAAACAGCCACACGTCGACTCTCCAAGACCCCTCAAAAGGGTAGCGACGAAGACACCACCATCGCCCGCTCCGGATAACCGGAACTTGAGTTTTCACCCGGAGAGACCATGGCATTGTTGTTGGAGAGAAAAAGAGGCTCCTCAACGAGGCCTCCGAGAAGGGGAGCGGTGTCTGCAAACACCGCCATCGTTGGCACCAAACCGTAGTATGGGCTAGGATTTCGCCTGGATCTCCTCCCACACCCCTGAACGGGCCTCCTCTGTCCACCACCAAACAACCCTGGTGGCATCTCTACACAAAACCTCCTACCGCGAAGAAACCCCACCGTGGCGACATGGACGTCGCCCTCGATCCAGGGCCGCCTCCCCGGCATCCTCCCTGTAGGAAGCGGCAGAATGCACCATAGCTCTCCTAGGCAGAAGGCTCGCCTCGGCCTAGATCTCGCCTTGGAATTCGACAGAGCAGCACTGCGCCATGTTGTCGCCACCTAGCTTCTACCTCCCTGCGCCACTCACAGCCACTGCCCAAGTGCTGCCCGCGCCACCCGCAACCTCCGTCCGCAACACCGGCAGCCGCCGCCGGGCCAGCAAGCCCATCGACCGCTGCGAGCGCACGGGAAACCACCTCGACCTGAGGCCAACGCCCTGCCGCCCAAGCGAGGCCGAGCGGCCGGAGCACCCCACCCCACCAGCGTAGAGACACCACCGCCAAGTGCCCCCACCACCAGCCCGGGGCCGCCGCCCCCGCGTCCAGGCTCCACCGCGAGCTGCGATCGGAGGATCCCCGCCTCCCTTTACGAGTAGGGCCCACCACCACCGCGGCAAGGGACGACGACAACGACGGAAGGGAGGATCAGGCGAGGGCCAACGATTGGGGCGCTAGGGTTTCTCCCCGTGTCACCAGAGGAGGGGCGACACGGGGTTCCTTTCTCGTCCGTCCCGTTCACTGCCTTTGTGATATAGATGTTTGATCTATGAATCTGAGAGTCTTTCTTCAGCATGACTAGTTTCAACACCGATATCAGCATGCCCCAACGGTCTCATGTATTCTCTAGGTTTGTGTAAGGCAATGCTCCACTAGTTAACTATGAGATCAATGGACATGCATACGATAAAGCCTATTGTCTAGCTAATTGAATCTAACCCGCTGGTACACCCTTGTGCAGATAACCTGTGCTTCTGAAGAAAAGAAGAAGAAGAGGTTTGCCAAATAGCAAAAGGCTTGCAGGAAGGATGTGGAGCGGGTATTTGGTATGCTCCAACCTCGATGGGCTATTGTTCGACACCCTATTAGACAAGCGTGGAAACCATGTGTGAGGTGATAATCATTGGTGTGATCATGCACAACATGATCATTTATGATGAGGGTTATAAAGGCCTCCTCGACCAAGGCTGACAATTTCAAGGTGAATTAGTTGCGCCGCAACATAGGCCAACAATGATTGAGGAGTTTCTCCATGTGGATCATGAGATATCATTACGGCCACACTCTCGATCGACTTCAAGCAGATTTGATTGAATATTAGTGGACATTGGCAGGAATTGAGTAGTCATCTCATATGGATTTTTGAACTATGTTTAGTGGACTACATTGATTGTGAACTATGTTATCTATTTAGTGGACTATATTGATTGTGAACAATTTGTTTAGGTCCGGACGAGGAGCCAACCTCATTTTCAAGAAGCGGGATCTTTAGCCTTAAAGTTAGGAAGTTTTGAGAGAGTAAGAAATAGATAGTGTTCTAACGGCGAAAAATACCTCCTCTTTTTTCTGATTAAAGTTACAGCTTTTATTGGAGAGATAAAATTAACCATGCTGCTACTAACATCTTTTTTATATGGAGCAGCTAAGGGCATGAGCAATGGTGGCATACACAACTAGCTGCTTCATGTAAAAAAGTTGTCAGAAGTAATATGATCAATTTTATCTCTCTAATGGAAGCTACAACTTTAGTCAGGAAAAAGAGAAAATGGACCCCACAAATATGACAATATGTATCCCTTTCTCTCTTCAAAAAGCATGCTTTTTAGGCTTAAGATCCCACTTCTTGAAGAGGAGGCTGCCTCCTCATCCGAACCTACTTTGGACCACCCGAACCTAGTTAAAGGTGTGAGGCAGTAGCTTCTAGGGTAGTGCATTGGACATGCCCTAACATTGCTCGTGGCTTAAGACAAAGACTGATGTTTTATTTTCAAAGAGTCCCCATTACAAAACCCTCTGTCAATCGAGAAAGTAACCACGTCATATTCTAGAAAACATCAATTTTTCTTACCATCGTTATCCCTTAATCATGGAGCTTTAATTTCGTAGCTATCCAGTTCAACGAGAAAAAACAAAAAGAAGAAAGAGCCTCCTTCAAAAAAAAAAGAAGAAAGAGCCATCCTGGTTTCAAGGCTCCGGCCGTTGCAATTTTCCAGCCACACTAGTAGACTGAAGAAGTTGAGATTACCATCTGCGACCTGTGCACGCAACGGATTTGTGGGTTTGCCCTCACTCAAATCGCGTGCTCTCTCCCACCATTAACGTCGTCAGCTGAAACAAACACTCCACTGGACTGGCACAGCTGCGAGAGGAGAGAGAGAGAGAGGACGAAGCAGGCCGCAAGCGCTTACACGCACTTGCTTCCCACCACCGTCCACCGCTCCGCCACCACCACCACCACAACACCGACAAAACAGGGAGAGTGGAGTGGAGTGGAGTGGAGGAGTCGTGCTCCCTCTGCTGGAACGCGCCCACAGCGCCGCCGAGATGGGCGGCATTCCCATGCTCCTCCTCCTCCTCCGGACCGCCGCCGCCGCCGTCCTCCTCCTCCTCCTGTCGTCGCCCCTCCCCGTCTCAAGCGCCGACCTCTACGCCGTCGTCTACAAGGGCTGCGCCAACCAGACCTTCCCGGGCGGCACCGCGCCCGCCACCATCGCCGCCCTCTCCTCCTCCCTCGCCGCGCAGTCCGCCTCCGCCAAGTTTTACAAGACCTCCTCCGCCTCCGCCTCCGCCGCCTCCGCCTCCGTCTTCGGCCTCTTCCAGTGCCGCGGCGACCTCTCCGGCCCGGACTGCTCCTCCTGCGTCGCCCGCGCCATGTCCTCCTGGCCCGACCTCTGCGGCGCCGCCGTCGCCGCCCGCGTCCAGCTCAACGGCTGCCTCGCGCGCTACGAGGTCTCCGGCTTCCCCCAGGTCTCCGGCGTCCAGATGCTCTTCAAGACCTGCGGCACCGGCGGCGGCGGCGGGGACGCCGACCTCGAGGTGCGCCGCGGCACCGCCTTCGCGCAGCTCGAGGCCGGCGTCGGCACCAGCGCAGGGGGCTTCTTCGCCACCAGCTACCAGCAGGTCTACGCGCTCGCGCAGTGCGAGGGCGACCTCTCCGCCGTCGACTGCAGCAACTGCGTCACCCAGGCCGTGCAGCACGTCCAGGTCGAGTGCGGCGGCGCGCCGTCCGGGCAGGTATACCTCGACAAGTGCTACATTACCTACAGCTACTACCCGCACGGCGTGCCACACGGCGGAGGCGGCGGACTCGGAGGTATACCTATTTTCTCACAAATCTGTACATTCAGTTTCACAAATCTGTGCCTGCGCATCCTGTTCCCATTTTGCTTAGTAATTCAGTTCCCTGCACATTCAGTTTCAGTGACTCGCTCACCTGCACATTCAATCTCACTAATTCGTATTCAGCTTCGATTCTACTCGGTAGTAGAATAGAATTCTCCTGATTCGATTGCCTGTTGATCCAATCTGACCAACGGATAGATTGCTTGCTTGGGTTTACTAGTAATTTGGGCAAAATGCGTAACACTTGCTTTGTGCTTTATGTTGCTGGCAACTGGCTAGTTTGTGCATGTGGGCGAATTTATTGTCGGTGCATTTGTTTGTACGTGTGTTGGTGAGATCTTGGCAGGATTCTCTGTTTTCGAATTGATTCATAGAGATTCCTATGCGTGTTTTGCGTGTGGATTTTGGTTATTTTGGACGAATTTCTATAGATTAGTGCCCTCTCAGGTGCTCATTAGATTAAGTCTTCCCATGGTCCAGTATGTTGGTAGGTAAGATTTATGAGAAGCGTATCTTTTCCATGTCAAAGTGCACTCTGATGGAGACGCTGCTATGATCTTGTTCCTATCTTCCTTGGTTGGTCAGATTAAGAATTAGGTGACAGGGATTGCTCCTGTTTTGTGATGACAGGATCCCCCACTTCCTTCTATCAGTTAAACTTGATCTCTGTTTAGGGTATCCACATTGCTGATAACTCCATTATACAGGTGTTCATGCTTTCTTTCTGAACTTCCCAGTTGTTTATGCTTCTGTCCATTCAGTCTTTGAGGAAAGTTTTTTTTCACGACTACTTTTACCACCTTTCTAGATTTACTTGAGATATGCATGTGTGATTGTTCCCATGATTAGACGTGGCATCATCCCTAGTTTGATCTGTGGATTTGGCTCTTCTCATTGTGATATCGCAGGGCAGCAGACAGCCAAGACTGTAGCCATCGTGCTGGGTGGAGCTCTAGCTCTGGGTTTCCTGGTCATCTGCTTGCTCTTCGCCAGAAGTCTGGTCAAGAAGAAGGAAGGTGAGTCTTACTGCCACTTCAGATCCTACAAGTAGATCCATCGATTACTTCAGTATTTCATTGAGCAACTATTGCTCCAAATCTTTCTTTCTGAATAAGAAGATCCTCTTACCAAATGTGTGTGCTTTGCAGATTACTGACGGGGAAGCATGGCGGAGCAAACAAAAGCATTGGGGCATGGTGTGCATTTCGATAGGGGTGTTGGACGGTTGTGTTCTTCAAGGTGGTGAGTGGGATACAGAGGGGATTTTTTTGGCTCTTCTTCCTCTGGCCATGTGAAGGTGCATCCTCGCATCGCATGCATGATGAGAGAGAGGGGAAAAGGAGGTGGTGGCAAGTTCAGGAAAAAGAAACTCTTCTTTTTTGCGGATGGCTCGTAAATCAATTTGGAAGATTATGATGTTTTTATTATCTTTGGGCAGTACTACCACCTCTGCCTCTCTTGCTTAATTAGGGCTCTAGCTAGCTAGGGAGTAAGTACATTGATTCTCTAGTATTTTTTTCCTCAAAGGAAAATTACATGTAGTTCTAGGCAGAAAGTAATCTAGTCTATTGTGAATTCAGGGTATGCAGCTAGCCGCAGATTCAGGCTCTGGCCTGGTCGTTCGTTTGGGTTCTTGTGGAAATTGTCTCATACTGTGTTCTAGAGCAAGGGTTTTTAACTTGGTAGTTTATTTGTCAGTAGCTCTTACTGATCGACACTGCTATGACCTCCAAACCTGCTGATGGCTGCTTGGAGCTATTTAGTCAGAAATGTCTGAAAGTCTTGTGGAAAATGTGCCTCATCTAGCTTGTCGAATGTGGTGCTGTCGGATGGAGCCGATATACGGATGAGGGTTGACTTTGTCAGAGTCAGAATTGCATGACCGGTCAGAGATGTGTGCTGAACACAACCATTTTCTGACTTGGTTGGCGTTTGCTAATATGGACCCTATTGTCGTCAGGTTGCTACCTGCATACTCGTTACTTTCATCGCCCTAGGGCCTGTAATGGTTACGGCCTGTTAGAGATAGCCGAACGCAAGTTAAATTTATTATCGTTATATGGGCTAAGCAATACCAGACCGTGGTGTCGGAGGTTTTCTCGTATTGTCGCTTTGGACTGGACATATACAGGCCCAAGAAACTTCGATTGCAAACGGACTGGAAGGGAGTACGACTCTGGAGAACTTCTGTTCTTTACCAGGTACGGACCAACTTTGGTGAAGGGCAACTTCATCCAGCACAACGGACATACGGTTGACACGAGTCAGTCTTGGGTGACACGTCCGCCCACGCGAGTAGGAACGAGAGCAGCTCTAGTACTTACGTCCACGCGCGTCAGGCTGCGTACGTCTGGCCGCGGGCACGAGAAAGTACAGGTACAGAAGTACAGTTATGCACACAAGCAAGTATATGTACACTCGTGCCAACGAGCAAGTACATGTACGGAAGTACAGTCAGGCGCACTAGCAAGTACACATACAGAAATATAGTCGCACACACGAGCAAGTACAGGTACAGAAGTACAGTCACGCACACGAGCAAGTACAGTCGCGCACACGATCAATTAGATGTACAGAAGTACAGTCGCGCACACGAGCAAGTACAAGTACAGAATCACAGGTACAGTTACTGAGTAAAGGGAAAAACAACATCAAATACACTTAAAACAGAAGTACCTATCAGTTGAAACACGAATACAGTTAGGTACACACCACGAGTACTACCATACTAGTATTGGAAGTACGGAAAAAGTATCCTGAAACCTATCAACATGGGATCTAGTTTTGAAGACCTCGACGCGAGGATCTCAAAAGTGAAAACCAATTAAAATTTGGACTTACGGTTCTCAAGATATTTCATAAAAAAAAAATCTGGAAAATAAAGGAAAAAGTTGACACAACCTAGGCCCCCCTCTGTCTTCTCTCTCCTTCCTCATGCCCTCCTTGCGACATGTGGCGAGCAGGGATACCATTTCCTAGAGACGGAGTTGGAGGTGGTGGAGGAGGAGGGGCCCGGAGTTGGAGGAGGAGGGATTGGAAGAGAAGGCCGAAGTGGAGGAGAATGCCGAATTTGGAGGAGGAGGAGGCCGGAGTGGAGAAGGGGGGGGGGGGAGTGGAGGAGGAGGAAAGAGTTGGAGGAGGAGGGAGTGGAGGAGGAGTAGAGGAGAAGGAGAGAAAGAGAAGAAAATGGAGAAAATGTGTGGAGGATGTAAGAGCGTGGGGATAAGGTATAGGGTGGCCGGACCATTTCAAATTTCGAAGGAGGGAAACTTACCAGTGGCGCACCCCATGGCTTGGTGGGCCACTGCTTTTTTAAATTTTTTTTGCCCGAAATCTAAAACTAAAAAAGTCCTGTTTCCTTTTCGATTTTTAGGAATCTAAAATTTGTCTAAATGACCGGAGGGGGTTGAAATCGGATGTAATATTTCGCGTAGATACATTTTCATATAAAAAGATTTTCATCGGAGGTCGTATGCAACTAGAAGTCCCGTTTTACCGATACATGATGCAATTTTGTAAAAAAAGTCAAAATTCATGTTTGTTAATTTCTCTTGCAACTAGATGACATAACACATGGACATCTCGAATTTTTTTTGTTGTTACTTGAAATAATCATCATGACAGTCTACTCAACAGAAATTTCTGGAATATAGGCTCTTCTATATCGTACTGGCAGCCATGAACCTGTTTTCATCCGCCTTAACACAACTAGACTCGGAGATCATGCTCCCATGCGCTTGACTACGCCTTTACAGGCCCAACGCTGACCTTTGGAAAATTGTTTAGGGCTATACAAAAAAGAGTTACCTAGGCTAGTATCTAAATTCTTTATATGCTTTTTCTCTCTCCAGGCGATAACTTAAAAAAAAGGATATATGAGCATTAGGCACCAGGATTTTCATAGCAAGCCTAATGATTGCCAAAAAAAAAGTCCCAGTGTTACTTTTTCACCTATAAATCTAAATTAGAGTGTATTTCTACCCCAGAAAATTCCTATATACTTTAGAGTAAAAAAATGACTATAAAATTACATGTTGGTAAACCCGTTTCGCCCCCCTTTAGTTTTTGCTCAAGGTCCGCCACTGAATGTGTGGGTCACTGATTAAACATCAGTTTTCCAATGCAATAAAGTGTCTACTAAAAATATGGTTTGTCTACCTTGATATAATACATGCAGAAAAAGTATTGTTATTAGAAAGAGAAACTACTACTCGGTCGGAGTACTTCTTTTCCTGTCGATATTCTTAGACATTTACTTCCTCGACATTTTAGAAAGCTAAATTGGCTTGCTAAAAGCCTAAAACCCATCTGTACTTACAAGAATCTTAATGTTCAGATCGGATGGTTCTTAGCTCAGTCAGATGAGAAACTGTTTATGAAACCGCCAATCCAGTAATACGACGAGGGGGACGTACGTCCTCGTCATACTAACTGTGATATTCCTACATGAATCATGATAGATGCGAAAGCGATTGAGCGGTCGGTGAGGATGGGCACGGAGGCAGCTCAATCAATAAGCTCCCTTTGCACGTACAGCAAAACAGAAGGAACGAACATGCCATCAATCCACCATGCATGACAGCATGCATGAAAGAAGGGATGAAATTGAATGCCGATGCCAATGATCGAGTTAGAACACTGTCAAGCAAAACAAAAGATTCGCAAACCTAACAAGTACGTGCGTGCATTGGCCCAACGAACAGTCTTGGTTAGCTGGGATCACCATTTTGCTGCCGTGAAATCCCTGCATTATGAATGCCAGCGCACCCTGGTCGATTGATAGATTCTGTAAGTAGTTTCAGCAATATCGTCGTGTGTCACGTAGTTTCAGCAATGCAATGGCAAAAAAAATGGATGGTGGTATCAGGCAAGGTTTTTTTTCTCGGTCGCATTTTTTTACCGGGGGACCCCGGAAAATTCGGTTACCGCGAAATCTCGGAACTCTCGGGAATTTCTCGAACGAGTTTATTCAAACGAAATTTGAATTCAAAAAAAATCTAGCATGAAACAAAGAAATTTCTACGGTATATTGACACAACTGCTAACGCAACGTAGTGGCAAGAACTTCCTGCGGAACTGCAGTAGGTTTTGTGTTCGAATCACAGGTCTGCCACTTTTTTTCTTTTTAAGAAAAAACAAAGAATAAAATGATCGAAAAAATATCGCGTGGTCAGGTACTCGAACTCAAGACGAGGGAACGATAGTATCCCGCGAAGCTAACCACAGCGCCCAACCTGCTCCTTTGTTCTTTTAATGGAGAAGCTTTGTTTATCAATAACTGTAGCCTAAATTCAAATCCAACCGATTTTTTTGGCCGGTATCACTCTTTCTCGTGGGGTAACGGAATTTACGGTTTCCGCCGAGATTTCGGATATTCCGGCCGAGAAAAAAATCCCTGGTATCAGGCGAACATGACAAATTTGGCCTCGCTGTGCGACGCCCCCTCAGGCGTGCGACCTAGATCCAATGGTGGATGCATTTTCCAAAAAGCAATTGTGTGAAAGTTGTTGGAATTAGGTTGGTAACTTCTTTATCTCGTCGCGCGGTAGGGCTCCTGCATGAATCCATCGCGATATATCTTCCCAAGAAATGTGTGTGCGCAAAAAACTAGGTCTAAGTTTCTTTTTACGAAAATTCTATCGAACTAATCATCTATAGCAGTATACAGAACCCACAAAGTAGTAAAAATTATAAATAGGTCCATAGACCACCTGGCGATGACTACAACCCAAATTACAGACTCAACAGTACAAAGATGCAATGGAGCAAAATCTATACAAATTTATCTTCCAATTAATCAATATTTGATACAATTAATGCAGACCCATATGTATACAACATGATTTACATTTGTGTACGTACCCACTCTCTCCAACAAGTACTAAAACCACAGACACAACATACATGGCGTACGTATAAAATGAAGGAATGACACTCACATCAGTACGTACAAGTAATAAATCACTGCTGCTTGCTCATCACCACCTCCGATCTTCTCTTCACCCTGACGAGGAGCCCGTTTTTCATGTGGAGTAGAATGGACAGCTTGGGCTCCACGACGTGGCCCGGCACCACCTCCACGGCGAAGTTCCATGCCACGGCCGCCACCGTCACCTTCATCTGCACCAGCACCATCTCCTTCCCGAGGCAAGTCCTTGGCCCGGAGTTGAAGGCGACGAACTTGTTGGACGGCACGTACCTCAGCTTCCCGTCGTCGGAGATCCACCGCTCCGGCTTGAACTCCCTGCAGTCGGGGCCCCACACCCGCTTCATCCTCCCCATGGAATAGTTGAACACCAGGATCTTGTCTCCGGGCCTCACCTCGTGCCCGCTCGGCAGCACGTCGCGGGCCACAACCGCCTTGTGCTCCATCGGCAGCGACGGGTAGAGGCGCAGGCATTCGCACACCGCCGCGTGCAGGTACAGCAGGTTCTTCAGCTCGCCGGCTTCGAAGGCCACCATGGAACCGGCGATAGGCTTCTTGCGGGAGGCGATGGGCGCCAGCTCCTCCAGGAGCTTCTGCTCCACGCGCGGGTTGGTGGCGAGGAGGTAGAAGAACCAGGACAGGGCGGAGCTGGTGGCGTCGCGTCCGGCGACCAGGAGGTTCAGCGTCATGTCCCGGATGTACGCGTCGGCGTCAGGGTCGTCCGCTACCTCCTCGTCGCAGATGAAGGAGGAGAGCAGGTCAGCCGCCGACTTGTCGGCGCCTTGCTTCTTGTACGCGGCCCGGCGGCTTGCGATCGTTGCGGCGACGAAGCTGTCGGTCGTGCGCTGCGCGGCGGCGTTCTTCCTCTCGTGCCCGATGTCCAGCCACCGCATCACCTTCCAGCACGTCATCGGGATGATGTGCCGGAGGAAGACGGTGCGCAGCGCGTCGTCCATGGCCCGCGCGAATGGCACCACAGGGAGGCCGATGGCCAGGCAGCCTGGGTCGACGCCGTAGACCAGGTTGGACGTCGTGTCGAAGGACCACCTCATGAAGACGTCCTGCAGGTCGCAGCTGGCGCCGGCGGTGTCGGCGACGTGTGCCAGGAACGGGAGCACGCTCTTCTCCGCCTTTTCGAGGCTGGATCGCTCCACGAAGGCGCGGTACCGCGGGGTCGTCATGAGCATCTGGGCCTTGGTGCGCTGGCGGCGCCACCGCTCGCCGTCGGAGTTGAAGATGCCGCCACCGAGGATGTCGAACATCTGCGCGAACGCGTCGCCCTTGGGGTAGTTCTCGAAGTTGGAGGTGAAGATGTGGCGGACGTTGGCCGGGTCGCAGGTGATGAAGTAGCGGAAGCCGGCAAACCAGAAGCGGCACTGGTAGTTGAGGTCGGAGAGGGCCAGCAGGCCGGTGACGCCGTCGAAGATCCGGTGGATGTTGGACACGATGGCCGGGACTACGCCGATGATCGGCCACTGGGTTAGCCCCAAGGGACGACGGCGTCGTTGCTTTGTCTTGTTGGTTTTCTGCAGGGCGCGGTAGCGGTGCAGGATGATCCCAAGGAGGCAGAGAGACGACATGAAAAACTGCAAGACGAAGAACCAATCCATCTCCATGGCGCAGAGCGGTAGTACACTAGACATGCATGCAAGCAGGCGGACGTGGTGCAATGTAGACTGCAATGCACAAGGACGGCTATATATGCGTATAGCGGGGCACGCACGTCCCTGGCTAATGAATTCCGCCTCCCTTTCCCAACGGCTCCTAAGCCAAGCTATCAGTGAGATTGTAGTATGATCAGCCATGCATGCATGATATGACACGATCGATTGTGGTCACCAAAGGCAAATGAATGAATTAATAAAAAGATATACATTAGTTAGCATATCAGGTATTGCACAGTGTTATTCGGTTGGCAGAGTGGCTAATTATGCTAGTATACGGGGTATGGTTTTATGCCAGGGAATGTAGTAATGGGAGAAGGGGTTTATGCGCGGATGCAGCCGATCGATATAGGTGTGCATGCTGCGTGCACTTAAGAGTGCAATGATACAAGAACAATGTAGCCATGTTTGTGTTACCACCCGATTTTAGCAAATCAGGAGGTGGGCCGTAAGTGAAGATGAGCTTGAAGGACGTACACGTGGAGCACCTTCGAAGCGGCCTTGCGCTAAGAGTTTGGGCTAAGTGGCCCGTGTATCTGTAATATAGTAGATCGTATTGTAATTTAGATTAAAGAGATAGAGTCTGCCCGTGCACGGTGCACGCCCAATTAGAAAGTCCCTTGGACTATAAATATGTATCTAGGGTTATCGGAAAAGGAGGACAATCATCGTTCAACCAACACAAATCAGCATCGCCACCCCTTTCTTCGAGGGTTTCTCCCGTAAGCACCATGCGCCTAGATACATCTGCGATCTAGGCAGCATTATTCGTCAACCTTACTGCTCGTCTGAAGCCTTGTTGATGGAAGCAGTACTATTTATCCTTAGGTGTTTAGGGCTTGCATTGATGATTTCACGTGCATATCTGCGTGGCAATGCCGTCCCTCGACACCTAGCTGCCCTACGTCTACCCGCAAGGGCAGCATCTGCTGTTGTTACTTAGTAGATCCGATCCGTTATAGTTGCTCCTTGCTCCGCAAGGATTAGTTTAATATCTGCATAGTTAGGCCTTATCCGGGGTCGGACGATCCGGTGCGTTAGGCGTTGTTTACCGTCCCTGCGAGGGATGTTCCGGGATCAACGTTATGTTGGTTTTTAGGCCTCTCGTAGGGGTAGTTTGCATCGTCTCCTGCTAGGCCCGATCGCACGTAGGACGTTCCGATTATGCGGTGAAAACCCTAAACTGTCGTGGATCGTTTTGCTTTGTCCTGATCAAGCGGGATCCCCATGCCATTGTAAATCCAACGTGAAACATGGGGCGATCGGCTCCTTGAGCCGATCACGGAAACCCGAGAGGGCTCGTATTTGATGTGTACGTGTCTACCATGAACAAATCGAAGCACTAACACCCTCCCGATCGGGTCAGTCGTGGCACGCCCTAGCAACCGCCAGGACGTTGGCGAAGATTTGCGGGACGACGCGAGGTGCCAGGGATCCACTAAGCGGCCCTGGGGGCTTCCCGCTCTTCGTGTTGCTTAACCAACGCCCGTTGGTGGGTTTTGGAGGGTAACACATTCTGGCACGCCCGGTGGGACACGACGTCGACATCCACGTCAACATGCACGTCAACATCGGCATCCGAGATGGCGGAGGAAACATCACATACGGGATCTTCCTCCGATCATAAGAAGAAGTACGATGAGCGAAGGCCATCGTTGAAGCCGAACTCATCGGCTCCTTTGAGAAGACCCGTTCGCACGGTAGGGTTCAAAGGATTCACGCCACAAGGCGCCTCGACGGTAGATCTGCTCTCCTTCGATGAACGTACTGAGCCTGCACAGAGGTCAACTACATGGTGGCCCATTCACCGCATCGGCACTCTGAGAGTGGTGAACACGTTGGAGCGCGTTGCGCTCCGTGTGGTGCAAGAAATCATGGAGCGTCGATACTCCCCTTCAAGACCTGTTCTAGGGACTCACCAGAGAGAGATGCAACTCACACTCTGCCGTACGCATTGGCGGCTCCACAGCAACAAGGCTCACCGGCATACGTCGTCTACAAAGTTGGGGGTGACCCGGGCGACTATCTTACATGACCCGCCCAAGGAAATCCCACACGGATACGTGTGCACGTATGTGCCGGACTGCAACAACCGGACGCGAGCGATCCAGGCTCCACCAGGGAGGTTGCGGAGCAGTGAGCAATGTTCAAGGAAGAACGACTGCAACAGCGGGGAGTTTAGGAGCAGAAGCTGAGAAACAAGCGTGGCTAGCCATGTATACCACCGCACCGGCCCGAAAAGCTCAGTGCCACTACCTCACCGCAGATCAGATCAGCGCCTGAGAGATCTTCGGCATCTTGCCGAAGAAGAAGATAATCGCTATTCCAAGCCGTACCCCAATGAGTTCGACCTGATCCCACTACCACCCAAGTACCGCCTTCAACAAATTCAGTGGGATAGAAGGGTCAAGCTCCATCGAGCACGTGAGCCGATACAGCTGGGCATGGTTTCAGATCGGATCAGCTACGGTGAGGTTCTTCACCCTCACCGGTCCAGCGTTTGGATGGTACACCTCGTTGCAGCCAAATTCAGTGCAATCATGGAAGTAGCTAGAGGAACTGCTCCACACCCAATACCATTCGAGGCTACGAGCCGGTATTGCCGACCAGCAGGCACACACGGAGAGACAAGGCACAAGACAGAACCCCGCTCCTGAATTCCACTATAAAACACGGCAACCGGAGCGTGTGTCCTGCACACTCTGCACAAGGATCACACATCTCAAGGTTCTCACTTGAGCTGCCATCCGGAACGACACGCTGGCCATCCGAGAACCCTGGGGCAACAAAGTTGGGCGATGACTGGAAGTGGACTTCACGGGAAGCGAACTGGTGCGGGCGGCGGTGCATGTCGCAAATGGGGCCAGGTCTCCAAGGGGCTGGACTTTGACGTGATCAAATCGAACAGATTTCGATCATCGAAAGAGAAACGATTGAAGCTACCCGAAGGCCACAAGATCCCTACGGCGCAGAGATGAACAAGAGGCCATACCGCAAATGGCATCATACGTTCACGCACGCCACCAACGACTGCAAAGTATTGCGCGCACAACTGGGATGGCGATAGAATCAAGCCGATTAACTTTCGGACAGTTTGCCATGAAGGTAGACATGCGTCCGTTTCCGGACGTCAACATGGTGGACCTAAGCCACTCCATAAGGGAGCCAGGGTTCTCTTTCAATGTCAATATGGCAGGGTTCGTGGTCCGCCATGGCGTGGACAAAGCAGAGAGCAGCCACTCTCGTGGCAAAGATAAAGAGGAGGCCGTTCCACGCGACCGGCCCCAAGACGACGATAGACGGTACCCAACCGAGGAGGAGGTGAGAAGCATACGGTATCAACGCCCATTATCCGTGCATCTCCTCAACAAATATGAGCAGCAGTACGACCGACATCGGCGCTACGTCGAAGACGATGAAAGATATCGTCGGTCGGATGCGGAAAGCAGGAGGTATCGTCAGTATGATGGAAACAACGACGGGTACGAACGTCGCGCCAGAGGGAGGTCAAGGGAGCAAGACAACGTGGATAAGCACTGAACTGTCCCTTCTTCAAACATTGCCGGACTCGGGAATGAGCCGATTGCCAACAATCGAGAACCCGAATGCACGCAGCAAGGAGAAGGACAGACGGAGTTTCAGTGTTCGAGCGTCTGGGACCCTCCCGCCACATAACAAACGAGCTGAGTCCTCTCAAGAAGAAGACTTCGAGGAGTCGGGAGAAGAAGATAGGTATCACCGACCAAGGTGGTGCCACGATGGACTCAGCCATTCTCGGCGTAGGGTGCAACGGCCCGAAACTTGGAAGAAGCCGAGGCACAGTACTGTACACGTTGAGAAGAGCACGGCCCGATCTGGCCGTGAAAATCCAGCAAACAGCGGAGACGAAGGCGCGCCGCCAAAGAAAGTATGGCGCCCAAACAGCGAAAGCGATGCACAGCATCGGCTGATGCCGATGTAGACATCACCGACACAAACATGGTGTCCGTGGTCCTGACAGAGTAGCACGCCAAGACGTTGGACGTACGTGGCAAGGCCGATCCCAGTGATCGGCCCTCAAAAAATGAAAAGCAAAGGATCTTATCTCCAACATGCCACGTAGCTACATTAGAAATCCGAGAAGTTGCAAATCATCGCCAAAGCCTTGCAACGGAAAAGGAGGCCGATTCCCGCAATCGGCCAAAATTATCCTCAACATACCGTCGTGTTCAGCATTGATCCAACAGATGCCTGAAGAGCCGATGCCATCAATTACTTGACAGACGGCTCGGGGGCACATAGATGGATAAAATACGAGGATACGGAGCTGAACGGATGTCAAATGTCCAGCGAGCAGCTCAAGTATGGGGGCCGATATGTAAGCAAATCGGCCGCAAAAAACTGAAAACTCAAAAAATTTGAGCACAGCCGATGCGTAGGCATCGACTTAAGGATTCAAAGCCGATGCACGCCATCGACTCAAGGGATACAAGCGGAAGCCTAATAGAGCAGTCATTTACTGGAGGAACCCCACTGGGATTGCTTGGCGACTCAGGCCCTCTCAAGGACTTCCAACTCCTTCGCAAGACTTCAAGCTTAGCACCGGCAGAAGCATCAGTTTGGGCGTCCAAGACGGCCCTTTTCTCATTTAAGCTGTTGATATTTGCCGGCAAGTTTGAGGATCGCACTGGCCAAACAAGAAGAACAGCATGGACGTGCGGATCAGGCTAGGATCATGAGAACGACCGCGTCCGTTGGACTGAACCGCATTCTCACCAGAGGTTGCCTCATTGACCGAAGCTCGGGGGCGCTCACGTTGAAGGTTCTCTGCTTTTGAAAAGCCGATTTGGTTAGAATCTCGGATGTCGCACTGATTGAGAAGCGATAGTGGCCCAATGCCGCTGGTGCACTTTCATTCTCGCCTTGACCAAGGCTCGGGGCAGCCTAGCCCTAAGATTCTTCGCTCTGAGAAGCCGATGGTGTTGGAATCGGCTGTCCCCGCATCGTAACCGCGTTGAAGGGTGGAGGACTCTTGCAGAGGAAAATTATCAGGTTGGCAGGAGGAGTTCGAAGAAGGAGCCATCATAATTGATAGGCTTTAGGCCAGTTTGTTGCCGCAAAGAGACAAAGCATCGCTGCGAAAATTGTAGGCGATCGAGAGTTTCAGCAATGGTCCTAGAGTTCTTCTGAAGGCATCAGTGCTGGAGTCTTGCCGATCAAGGCTGGCGTTAAGCTCAAGGGACTCGGATTTCCAAGATTCAAGGTGTGCACAATTCCGGCTTGGTCCTGTTCGACTGGAATTTGAGGATCTGAACTGATCTATCTCAAAATTTATCATAAGAGACCAATACGTTGCCATTGGTTCATCGAGCGTTGATCAGGCCAACAATCGGCACAATCCATATAAGGAGAATCGGCTAAATCACTGGGCAAGAAATCGGCAAAATCAAGTTGGGGAAACTCTTCATTGACAAACAAGATTTCTTACATAAAGAGCTGATTGCTCTCAAAAGGAAGAGTTGGGAGTGCAGGGCCCTATCTACTACTGCTGGCCCTAAGTTAAGCTCCTATTTAAGGGCCATTGCTACCCTCATCGTCCCCCGTCACCATCACCGTGCCGGCGCTGCTCCCACCGCCTGCTGCCGTCGGTAGCGGCACCGGCAGGGCCCTCGTTGTCCTCATCCTCCTCGTCGCATCGTCGTCCTATCTGTCGAAGTCGCCGAGGTGCCCGGCCGGGGCAATGGCGTTTAGCCGGCTCGTCGGAGGAGGCGCCGTCTTCCTCCTCCTCCTTCACCTCCTCGGAAGAAACGAGTGACGTGGTCGTCGTCGCTTGCCTCCACCGCTTCCTCATTGGCGAGGAAGCGGAGGTCACTCTCCCCGCTCGCTGAGGACCGTCATCCTCGACCAGACGGAGAAGTCATGGTCATCCTTGTCCCACGCTGTTGGGGCAAGGATATCGTACGCCGCCTGCGTACCCACTCTGGTGTTGATTCCCGGATGGGAGAAGACACGTAGGAAAGACCCGATGAGGTGGAGGAAGAAGAAGAGGAAGACATGGCGGCGAGGGCTTTTGGAAGTGCTGATAGGAGGAAGAGGAGAGCTGTTCGATGGGCCGAATAAAAGGGGGAATATATGGTTTAATGCCTAAGCAGTTCCCGAGGACGTGGTGCCGAACCGTCAAGTCGTGCAGAGAAGGCGAGGAGGCAAGACGTCATCATGAAGAAAATTGCGACGGTCTGCCACGACATGACCCTTCGAAGGAGACAGATGGTTTTGCAATTACCATTATCAAAACCAGGGGGCATGTGTTACCACCCGATTTGGCCAAATCAAGAGGTGGGCCGTAAGTGAAGATGGGCTTGAAGGACGTACACGTGGAGCACCTTCGAAGCGGCCTTGCGCTAAGAGTTTGGGCTAAGTGGCCCGTGTATCTGTAATATAGTAGATCGTATTGTAATTTAGATTAAAGAGATAGAGTCTGGCCCGTGCACGGTTAGGTGCACGCCCAATTAGAAAGTCCCTTGGACTATAAATATGTATCTAGGGTTATCGAAAAGGAGGACAATCATCGTTCAACCAACACAAATCAGCGTCACCCCTTTCTTCGAGGGTTTCTCCGGGTAAGCACCATGCTGCCTAGATCGCATCTAGCGATCTAGGCAGCACACGTTATTCGTCAACCTTGTACTGCTCGTGCTGAAGCCTTGTTGATGGCGAGCAAGTATTATTTATCCTTAGGTGTTTAGGGGCTTGCATTGATGCTTTCACGTGCATATCTCCGTGGCAATGCCGTCCCTCCCTAGCTGCCCTTACGTCTACCCATACGTAAGGGCAGCATCTTGCTTGTTCGTTACTTAGTAGATCCGATCCGTTATAGTTGCTCCTTGCTCGCAAGGATTAGTTTAATATCCATAGTTAGGCCTTATGCTGGGGTCGGACGATCCGGCGGCGTTAGGCGTTGTTTACAGTCCCCGCGAGGGATGTTCGGGGATCAACGTTATGTTGGTTTTTAGGCCTCTCGTAGGGGTAGTTTGCATCGTCTCTCGTAGCTGCTAGGCCCGATCGCACGTAGGACGTTCCGATTATGCGGTGAAAACCCTAAACTGTCGTGGATCGTTTTAGCTTTGTCCATCAGGATCCCCATGCCATTGTAAATCCAACGTGAAACATGGGCGATCGGCTCCTTCCACAGGGAAACCTGAGAGCCGATAGGGCTCGTATTTGATGTGTACGTGTCTACCATGCAGAACAAATCGAAGCACTAACACCCTCCCTGATCGGGTCTAGGTCAGGTGGCACGCCCTAGCAACCGCCAGGACGTTGGCAGAAGATTTGCGGGACGACGCGAGGTGCCAGGGATCCACTAAGCGGCCCTGGGAGCTTCCCGGCTCTTCGTGTTGCTTAACCAACGCCCGTCGGTGGGTTTTGGAGGGTATGTTTGTTCCCTTTTTGACGTGTAGTATCATCACGGGCTTTCAAATGATTACTATTAGTTATGAGTTGCAACATGAGTTGTAACTAAGATTTAATGACATCATCTGACTGAGAATGAACATAGTCCCTAGTCGACTGAGAAATAGTCACACCCTTATTATTATGCTCCATATTATCAGTTTTGCCCTGCATTTTCACCAAAATGCCTCAAATTTAACAAAACCAAAACAACGCAATTTTACACAAGACACACGTAAATCGTCTTGTCGCCGGCTATGGTATTATAGGGTTAGGGTTATCCAATTCATGTGCAAGTGTCCGCCATGGGCTGTTTAGCATAAATATTGCTACTACCATATTCGAAAGATTAGATATCTTTTGGCATAGTTGAACCCTTAGAAACAAAATTTGCACTCCAATTTGGAGTGATATAGGAACAAAGTAACATTAGCTTCTTACAAAAAGTTTAATATACATGAGTGCGACATGTTTATTCATAAACATAGTTTCATTTTTATTCTTTACGGATTGTGCATGGCCCCGGGGAGAAACATATCTACTGCACTGGTTTTTCTTTAGCATGTTTACATATATCAAAACAAGAACTGAAACCAATAGAGTGTAGAAACAACTTGTACCCTAATAAATTTCAGTTCTAGATGCAAATCATAATTTGAGAAATAAAAAATAATAATTTTTTTTGTGTCGGTACTACTAAGGCGCCAAATTTCACATAGATTTTTTTTGCGAAAAGGACCTAGCATTAAAAATAAACATCGAAAAATACAAAACTTCATCAAAAATGAAAATTACAACGAATCCTTGAGATTCCCTTCGTCTTCAACCTTCGGACAGTGTCGACGGCGCTCCGCTGCTGCCGATCCTCCCTGAGCCTGCCTGGCCTTGATGGTTGTGGACGAGAAAAGTCGCCGAACTAGTTCATAACTGCAAGAACACCGATCAATTGTAGCTAGTTCCGAAATAAGAGTATCGAACCACGAGGAGCTACTAGTTAGGGTCTTAATGCCCCTTGCTACTACCTATTAAAGATTACTTGTAAATTATTTTCTAATCTCAAAATATTTTAAGGGGATGGTTGTAATTGGTTGAAATAAAGCAGTAAAAAGTCATTATAAGAAATGGGTTGAAACTTAATAAGACAAAGTGTTCTCAGGGATTATTGGATCCACCTCTAGCATTAGGATTTATGTTAATTAAGATGAAGTATGCTTTTAATCATATTGTGTGTGGGAGATCTCGGTAATAAGATGCGCCTAGAAAGTCATCGCTCATCGCATCTCTAAATAACCACAACAACTAGTTTTCTGCAAGCCACATATTGACTATTGCTATTAAGGTTTTACCATGTGGTTATCAATATGAGCTTGGTGAGTCCCTCTTTATCCCCCTCATCCATATGTTAAAGTGCCAATACAATAATATCACTTCTCGCCGTTCACTTTACCACACTTCATAGGGTAGTTTCCTCTCGAGACCATAAGGCAAATATTACATTGTGCACAACACAAAATATCAAGAGAGAGAACTAATACACATTAATACTTAAAACCATAAATCATCCTGAATTCATCTCATATTCATGCTAGGGTTTCTCCATCTCCCCAAAAACTAAAGAAACTACTCACACATGGAAGCAATCAAGAACATCATCATAATCTTATGGAGGGGATGAAAGGAATGGAATGAATTCGAACACAAATCCACAATAGCAATCAAGATTACAACTATGGTTGGAGGTGAATGGTATTGGCAGCGGTTGATGATGAAGGGGATGATGTCTTGTCCTCCGAGAATTCACGTAGCAGCCCGAATGTTATCTTCTCCAAAGTTCCTTTTCTAGATCTAATTTGGGGCAGTGTTTCTCTATTTTGCAGAGTTGTGTGTCTTCGATCTCTGTGCCATCTGCGTGAGATGAAAGTATTTGACGAGGCGGTGCTCCTGACACACCGTACGGGCAGACGGTACGGGCGGGCTCCCCCCGTATCGATGCCCGCTAAACTTACTGGAAGTTGTCCTCGCATCCTCCTTTCGCCCAGGTGCATAATTAAGTGTTAAAATGATTTCTATCACGTCAAAATACAAGAAAATGACAGTTTTAATTGATATTTCATCATCGCCTTATTATTTCAAGATCATGTGTAGACAAACATAAAAGGGTGCGACATCGCGGTGAAATACAAGAATCCTATTACTGCTCAAGGATAACTTAAATAACGATGTAAAAGCATGCTAAAAATGCACTCGTCAACTTCCCCAAGCTAGACTCTTGCTCGTCCCCGAGCAAGATAGAAGCTTAATGGACAGAGTCGTCTTTGTTCATGAAGCGTAAGTCGTTAAAATAAATGAAGTATTTTCAAGAACAAGGATTACAACATTGAATGTAAAGCTAGATCATGAATAACACCATACTATTCTCATACTCAAATGACTTAGAGGCTTCCACACCTTTCAAGTTTGATAGTAAACAAGAAGACTATGTTCTTTGCATAACATAAGATCATGAAGCTTAGCTTTTTCATGAAATCTTTGAGCAACTATCTTTCTCTTTTTTCTCTTTTCACAAGTCGCACGATATTTCTTTTGCAACATTGTCCTCTTTCTGAATTTTTTCTTTCTCATGATTAAAGCAATGATTATAATATGCTCGTAGATAACTTTCTTTTCATATTCTATCAAGACCTACGGGGATGGAAGACCACAAAATCATTATCATGATGCAAGTATAATTATACTCATCCTAATTCATACATCTAATGCAATAATCATGATTCAATCAAACTTCAAATAGAATAACGGCTCAAAGTTCATTGGATAAAAACCCTTCACTCTCCAAGGGAAATTAAACAAGCACTAATGCAATCCTTATAGAATTTCAAACTAAATTTATGCTAGAAAGTAAATATGCAAACTATAGGAGATAGATTACAAGGTGTTATAGATCTCCCCAAGCTTGAAATCAAGCCAGGTGGGATCAAATAATCCTTGAGATTATTTGATACCGTTGCTGCTTCATGGTGGAGGGATGGCGTTGGAGACGGCTGCACGGAGATTCCTGTTTGACTCCAGAGCAGATTTGCGACGGAGAGCTCTCTGCAATTCAGAGCACGTGGAGTTCATTGCTTCAGTCATTACTTCCACCACATCATTGAGTTCCTTCTTGTACGCAAGTGGGATCATGATGAACGTTATTGCTCTCCTAATCTATTTTTTGAAGCAAGTAAACCATAAATTTAGTTTGAATACAAAATATTAGCACTAGTTGTGTCATGATTTCTCTTTTGGTAGAAAATATAGATGGCTTACTCGAGAGTTCTTCTTGTTCATCAAGAAGGGTGTGTGACCTCCTCAAGTAGTGGTGTTGGGTCCCTGACATGATTACTCAAATTACGTTATTGTAGTGTGGTCTTATTTTCCATGAGGCTGGACATGCAAGTGTCCATAACTTTTTTGGGTTTTGGACCGACGTACGTGTTTCCATTTTACTGAAATCATGACGTGGGTGGCATGCGGTGCTATACTCGAATGATGTACCCACAACGATGAGGAGTGCAATTTATACAAGGAGATTTTGATGGGTCGCATATCGCATTGTTTGACATCAACTTCTCATCAAAATTCACGAGTGTCTATCGGGTATTGAAATATGCAATGATGACCCTCATACAGATGTGTGTGATGTGGATCCTAGTTAATTAGTCGCCTATGCAGAGACAAACATTCCGTTAACTCTTACGCACAGTTGATTACCGACGACAAAAAAATTCCCCAACCGTAAAGTGAAGAGACAAACATCATTCAAAAAAGGCTACACCACCTCACAACCATTTAATTGGGATATTAGATTTTATTGGTATGCATGCGGTCATTAAGGGTTAGGAAAATTGGAAACCGTAGGAACAAAAGGAGTAAAAGAAACCTAGAGTGGAATAAATAGTTTGTTGATGTCACAAAATCATCTCCCCATCCTCGCCATGTGTAACTATAGTTGCCTTAAATAAAATATATGGAGTGATGTGGGCATTACCCTTCGGGTACCCGATAATAGTCTACCTCTCTTGGCCAACTAGGGGCCCATAAAGATTGTCCAAGACCAAGGTGGGCCCATACATCGGTTGCAACGCAGGAGACATACCAGGAGACATATTCTTGATGAACAAGGCAAGAAGGCGTCGACAAAGGAAAGATTAAACTAGATCTCAATGTAACCTAGTCGAGTTCGGACAGTACTTTCGGGACCTGGCCTGCTATATAAAGGCCAGGAGAGGGCCTGCCGAACATCAGAACAACAAGACGCAGAAACACCGCAACTTAGAGCACAAACCCTAGAATCCTTGCCTCTCGGCGAGTCGACCATAGAAGCCTATCGGCTACCCCTAACCCGATATATTCGATAAATCAAGATCAGACAAGCAGGAAGTAAGGGTTTTACCTCATCGAGGGCCCCAAACCTGGATAAATCTCTCTCCCGTTTGTTTGGTATACGATGTCTCGTGCTATCATGCAAGATTCCGTCAACCCTAAGCCCCTCATGGTGGGCATTGCCGAGGAGCTCCCTCGTCAATTGGCGCCGTCTGTGGTGCAAGACACTTCATCGACTGTTCCAATCGTGTCGGCTACAACTCCGTCGGCACCACCATCATCATCGGCTCCATCATCGCCAAGCTCGGGGAACTCGATTCGTTTCGGGTGCTTCAAGTTCACTCCGCACACCGACACGTCGCGTTCGGCCTTCTCAGGCCTCCGCGGCGGGATGGACATGACATTCAGGAGCGTCCAGTTCCGCGTCGACTCTGGGGGTGTTCTTTGGCTTCCTGGCCCGATCGCTCCTGGCACAGCAAGGACCACGATTTCATCGACTGCTACATCTACTGCTTCATCTCCGATCGTGATCGATACATCGGCTATGTCATCGGTGTCGACTCCGACGTCTTCATCATCACCATCATCGCGCCGTACCATGTCCTCCATGTATGTCGGATCTGACGACTCCGGATCATCAAATCTAACATCGTACTACTGCCTCAACTGCGACACCAGGCATAGACTTGGCTCAGATGATTCGCCTTTTGTCTGTAGCGCCAAGTACTCCCCCGATGAAGAAAGTATCGACAACGTCACCATGGCAGCCACATCAAAAGAGGCTTATCATCAAATTTACGCCATCATCAACCCTCACATGGGAGTCGAGATCTACGAGTGCGAGCGCACCCCACGCGTTAATCGTGATGGGCGACGCAATGTCGAAGCTAGCGGCAGCAATGCCGATAGCACTTATACCATCACCGGGGAAGAATGGGAAGCGGCTCGCAATGTCGTAGCCCATAACACTCAGATTCCCATCGGAGCATCGGTAGGCATCCTCAGCGCATATCACGTTATTCTAGATAATAACCGGGTTCGGTTAGCAAATGAGCAAGCTGACCTCGATCGACGCCGGAGGCAGCCGATCAATCAATCCAACGACGAAGGGGGCTACCTTCACATGGGAGCGCATCAAGAAGCAATCAAGGACAAGGGAGGTTAGACCATGAATCCCTCGCCTCTCAGAAGCTGACGCAAGGGAGATTACATCAAACCTCTCCAATTCTTTCATGACTATGGATACGGCGGCCATGATCAGACCCAAAACTGGCGAAGGAGCGACAACCAACCTTGCAGCCTATCTAATCAACAATCATCCAACACCCGATAATCCGATGGCACCAGCTCATCAGGGCGCCCTGGAAAGTCTTGCAATCCTCAGAGACAAGCTCACCCCTAGAAAGGAGAAAAGTACACACCATGGTAGCGGATCTAAGAATCGCTCATCATCGAAAGACGCCCGATGATATCACGCAGAGTAAAATTGACAAAGCTCTCCGCCGACGTGCTCCGAGAGAAGGCTACGACAGCGATGACTCCGAAGAGACTCAAGAGCACGACGAAGAGATCTGAGGTGCCGATTGTCTGAGCCACAATATTCAGGAGGCGATGCCACCGAAGAGATTCAAGCCAACACCTATCGATGCCGCCAAGTATGACGGTCAGCAGGAGCCGAGGTCTTTGATAGACGAATATTTATAGACTGTGATCCTGCACAAGGGAAACTAAGTAGCGGCGATGCAATGTCTGCAGCTGTACCTGAAAATATTAGCACGAGCATGGCTGGGAGGCCTACCGAAGGGATCCATTAGGTCCTAGAAAGACTTGGTCGATGCTTTTGTCAAAAATTTCCAAGCCACATACAAGAGACCTTTTGGAATCGAAGAGTTGCACCAATGCCACCAAAAGCCAAAGGAGTCAATGCGCGCATACATCGGGCGCTTCACTAAACTTCTGAATTATACCGAAGATGTCTCCGTCGACAAGGCAATCGATGCTTTCAGTGATGGCATCCGACGAGAATCCTACATCGAAGAACTCGGTTGAAAGAAGCCGAAGACCATCACCAAACTCATGAAAATCGCCAATAGCTGGGCTGATGGAGAAGACCACGTACGGAAGCCACGCCCACGTAGTGACTACAAAGATGATGATCAGAAGCACGATAAGGGTCACCGACGCGACCGCCGCAAAAAGATGAGAGACCGTGGGTACGAGACCTTCGGCGACACCAACATCGTCGCCGCAGGGTATACTGATCGCCGTGACGACCGGTACGATGATCGGCGCAGCGACAGACGCGATGATCGTCGGGATGTCAACCGCAACGTCTCTAGAGGAAGCCGAGGTATTTACAGGGAACGACCACCGGGAGTTCCGGAGTTGTCGTTCGCTGAGCAGCTAAATGCTCCATGTTACATACATGCGTACATCAACCCGAAGGATAACACCAAGAAGTCGAGTCATCTACACAGGGATTGCCGACAGTTTCTTGATCTCCAGAAGTCTTATGGGTCGAATAAAGGGCAGACGCAGCCCCTAACCTACCACCACCACCTCATCATCAGGTACATAAAGTTCAAACTCATGCTTCCAATGAAGCTTTTCCTCCACCTCGAGGACAGATGAGCATGATCCACAAGACTGGTGTCTCTAGAAGGGAGATGAAGAAACTTACGCAAGAAATCAATCTTGCAGAAGGTACCACGGCAAACGTTACAAAATTCATCGATTGGTTTGCACAAAGCATTTTGTTCAGTAGAGCCGACCACCCGGTGTCTATTCCGAAGCCAGGCCACACAACTTTGGTGGTCGAAGCACAAATTGGTGGATTTAACATGAGCAAATTATTTATGGATGGTGGAAGCGGATTGAATCTAATATTCGCAAGTACGGTCAAAGCGATGGGCATTACAGTTGATATGTTGCAGGAATCTGATACGTGCTTTCATAGCATTGTTCCAACCTTGCTAGCATACCCTCTCGGCAAGATCTCCTTGAATGTTGTCTTCGGGAAACCCGACAATTTCAGAAGGGTAAGGCTCGAGTTCGAGGTAGTAAATTATGAATCATAGTACCATGCTATCCTTGGAAGACCATCTTACGCCAATTCATGGTTGTGCCTCATTATGCATATTTAAAGCTCAAAATGCCAGGCAACAGCGGAACCAATATCACAGTTCACGGAAGCTTTTCTCGTTCAGACAATTGTGACCGAGAGTTTCGGAAGATTGCTGCTAAGTTTGGGATAAAGCAGGAAATCAAGACCTTGGATTTTATCCCCAAACAGTTAGCTCTTGAAAACAAGGAATCTAAGCCCAAGGAGGTAGACAACAGCAAGAAGACGAAGAAACAACCCAAAGATCCTGCTACATCAGTACCAATTGTCAAAACTTCGGCAAAAGTTGTTAGTGCCTCGACATAAGTCACTAATTCGTCAGCTGCAATTGCCAATGCCTCAACAGAAGCTATCGGCAATACATTGGAAGCTATTGGCACGTCAGCAGACGTTGGCCAAACTAAAGAACACCCCCCTCTTACTTAAGAAGAGAAGCGGTGGCATATATCTTTATCTTTTAGTAAGCAATTTTACTTTCAATAAGGCTTTTTAAGCCATAGCAGATTAGCTTATTCTTCATTGCAAACTTATTAATAAAGTTCCAGTTTCATCTATACAAGTACTATTCTATATGGAGTATCCAATTGATTCGGGACACCCGACAAATTCTCAAGATCTTCGCATTCCGCTATACACTATGACTATAGAAAGTTCTTAATATAGTAAGCAAACCCGATAAAAACTCAGGGGCTTTGTACAACGGATTCACCTAAGCCTCATGAAACATTCGAGTGCTGCAATTGATGACAACCGAAGGACATTCGCAAACACGATAAAAATATAAACGTTTCCACAAAGCCTTATGGAACATGTGAGTGCTGCAATTGATGGAAAACCATGCAATTCAGAATGGCCCACGCTGGTGCATCGTGCTATGAAGCCAATTGGGCACAGGGTTCCCTCGTTTACTTGGGGGCTGCTGCCGATGAAGTATAAAAAATACACTTTCAGTTCTAGGAAAGTTGCGGTTACTACAGGTCCCTTGGGCCTGCAACATGAGCTGATCACTCAGAAAATTTTCTACCGACACTTTACAAAATACAAGCATCATAATGCCGATACCAAAGGGCTAGCACGCCAAAGCCTGCAGCTCAACCAGTAATACTCCGAAAGATTCCATCGGCACCTGAAGACGCCTGAACAAAGCAACAGTGCTTTATCACAATAAACACAAAGTTATTGACTACAAAGACCTGTTCATCTCCATCATCATAAAGAAGAAGTCATTACATTGGGCAAACAAGTTACATCATGCACACGAATAAACTTACCCGAAGTTTTCAGAGAAATATCATCGACAAAGTAATTTACAATAATTTTCTCATGTACAACAGAAGATCAAAAGTATGAAACTATTCGTGAGGCGCTTCAACTGCATAGTTCGCCTCAGAACTAACCTCCAATCTAGCAACTATAATGGAAGAAGGATCTCTGACAGCACGGAACTACTGGCTCAGGTCGGCATCAGCCTTAGAAATTGCCTCCAAATCCAATGAAGGATGTTGAGATAGCACAAAAGCAAAAGCTATTTATGCTCCAGCAAGAAGTTGGTTGGGCACCAAAGTGCGGACCCTTTCGGCGTTCCTAAAGTTTGACATCAAAGCTAGTAGCACCCGAGGAACCGGGTTGAGACGGAACATGGCTTTCCATATCATCCTCAAGCCTGCATGACATTTGTCAAAAAACCGGTGCACTTGTTGCACCGATCCTGAAATTTCGCAATGGCCGTAGCTTTTGATTTGTTCGTCCAGAAGACCTCGTTAAACCGCGACAGATTCGTCAAAGTATCAACCCTCTCATGGACTCACTTGTTCTCTTCAGAAAATTTTAGAGCAATGACCGGTAAAAATGACAAAGGAAAGTTCAGGTACCAAGGAGATGCACTCTTAAAAGTGAGGAACATGAATGATTGTCGAGTACTCACAGTTTATGCTCTATGTGGCCTTCTGCAGTTCGCTTAGTGCGTATTGCTCTGCTTCCATAGCCAGTTCACCCTTCTTCTTTATCACAACCGCCATGGCGTGAATACCTAGCAAGTCTTTTTTCCATCCGAGTTATTCGGGTCCTCATTTGTTGCAAAAGGCCAGATTCAGAGCCTATCACTCGAAGCATCTTCGACAAAAGGGGACACTGGTGACACAGAGTGCACATCATATATATATGAAGTATCAAGAACTCCAGTCACTCCCATCGGGAGCGCACAATTAAAGTTAGACATCACAATTACAACGGGAAGAACTGACAACATTGCCAGCTCAAATTTATTACAAAATAAGGTGATGTGGGCATTACCCTTCGGGTACCCGACATTGCAATACCCGGTGCAAATTATGAAGATGGACCAGCCCAAGGACTCGACAAGTTAGACCCGTATGTAATATCACCTTAGACTACAAGAAAGAATACTCGAATTCGTGACTCTTGTAAAGCCTAGCATGGTTGCATATATAAAGCCAGGCAGGACACCCCTTAGATCATATTGAGAAACAGAAAACATACACGCAATACGCCTAGACATCGCAACCCGCAGATTAGAATTAGACTAGATACAACAACTCCGCCAATGGCGGCACCATGTACACATATATTCACATAGTGGATTGCTAGCAGGACGTACCGATCCTCCACCGCGGGGACGTGAACCTGGGTACGTCGTGCCTTCTCGCGCTCTCGGAATCTCCATCGTCGCCTTCCGTCAACCCTAAACCCCTCATGGTGGGCATTGCCGAGGAACCGCCTCGTCAATTGGCGCCATCCGTGGAAAGAGCAACGGCTGGATTTTGTAATCCGGGCGGGATCTCTCATCTTCGACAGCTTCATCCAGATCGCATCTTGCAACTCATCAACAACAAGCAGCAATACTCAATCGATCATACTAAACCTGCATATCGTCTTGATCTACTGTGGAGCCGAGCAAAGGCATGCCAATCGCACGCGGTGAAGCAATCCGTGTCTGGATCAAAGGCCCGGGAAGAGGAAAACTAAAATCGCGTTGGCAGCGCGTATGGCACCATTAACCGTTTTTTCACTCGATCAATTCCAAAAAAAGGTCGTTCCCGCGTGTCTCCCTTTGACCCCATGCAGCTGCACAAGGCATTAAGAAAAAGCACTAAGCAGGCTCAAGCTGGTGATGAATCTACAGAAACCAATCAGCTGCCTGGCAGCCGGATCAACTGTTATCCGTGTAAAAAAAAGAAGGGAAAGAAGAAAAAGATCGCTCCCTGGCATACATACACGCTGACGACTGTTCATACCAGCAAACTCGTCGGGATGCATGGCTACGAACAACTTCGTCGTCATTGAGTTCGGAGGAGCCGACATCGCCATCTGACATAAAGACCATCAATACAACTACAGATCGGAACAAGTTTCGACTACTCCATCGTCTCTATTTCTCCCGGCCAGGCGTCGGGCGAGTACTTCAAATACATCCACCTCATCGACTACTACTCTCCTACATGGATCAAGACATCGAGTTCATCAGCGACATCCGATACAAAAATATAAAGTGCTATATTTCCAATTAATTATTAGTTGCTAATTTATTTGGCCAAATATTTTTGGCTCGTGCTTTTATTTGCGCCCGAGCTTGCGACTACAATATAACTGCAGATTGAAACAAAACTCCGACTACTCTGCCCGGTCGACCGCGCACATCGTTGCGCACTCGTTGTTCTCGGGGGCTCGCCTGTCACGGACCCAACATTGCAGACTCGGTATATTCGGGTGCTCACCCGTCACAGATCCACCACATTGATTGCGTCCTCTTCATCGGCCACGCCGGCCAGGCGCCGTGCGGCTACATCGACTACTTCTGGCCACACAATTATTTCGACTTCGCCCGTCACATCGACTATTTCTAGCCACGCAACTACTGGCCGCGCAACTACTTCAACTGTGTCCGCCACCCGAATACTCCGGTACTGGGAAGTAAAACTATCAAGATGACGGGGCCAAGAACTACTACATCAGACAGAAATCACGTTATTACTAAATTCATCATCTATGGTTATTAATGGATTTATTTTCTATGGCCATATAAATATTGACCCAATGCATTCCCGGGTCGGTGGCTTCATCATCTATGGTAATTAATGGATTTATCTTCAATGGCTATATAAATATTCACCCGATGCACTCTCGGGTCAGTGGATTCGTCGTCTGTGATCTTCAATGGATATATTATTATATAATATTGACCCGATACGCTTCCGGGACCGCTGGAATTACTCCGGGGCTCCTGGAAGATCTTCGACTATCGATGATCTCATCAAAATATTCGGCTATTACAACTATCACTTCCATCGGGAGCGCTGGTTTACAAATAAAAACATCGTGCATACCATAGTCATTTTGAAAATTTCTCGACGCATCAAATACAATAAGCATACCCGACAATACTCAGGGGTTGCAAAGTTTTTATCTTCTAATTTTCATCAAAATCCTCAGGGAACTACGAGTGCTACAATCGATGGAAATTACGCAAGATAAATACGGCTCAGTAAGATGCAATGAGTCTGTCGTGCACATGGTTCCCTCGTTGACTCGGGGGCTGCTGGAGACATAATTCAAAACACATGCAACAAGGTATGTTGCGATTACTATAGGTTCATCGGGCCTGCAACGTGAACCGATCAATCACAACTTGCTGATGACCACTATACAAACAAATACACGGTGCAGTAAGATGCAATGAGTCCGTCGGGCCTGCAGTGCACCCCATGTTCGGGTGTTGCCGCTGATGATTTATAAAAATACACGGCTCAGTAAGATGCAATGAGTCCATTGGGCCTGCAGTGCACCCCATGTTCGGGTGTTGTCGCCGACGATTTATAAAAATACACGGCTTAGTAAGATGCAATGAGTTCGTCGGGCCTGCAGTGCACCACATGTTCGGGTCTTGCCGCCGACGATTTATGAAAATACGCGGCTCAGTAAGATGCAATGAGTCCATCGGGCCTGTAGTCACCCTATGTTCGGGTGTTGCCACCAATGATTACGAAAATACATGGCTCAGTAAGATGCAATGAGTCTGTCGGGCCTGCAGTGCACCCCATGTTCGGGTGTTGCCGCTGACGATTTAAAAAAATACACGGCTCCTTGAGTCCTTCGGGCCTGTAGCTCACGCTACGTTCGGGTGTTGCCGCGGACCAATCATCGACTCCTCCATAACATCATCAAAATCATGGACTCCTCCGGGACATCGTCAAAATCGTCAACTCCTCCGTAGCATCATCAAAATCATCAACTCCCATGTGACATCATCAAAATCCTCAACTCCTCTATGACATCATCAAAATCATCGACATCATCAAAAGCTTCCAAATGTTCTCGAAACTTGGAGAAATCTATGATATCCGACTCAGTATTTCACACCCTATACATGACTGCTTCATAGTCATCTACAGGCTTGGGGGATACTCCCATCAGGAGCGCTGGCTGCATACCCGATAAAAAGATGGAAGCCTCGTCGACAAAAAAGAATGGACCCGAAGGTTCTAACAATCCAGCTCTCCGGCTTCTCTCGAAGCTCGCACCATTTTGAAGACCCAATAGATTTTAAAGTATCGGATGATGGAATAATTTAAAGACGTCGACATCAACATCAAGCTCTTCAAGTAGTACAACTTGAGTCTACACATGGTTGCAAGCTCCATAGACTCGGGGGCTACTCCCATCGAGAGCGCTGGCTGCACACCCGATAAAGAATCACTTCGACTCTACATCAAGCACAAGATTCAATAGAAGATCAAGACATTCGGACGATGATAACTTTAGTCCCTGCCCGAAGTTTCACTTCGGCCAGACACTCGGGGTCTACTGATGTGGGCATTACCCTTCGGTTACCCAACATTGCTATACCCGGTGCAGATTATGAAGATGGACCAGCCCAAGGACTCGACAAGATGGACCCGCATGTAATATCAACTTGGACTACAAGAAAGAAGACTCCAATTCATGTTCTACTAGGACTCTTGTAAACCCTAGCCTCATTGCATATATAAAGCTAGGCAGGGGCACCCCTTAGATCATATTCAGAAACAGAAAACATGCACGCGATACGCCTAGACATCGCAACCCGCAGAGTAGAACTAGACTAGATACAACAACTCTACCAATGGCGGCACCATGTATAAATATATTCATATAGTGGATAGCTAGTAGGACGTAGTGATCCTCCACCGCAGGGATGTGAACCTGGGTACGTCGTGCCTTCTCTCGCTCCCGGAATCTCCATCATCGCCTTCCGTCAACCCTAAGCCCCTCATGGTGGGCATTGCCGAGGAACCGCCTCATCATAAGGCTTTAGAAAAGCCATTGTTTGAAACAAGGTATCAATTACAATTCAACATAAATTCTTTCAAGGAGCCTCAGTTTGAGTCGATAGGCTTGGGGCGGCTCCACCGGCAGCTGGCTTGTTAGCTTCTACTAAATCAAGAAGTTGCCGCGCGCATTTGCGCGCTGGCACACTAAAAGGGCTATGGTCAATAGCCATCCCATCTTGATCTTTCAGCAGCTCCATTGTCAATAATTCCATATCAGCCTTGAAGCCATACCCCATCAGAAGCTGGAAGGCAAGAAGAGCGCCGTAGGTACGCGAGGTACGTTTAGATACCTCGATGATGCCCTCGGTGTCGACGGAGAAAGTGTCCACCAGCTGCCCTAGCGTCTTGTTCTGACCTTCCTTCGGGAAGATCATAGCATGCAACCTCGACAATACTGCCTTGTTCTTCTAAAGAAGAACTCAGACAAGTTCGCCGGAGTCGATCGCTAGGGAAATAGCGTCGACAGCAGAATCAGCTGGGGGCTTGCCTACAGTACCTGCAGGGATGTCGGCAGCTGCTACAAAAAGTGATAGCAGAAGCAGGAAATCAATAAAGTTAAACAAGAAAGAAGTTTGAAGATATTGTGATAAATTTACCTAGCAGGGCCGTAATGGAGTTGCGGAGTTGATCCTCCTTCTCCTTCGCCTGGACATGGGCCTCCGCCTTTTCCTTCTCCTCCTCCTTCAGCTTTTTCTCCAGCTAGCTAAGCTCCTTATTAAGTGTATCGGCCTCTTGCCGAGCAGTGGCTCTATTTTAACTGCCTGGTCAAGCTGGGCAAATTTTGATTGGGCGTCTTGTTGAAGCCGAGCATTCTCAGCTTGAAGGAGAGTGAATCAGGAGGCAAAATCTTTCATTATTGTTATGGCGGCTTGGATAGGCTATAATATGACACAAGACAAAGATGTTACTGATATATTGACCTTTCTTTAAGTCTACATCAGTCGAATATAGACTCGGGGGTTGGAAGAGGGAGAATCATCATCAAGAATGGAAAAGTTACGATACTTATGTGCTCCCCAGGGGCCGAAGGGAAGGAGGTAGCGATCAAAGGAATCTTGTTTCCCTTCGGGAAAGAAGAGGCATCTCGCACTTCCTTTGGTGAAGTTGGTGTTGTAGCCGCGATTGGAGCTGGCTTCTTGGAGCTGGTCTTCGCCTTCTTCGAAGGAGGCTCTGCAAAACCCTTCGTCGCTACACAAAAGTATGGGTGGTTGTATCAGCAATATTAGTAAAAGAATGTAGATCAACTTTGAAAGAAAGAAGCACTTACGAGTCGAAGAGCAGATCATCTTCTTCGGCAAAGCCGCCCGATGGCCTCTTAGGCGCTAGGCAGCAGATGTCCCCATGGCTGCATTAACAAAAGCAACACGATCAGCATCATTGTCATGTTGACTCAACTCCTCTATATCGGTTAATTCATCGTCAAGGATTTTATGATATTCGACAGAAGGGGTTTCGGGGTTGAAAGGGTTATTGTCCTCCTCTTTGGAGGCATCACTGTCTTCGGCTATTTCAACGTGAGATTCTACATTGCTAGTAGAATCACCATCTTCAGGGTCTTCCTCAACCTTAGATACGGCCGGGAAATATTTAACAGCAGCAGGGACCTGCCGAAGCAAGCGAAAGTCTAATGAGTCGAAGCAAAGATATCAAATACAAAGTATCGACATAAGCATAGGAAAGTTAAATGTTTAGCTCAGTTGGTTGGTGAGTAAGTTCCTACGGATCTTGGAGAGCCAACAACGGAATAGAATCCTCTTGGCTAAAATAATTCAAGGGCCTGACTTCAGCTATAAATTCTTTTTCCGACAACTCCGCAACATTGAATCGAGTCTCATCCTTGGGACCCGAATATAACCACATTTGGTAAGCTCTAGACATAACTGGCTGGATGTGACGCCTCAGGAATATGGAAACAACCTCGGTACCGATCATTGTTTGACCATCAACGTCTTTTATCTCCAATATTTTGTCATACAATTTGTCGGTTGTTATCATTTCTTCGGCAGTCAGTATGTTCCTCCAAGATTTTTTTGACATCACCTCGAGCACATCAACAAACTTTGGCAGCCATGTGTTGCATCCAGGTGCCGATGGATCCCTAAGATAGAACCACTTCAACCTCTAGCCCTGGATAGATTCTCTCATCGGAAAGTTGAAGTAGTTCACCTCTTTTCGGACAACGAAGCCAACTCCACCAGTAATGTAGGGTCCATTGTTGTCGCTGTACCGTTTGACAAAGAAGATCTTTTTTCCATAGACCCCAATGGGGATCGATACCAATGAAAGCCTCACAAGTGGTAATGAAGATTGCAAGATGGAGGATAGAGTTAGGGGTCAACTGCCAAAGTTGGATTCCATATGAAAGCAAAATACATCGGAGGAACTCATGCGCTGGCAAGGACAATCCGCGGAACAAGAAAGAGCAAACATTACAGTAAATTCGGCAGGAGGATTGGGGCGAGAATTTGAACCTGGCAGGCGAATGTCTTCCTCTCTGTCGTAGATCAATTCGAGGCTTTGCACCTTCTTCTCGTCGAGTTTTGTCATTGTACAAGCAGTCCAATCACCTGGAGAATCCCTGATAGTGGCGGCGGCATCTGGAGCAGCTCTCTTCGGTGCGGCGCCAGTGACGGCTTTGGGGCCAGTGGCGCTCGTGGTAACGCTAGCTGCGGCGGCGGCGCCCTTCTTCTTAACCATCTTAGCGACGTTTCTTAAGGACTTTGGTGGTTTGGGCGCGGCGGCAATAAGAGCGCAGTAGCAACAAGATGCAAGAACGAAGGAAGAAGAAGAAGATGGCAGGGGAGAGATGAGTAAAATCTCTAGGTTCCCTTTATAAAGGAAAAAGTCGCTCAGGATATGGCCTGTGGATTCGTGCCGTAAAAACTAGGTGCAGATCTGGCTCACCACGTGCCAATACCTCCACAACGCGTGGAAATCGAGGAGACGCCTTGGTTAGAGCGAATGTTCGGTCATTTTCAAAACAGACTGCTCAGACACCATGTCCCATCAGACTTGCTGCGGCAGCTACAACTTCATTGATGATGTCATCAAGGTTATCGGCTCCCTTTGATGAAGCATTCGAATAAAATTGACATCTGAAGGAATCTATTACTTTCGGCTACTCGACTTGAAGTCTACGCACGGTTGCAAACATCCGTCCCTAGACTCGGGGCTACTCCATTGGGAGCGCTGGATGCGCACCCAATAAAAACAACAAAAGCATCAATAATCAAATATATCAAAAGAAGAACAGACCCAAAGGTTCCAACAAATCCAGGATCAAGCCCGTGGACTTGATTTTGTGTAGGGCAACGTTGTTTTGCCATCGGCAGTTAACCATCATTGATTTATCGAGTAAGGTTGGGCTCGTTACTTCTATCCCTTACGTACAACCAAATTTCATGACTTCATCTAAGTCTTAGCACCCGATATACTAAAAGTATCGGATGATGAAGGAAACTCAGAAAACATCGACATCAAAATTTTCGAGTAGTACACCTGAGTCTACGCACGGTTGCAAACATCCGTCCCTAGACTGGGTTACTCCCATCGAGTCTGGACGCGCACCCGATTTAAAGCAATTTCGACCTCATAGTAAACAAGAAGATTCAATTTTCTTCGATGGATAAAGATATTCAGCTGAAGTCTACTATAGTCCCTGCCCAAAGCTTTGCTTCAGCCGGTCACTCGGGGAGCTACTGATGTGGGCATTACCCTTCTGGTACCCAACATTAGTCTACCTCCGTTACTAGGGGCCCATAAAGATTGTCCAAGACCAAGGTGGGCCCATACGTTGGTTGCAGCGAAGGAGACCTACCAGGAGACGGATTCTTGATGAACAATGCAAGAAGGCGTCCAAAAAGGAAAGATTAAACTAGATCTCAATGTAACCTAGTCGAGTTCGGACAAGACTCTCGGGACTTGGCCTGCTATATAAAGGTCAGGAGAGGGTCTGCCGAACATCAGAACAACAATACGTAGAAACACCGCAACTTAGAGCACAAACCCTAGAATCCTTGCCTCTCGGCGTGTCGACAATAGCAGCCTATCGGCTACCCCATTGTAACCCGATATATTCGATAAATCAAGATCAGACAAGCAGGAAGTAAGGATTTTACCTCATCGAGAGCCCTAAACCTGGGTAAATCTCTCTCCCCGTTTGTTTGGTATCCGATTTCTCGTGCTAACCTGCAAGATTCCGTCAACCCTAAGCCCCTCATGGTGGGCATTGCCGAGGAGCTCCCTCATCATGGAGGTATTGAAACCTTTAAAGAATGGAATTATGAAGATCGGGATATATCCAACCTTATGTGTTATACTTAGTGGAGGAGTATCCCATTGAGACATCGATGTATCCATCTGAGGCACGTTGCAATAATCCTAGTACTCATGAGTGTAGAGATTTTAGACTTTCTCTCCTAGCCATAAAAGATTTGAACCTATAAGAATAAAGGCTGGATCCGCCTCATCTCGTTATAAAGGACGAAGCGTGACTTCAACCTCTACAATGAACTTTTATATATGAAGATCAGAAATTCAAATCTTTGTTTACATGAAGAGCTGGCTACAGGAGTATGATGTCAAACATAATCCTTAATGCGTTCTTGGCGATGTATTCCTTAAAAAATGCATAAGTTGTTCGAGTCTGATCTCTGGTGTCACTGGCTTCAATCAGATTACGAAAGGCATCATTACCTTACCAAATATGCGCTTAATGTTGAAATACAAATATAAATATTAATATTCATTCAAAAAAGAAACTACTATATCTGCTCGAATGAGTCTCATCAACCTTTCCCAATTTGGGAACATGAGCGAAAAAGGGGATGACTCATCTCCCTTTTCGAAACCCATGGGAGTAGGATAGAAAGATGTCTTAATGTTCATAAGACGTATCCATGAAAATTATGTCCGCCTTATGAGGCTGTCTAATGGGGCGCATCTCCCC